>OY759274.1:44167385-44402864 GCA_963662155.1 Lamellibrachia columna
GGCTAGTTGGTACAGGCGACCGCGCCTGGGAAACTTCACATATCGACCTAACTACAATATGGAATATGAATTGTATTGTACATTTTATTAACACGAATAATGAATGTAATGCATACGTTGACAAAAATAATGCATCTAACATACTTTAAAAGAAATTGATGTCAACTGGAAATTGTAACAACTAGCCCCGGTCTCCCCTACGTTGTTCGCTCAACGTATCGTTAGTTATGTAGCTAATATGCATTGACATCTGCTGAATTTGCCGGTCACGTGTACTCGATATGCATCGAGATACGTATACTTAAATCCAGTAGTGAATATGCAAATTATCAGTTTTATGCGTTATTTCAAAGAAGATGCTTAAGTGCATGTGATGTCATCAAGCTATCTAAGAAGAGCTGTAGCACAGCAGGGCAGGGAAATAACTAGTTTTTTTTACAGTAATTTTACTTTCATCAACGAGACAAAACCACGCTGGTGGAAAATCACTGAGGTATGGCATTGTTTTTGAAGGCCAAGACATACACCGAGCGATTTCACTGTTTCATTCTTAAAAACTGCATTACGGACACGGGTGAGATAAGTTCAACTTATAGGCTAAACGTTAAGTGTTGATATATGTTCGGACCTTGGAACGTATGGAATTGTCTAATGTGTTAAAAATACACTTACTTGATAAACAATATTAGATCAAATGCAAAAAAAAACATAAGAAAGGCGTGTGTTACTTGACTACATGCAACGAGTAGCTCATAAAATAAACTTTCGATGTGAATGAGTCAAATGAGAACTTTGGCTAGGAATCTTCTGGTTTATCAAGGACATCATTGTCTGATGCTATTCATAGCCCAACGTACAACATTACATTTGATCACCAACAACTAAATAGAGGCCAAAGAAAATATGCGATGTTTGGCATTGCATAAAGTATGCAAACGGAAATGTCAGATGAAGGAACCGAAAGACCAGGCTCGCATTCACCACTTGAAAGGATTTTGTTTGCAGCAAAATACATTATTCGAGCAATCATCATTATCTTCACGCAATGTGTCTTCCTAATTGCGTGGTCTGGGTCTGTAATCAATAGTCATCATCACGAAATTGGATGCATCAGATACGTAACGTGCAAAGACACTGAGATAAATAGAAAGCTGCCGAGGAGGGCAAATCAACAGCTTAACAGACCATCCTCCCAGCAAGGGGCTTCTGACAGTGTCCCTGGCAGATCGACCTGTTGAAACGCTGATTTTTCAGTTGCTGTGTTAATCAATGAGATTGATCGCTGGTCGGACAGGTATTGATTGGATTTTTTTGGAAACGCGCTTTAAAGTTTATTCACGGGCGCGCCTCAGTCATCAGCCAACTGTTATATTAGAAATTGTTACTCCTTCATCTAGCCAAAATAATGTTGAGATAGCAGACGGAACCGCATATCATCATGTCCATCAAATCAAAGTAAAGTTGCTATTCACATTGATATTTTAGCTTCATAATAATAATAAATCGCCTTGACAAAAGGAAATTGAAACAAAAGAAGTAAATGGATACAATAGGCTAAAACGGTTATAGTAGTGGTATGACTGCATCGGTTGGGGCGATATATGAGAACAATATTCATAGCATATCAATAGAAACAAAAATAATATTACAAAATGGGGCATCTTACCATATGGGTAGGCCTGTTACACCACGATAGGAACCTCAACTAAAATGGCTACAACTTTTTTCAGACACTAGGTATGTCACAAATGTCATCACACGGAATGCACCAAAGATAGTGAATTAAAATCGTTCATAGTACATGGACGTTATGCACCCAAATGATTCTATCATGCATACGATGTCACCTTACCATGGACGTCTTACCCCACCCTACTCAAAGTGGAAACCGCAGCAGCATAGCACATGTAATGAATACCGCATTACGGTATTTCGTTCATCACGTCATCCATTTCGCAAACTTCCACTTCCTCCGCCAGGTACGACGGTCTACGTCTTCCGGCATTTCCCGAAAGCTTTGTGTGTCGTTTCTTTTAGGCTTTCTCGCTTCCTTTTTTCAGATGGCTTCCAGTACCATGCCTGCTTTATTGTGTTTGTTGACGGCATTCTAACAACATGTCCCAAATATCTCCATATCGTTTTCAACAATATTGACTTGATTGTCTCTGAAATTGCGCTTTTATAGACTTCGTCTTTGATAAATTATTCTTTCGAATTGATGGTTTGTAGTCGGCGCAAGCGCGCGCGTGTGTGTGTGCGTGCGTGCGTGCTTGTGTGTGTATTATATATACTATAAAGTAGTTTGTGTCCATTTGTATGTCTGTTTGTACAAATCTTCGTTAGTTTCGCATGTATGGGGCTAACATTTTGTAGGTGTTTTTTATCGGGATGATTTGTGCATCACCGCGAGTACTCACCGAGAGTACTCACCGAGAGTACTCACCGAGAGTACTCACCGAGAGTACTCACCGAGAATCCTGCCTGTAATCTTCCCTCGCGTCGACAGTAGCGCCGTGGACTTAAAAAACAGAATAATTACTGCTGATCGATAGTGCATCGGAAGCACTATGTTATTATTTCGTCTGTGATCTCGCCATATGACTACGTTCAACAGGTTCGAGAAGATCTTGTGTTGTGTATAATTTACCTGACCCTGTCTATACTCCCGTTAACTACTCATTGGCCATGAGATGATGTTATATCGAACATATTGTATGTTATATCAAACATATTGTATGTTATATCAAACATATTGTATGTTATATCAAACATATTGTATGTTATATCAAACATATTGTATGTTATATCAAACATATTGTATGTTATATCAAACATATTGTATGTTATATCAAACATATTGTATGTTATATCAAACATATTGTATGTTATATCAACCATATTGTATGTTATATCAAACACATTGTATGTTATATCAAACATATTGTATGTTATATCAAATATATTGCTGTACTCGGCAGATCAATCGGTGAGTTTTCTCAACCCAGCAACACTAGGTGGAAAAAAACAAATGTCATCGGCATACATCATATGATTCATTATGGTTCCTGCATAAAGACAGCCAATTTGTAATTTATTCAAAGTTACACTTAAGTCATCCATGTAAACGTTAAAAAGGTGTAGAGAAAGGATTCCACCCTGCTTAACACCGTTTCAAACGGTAAACAATTCTGAGAAGCTACAACACCATCTGACAGTGAATTTCTGGGTTCTGTACCAGTAATAAAGAATGCGCACAATAAAAGAAGGACATCCCCGGTGAATTGGTTTGGTGAATAGCTTACTATGATTGACTTTGTCAAAGGCCTTAGAGGCATCCAGCATAGTACATAGATATATGAGCCATTCGCTATGTAGTGTCGAAAGAGTTCTTTTAATGAAAATATGAGCATTTCAGGTGAGTGATGCTTTTAAAATCCAAATTGGTTTACACATGTAGATAAAAAAAGTAGAAACCCTGGATAATATCAAGGATTCAAATAATTGTGGCTAGAGCAATGGGTCGGTAGGTCACCCGCCTTATTTTAAATTATGGGAGCTATGATTGTAATCATCATAGCATCCGGTAAAAAAAACCGTGAATTAACATGCTGCTATATAAAAGTGACATGAGAACATGAAGTTTTTCATTCGCATATTTAAAATGTTCGTTACTTACACTATCATAACCCGGGGCTTTGCCTATAGACATTGCATGTATTATATCTTGTATTTCCTTAACATTAACAATCATTTGAACATTAAACTGTACATTGCTACAGTGTTCATTGATCTTCTTGATGTTGGCTGGAGAGCCAGGTTTAGAGTTAAGTAGGGACTGGTAATGATGAAGCCACATATTCTTTACATTTTCCACACCAGAAGCACCACCAACATTGCTAGGATTTGACAACCTGGCATTATTCATATGTTTTATGTCCTTCCAGAAGTTTTTGAAGTCATTATTACATAGTTTAGAAGCAAGTCTTTCAGCTTTAAGAATGTCAGCATATTTTTAACATAGTCGCGTTTAAAATGAGCGCGTCTAATTTTCATTATATCATACAAGCGAGGCGAGGACTCCCAGCAGACCGCCAAACGAGAAAGGATTATCTAGCAGCTTGATGGGAGTCTCTGACTAGGTCTTTCCAGCCAAGAACAGATGACGTGTTGTTAGCCTTAGTAGGGATTGCCTCGGCAGCGTCATTGAGCGATTTTATAATATCATTGTAAAGATTGCTTGGCAAAGTGCGAGACTTTACAGCGGATTAAACAATATGTTTAATCCGCTGTAACGCTAGTGTAGTAGGCAATGAAAACATGTACATGTGACAAAATCATAAGACAATATACACTTTGTATATCAAAATGGTTTTATAAATGGCGGCCAATTTGGATTTCAAAATGGCCGCCTTTGGAGCACTAGATATGGTATCAAGTGGTTTTGGGTTTCCTCGATCGAACTATCCTTAAAATGTAACTGTTTGATGGGTTTCCTCGATCAGGCATTAAATTAAGCAAATTCAACGTCTCGAAAGGAACCATCTGCGTCGATTAGGTTAAAAAAAATCAAAACTCCCCCGGGTTTCATATTACGAAGGACCCTATGTAGACGCTTGACGTAGTTTGCCTAACTCAGAACAACAGGAATAAATCACTGTTTGTTGACGTCACGAGGGTGTTACCAGCCAGATAACATCACGTGTGCCTCGGGATCGAGTAATGTCATATGGCTGGTGACACTCCAGTGACACAAACAAACTATATGTTATTCCCGTTTTGTAAAGGTTAGTGAGCACTTGAGAAATACTTGTTAACTTCCTACATGTATAAATATGCTACTGAGCCGGTCTCACGAAGCACACCTACCATTCGAAGGAACTGATGCGTTCTACGCCAACGCGAGTATTCGATCGCTTTCGAAGTTATTCAAACGTCAGATGGATTTTTAGAACGAGGCCGATGTGTGTTATCTTGGTTGATGTATCACTCTAAAATACTCTGGACCAATCAGGTAGTCATATTACCGTGATACAGTCATCCAGATAAGGCACGGAATCCTCATTCTGAGAATCCTGTTGTAAAGTATATGCCTCCCCCATCTTAACTTCTTCGGGGCCGCACGCAATAGTCCGGGAGGCATTTCTCACATATGCAGATGCGTTTTAATTGTCAGTCTTCTTTGCGCTCGCCAGGTCGAGATTTATAACTGAAACTGAGTACATAGAGTACTACAGAAGTGTAGTCAATGCATTGTTCTCCAGGTACGAAGCAATTTTAATCGTGTACATCAGACGGCCACATATATAGTAGCAATAATCACGCACGATGACAATGAAAGGAACATTGAAGATAAGTATCACCTTAAACCATAAAGACAAGTAGTGAATGTAAATTTAGCTTAAAATGTATATAGGCTCTTAAAGTCTAGAAGATTTAACACGTAAATTCTGACCGCACATTTTGAAATCTACTACTAAATCAGGTATGGCCCGCCAGAGCTATCCTTACTGAACATTTGAATGCCTAAAACTCGGCATGACAACATATCTCAGTGTCAATTAAAAATATTCTTGCCCGCTCTTTGGAATCGCTCCTCCGTGGCATTTATACTCTCAGCTTTCCAAATTCAGACGCATTCATCAGAGGGGCTGTGATTGCTTAAATACCAAATGCGCTTTACCACTGGCCAACTTGTTAAACCAACTGCTGAGCATTGACATATACCATCAGTTTCATTGCCCAGTTTGCCAATTAAGCTTTTGGAGCTATGCCAATCCAGGGTTCCCAGGGCTTTTTCAGTTCCCTAATTACGTTGACCTCCGAGGACTGAGAAATGTAGCAAATATCAGGATTAAAGGGCGGCGTGGGGCACGATGGCATACCGGTTAGAAGGCCGGACTCTCAATCGAGAGAACCCGGTTTCAAATCCTACTGCGGTCGCTTCGAACCATACGCAAGTTTGATCAACCCACGTTGCCACAGTTCACTCAGCTGTATAAATGAGTACCTGGCAATACAGACAGTGGTGGAAATGTGAACGAATAGTCTTCGCGCAATTGTAGCGTGGCTGAATGCTTCCCAGAGAAGTTGAGATGGCCTTGGAATGAACAGGTCTACCAGGGGGTGAAGTGTAAAGCTCTTTCAGCGGTCCTACGGACTGGATACCGCGCTATATAAGAACGTAAATTTATTTACCTCTTTCACCCGTCTTCCATTAAGGGAGGACTGAAGGGTCTACCCATTACCATCAATCCTTGGTACCATATGGGTTATGTCAATATCCACTTGGGTGGTTTAACTACAAGCTTTTCGAAACCTGTTTTTTTGTTGCTAATCTAGGTTTAAGATATCGATTAAACACCTCCTAACGCCTAAGTAACATTCGTTATTAAAACCTAATTAAATTATAACGGGCATATACTTTACAATCCTCCAACACTTTTTTGATCAAAACAACGTGTTGTTTTTAACACAACAATTTGAAACAAAACATAAAGGAGAGGTCAGTTTGATTTTGCTACCGCACGTCTAAACAACGAAGTTGCTAGAATACAATAAAGAGTAAAACAGACAATATAAATGTATTCGACATATGGGAAATGTAGACGTTAGTGCGTATGCATGTACCAAACAATTTATCAAGAATAAAACATTGATAATCACATGCAGGTTACAATGTACCGGAAAATACATCGCCATTCAAGAAGCACTAATGATCATGTAGAATATACGTTCTACTCTAAACAGCACTGATAAAAAACGCCGATTAAGCAAATCAATGTCCGTTGGCGTATAATCCAGTGCGTATCAATAATACACAGTTGTATCTAAAGGCTACGTAAGCAATCATAAAATGATGCTTCGCAATGCTAGGATAAAAGCAAGAGTACAGCTACGACCCACACAAATCAATTATTGTGCTACAATATGTATGTCAACGTGTTTAACAGTTAGCGGTTTCAACGTGATCTTTCACGTTACAAATGTTTTTGACAATTGATTGACAATTGATCGAACATATCAAGTAATCCTGTTTTACCGTGCGCATCGGCATCGGGGTGGAAATTATCTTTTTAATATCAGCGATATGTGTGGTCTTAGCGTCAGTTGTCGCGTTTGCTGCGTCGTCGAGACAAGTCGTCAATCCCCAATTTGAAACGTTGTATTTCAAAGCGTAATCCAGAGATTTTGGCTATAACTGCCCATGTCGGCATGTGATTTCATCACCGCCTGTTACAAGGAATCTGTTAAGCTGATAATACGGTTCATGAAAACGTACGTCCCTATGGACGTATTCAGTCGCCTTTGCTGTTGTCATCATGTGTGAAATACACACACACACAGCGTTATAGCTGCGCATTTCTGCCGCTTTATTTCTGTGTCATTCGGCACTAAGTTCAGTCACTTTTTGAAATACTGCGTCTTCGTTAATGACTCACTGTCATTGTGGTATCTGTCCGCTGCTTCGCGAGAAGTTGCTGACCGTTTTTTGGAGCGTAGCAATCTGTCCGTCGCGGTTCGAGTACTAACATGCTTCGGCTGTCTGTCATCGCGGGGTGGGTCATATCCGTCGCTGGGTGATACGCTACGCGCTCGCCAATGTAAGATTTATGCCTCCCCGTCTTATCTTCTTCGGGACCACACGCAATGGTCCGTGAGGCATTTCTCACATATGTACATGCGTTTTAATTGGCCGTCTTCTTTTCGCTCGCCTAGTCGAGATTTGAAATTGAATGTTGTATTCACTCGACCAATGATTGCGTAGAGTACTATAGAATTGTAGTCAACGCATTGTTCTCCAGATTCGACGCGATTGTAATCGTGTGCATCAGAGTGTACATGATAGCAATGTAATCACCCACGATGAAACTGTCAAGAACTGTAAAGATATATATCACCGTAAACCGTAAAGGAAAGTAGTGAATGTAAACATCACTTAAAATATATATAAACTCCTAAAGTCTAAGTACATTTTGACCGGACATTTTGAAATCTACTCCTAAAGCAGGTATGCCCCCCAGGGCTATCCTTACTGAACATTTGGATGCCTAAAATTCGGTATGACTACACACCTCAGTGTAAATTTAAAATAGTCTTGCCCGCCCTTTGGAAACGCTCTTCCGGGGTATTTATACGCTCAGCTTACAAAATTACTAGAGGCGCTGTTATTGCCTAAATACAACATACGCTTTACCACTGGTCAACTTGTTAACCCAACCACCGTCCCAACTGCTAGATAGTGACATCTCCCATCAGTTTCCTTGCCCAGTTTGCCAAATAAGCTCTTGGAGCTGTGCCAATCCAGGGTTCCCAGGGCTCTTTCAGTTGCCTAGTTACGTTGACCTCCGTGGTCAGAACAACTTAGCAAATGTCAGGATTAAAATGCAGCACCCGTCTTCCATTAAGATAGGTCTGAAGGGCCTACCCATTATCATCAATCTTTGACACCATAAAGATGTTGTCAATATCCACTTGGGTGGTTTAAGTACAAGCTTTTCGAAACCTGCTTTTCTGTTGCTAGTGTAGGCTTAATATATCGATTAAACTCCTATTAATGACTTAACAGTATTATTTAATAAAAACGAATTAAATCAAATTGGCATATATTTTACCCTATGTTAAACATATTATGTTTGTGAACGCCGAGTGGATATCAGCACGGCTAGCCGTTGCATAGCAACGATATGATTGGTTGTCTTATAACAACAAATGGATATCGGTTACTTATTAATTATTTATTAATTTGAACATGACAATGTTTTTCAGTAAACTGAAAATACACATCACGTCAAACAAGAAATCGAATTGCTATTAGTTTTGTGTCAGTTTTATGGGATACAATGGAAGGCGAAAATTAAAGCACGTCACGTCCTTATCCATTGACTTCGCGTGCTCACCCAATAAAAGCTTTGTGGCGGAATAACCTGACGACGTCACTACGAAACTTAGTGCTGCTCAAGCAATAAAGGAAGAAGTTGCAAGCGTTTTTCGCGGAGTAGAGCTTCCGACTGACTTGAAAGACGATTGTGTAGTCAGCATGTTGATATGGCTTTGATGCCAGGTTGGTCATCGAGAAAGTCGCTATGTGCACGAAGTGAGGTGTAACAAACAACAACAAAGTGAACGAGACGAGGAAAACCGTCATAATTGCATTGCGACATCTCGATGTCATAGGACACAACTGTCTGTTGTCACTCGAGTGGTTCTGCTGAGAGTCTTGGTTGGAACTGTGTGTCTCTTACTTAGGTTTACTGAGGTTCTTCCTGACCGTAGGCGCTGGCCTCGGTGAGCATATCATCAACTTTCCCTTGGAATGCTCTATGACTTCCTGACAAGGCAGCTTTGTAGTTGAGAGAAATTCCTCAGTACTCCAATGTCTATCTAGAAGGTTTTTTAATGAGTTGACACTTGGGGCAGTTACAACTACTTCCAAAGATCATTCCATAATCTGGTAACTTTAAGTGAGAAGCTTTCTTTTCGAACATTTGTACAAGCTCGTTCTATAAACAATTTCAAACTATGACCCCTTGTTCCTTCCCTTGTATCACTGTCTTTGTACAGCTTGACAATGTTAGATACATCACTGTCATATTTCCCTTGGAGCAGAATATACCTCAATCATAACGTGTAGGAAGTTTCAATCTCTGAAGTCTTTCCTCGTAAGGAATATTTTTCATACCAGGAAGCTGCTTTGTTGCGCGTCTCTGTACATTTTCGATGGCATCTTTGTATTTCTGTTTATAGGACCATATTGATATTGCATAATCTAGATGACTGGAGGACCTTCTAATAACTGCCATGATACTGCTTGCTTTGTTTATTTTTTGTTTGATGTGTTTATAAAATTCTAGGTTTGAATCAATTATAACTCCAATGGCTTTTTGTTCTTCTATTCCTCCTAATTCATGGGCAGTATTATCTATCTTCAGGTTGTATGCATAGTCTTGCTGTATTGTTTTCCCTACGTGCATTAAATTACATTTATCTGGGTGGAACCTTAATAACAATTTACTTGACCAAGATGTTAAACAATCTAAATCGTTCTGTAGTGTATGCTGGTCATTTGGACTAGTCATCGTTTTGAAAACCTTTGTATCATCCGCAAACATATATACATTCGAAACTATATTTTCAGGAAGATCATTTATGTATAACACAAATGGGATCGGTCCTAAGACACTGCCCTGTGGAATACCATTTGTTATATTTGCCCACTCAGAATTTGTACCATTTACATTGACCTGCTGTAATCGGTCAGACAATAACGCATATATCCATCTTAGTGTGTAATACCCTATGCCATACGAGTTAAGTTTGCCTATCAATCTTTTGTGAGGGACGGTGTCGAATGCTTTCATGAAGTCCAAATATACGTCTACAGATTCCCCTCTATCTAAAGCTTTGGTCCGTGAATCAATAACATTTAATAATTGGACTAACGTAGAACGACCTTGCGTACTGAATAATTTATTCCTAGTCATATGATTGACAATATGGTCTTTGACGCGTTGTTCCATACATTTACGTATAATACTTATTAAACTGACTGGTCAATAATTTCCTTCGTTTTTTCGATTACCCTTCTTAAATATAGCTGAGATTCTTCCCTGTTTCCATTCCTTTGGTAGTTCTCCCACAATCAGTGAATTATTAAATAGCCTAGCTAGTGGTTTACTTAGACGATTAGATAGCTCTTTCAACAACCTAGGAAGAACACCATCTGGCCCTACCGATTTACACAAATTAATGTTACCAAGTTTTTCAATCATTTCCTCATCAATAGTCAATTCTTCCATGGTGTGCCTTAACTTCACTGGTGGGATGTGAGGAATAGCACCATCTAGCTCTATAGTAAAAACACTTTAAAAAAAATTTCCCTATCCCTTTTCCCTATCAGAATCTATGAAGGTCTAGATTTAGGATCTTTAGGGTCTGTGTTCAGGTCTCAAACACCTTCCCGATTCTTGGTTTTGGAGTTCATATATTTCTGTAGTTTTTTCTTTGTTGATTATTCATCTCTAGCATATATATGTATATAATGACATGGCATTTTGAAAAAACAATGCAAAATGGCCGCCGAAATCAACTTTTTTATCATACCTTCGCAACCACACAAGATACAGACATGATTGAAATGTTATTTTATATGTTTCCAGACATGAGAAATTCGATTCCACCATAATTTATATGAGAAAAAAAACAAGATGGCGACCATAAGTATGCTACAAATGGTTGCCAACTATGTGAAAAAAAGACTATAGTTCATGTTCCGCAAACAAAAAACATAAGAACATCACAAAATAAATTGTCCATGTGTTATCATATGAGAAGAATTACATAAGATCAGCATTTCGTGAAATGATTACCTTTCTAAGCATCAGTCCTCTTCATCTTCATCATGTAGGACGTACTTGCCGCTCACATTTTGGCAGGCCTGTCCATCCTGGCATACGCAAAATTGTGTGTATGCCATATCAGAGCTGTTTCAGCTGCATCTTGACACGGTGAAGGATATGGTCCCTTTGTTCTTTGCCGCAGGGCAGGTCCACTATGCCCGGTACGCACTCTATTATCTACGAACTATGGAAGGCTTTCCCGATGGCATAGGCGCGCATTTCATCAACGGACAGCACACGATGCACCACAACGCTGGTCTGTTCAATGGCATTTGGAGTGACATGGCCATTGAAACTACCTTCATGAGGTATGGTCATGGACAGAGTGGGGTAATTGGAATAACTCTGGAACAGGAAACTCTGAAAACCTGGGTTTACAGCTTACGTACCTGCCATGGCATCGTCGACGACTTAAACGAGATGAGAGATAACGAACGACCATCTGCCCAAACTTCGCACAAAGAAGAAAGCCGCAAGAATCAAAGGAGACGCGATAAATTGGAACTTTTCATAGATCCACTTGACCCAGAGCAACATCCAGATGGCCTGATGAACATTGTCATTGGGCAAGTTGTGAATCACTCCTTTTGCAATTGTCTTTTGAACGCAGTTGAACGCATCTTGATACAACCACGCTAATGGGCCATGAACTATCACCTATCCCAACGCCTATGGTCGATGAAAATGGAAATACAAGGGATGCCAAAACGAAATCCAATCTCAAGAATGCGCTTAAGGTGGAAGTGTCAAGACGGCTGTTTGAACAAGATGTGCAGGCAACGTTCCTCGATGGGTGCGCTGTCCTCTGGGTAGTGCCTAGGTCAACATCTGGCACTGTACACGACTACCTTGTCCGGTTCCGCAGTTACCTAGACAGTCACTTGGCGAAAGGTAACGTCTAACTGGTGTTCGACAGATACATCGAGGGCAGTACTAAGGAAGCAACCCGACGCGGCAGGGACAAAGGAGCAAGCAGAGTCTACACATTACGTTGCACAGCTCGCCTGCCTCCTCAAAAATTCGTCCTAACCGTCACCACAAACAAAAATCAATTGATTGCTCTCATCGTCGAGGATTTGGTTTCGCACAAGGCTGACTTTCAAAGGCATAAACTAGTCGTCATTGGCAGAGACCCGGTTCCTGTAGAAATCGCAAATGGTTGTTTAAACAACCATCAAGATATGGCTACAACGCAGGAGGAGGGATACACTCTGATTGTGCAACAAATTTCACGTGTAGAGGATGGTACCGTCCTGGTCGTTGCAGATGACACCGATACCTTTGTTCTCTTGTTGTATTTCTGTCACCAGGGCAGTATATCCTGCGAAGTTCTAATGGTTTCGCCAATTCAAAGACGAAGTGTCCTAGATATCAACGCAGCTGTAGAAGAGCACAGCTCCATCGTCCCAGATCTACTAGCTGCTCACGGTCTCACATGGTGTGATACTGTGGCGTCATGCTTTGGCATTGGCAAGGTTGCAGCTCTGAAAGTTCTGAGACACGACCAACGTTCTCTCAACTTACTGGGAAACACAGGCGGACCACCGTTTTCGGAAGTAGTAGAACAGGCCACACACTTCATGTTGGCCTGCTCTGGTCAGCAAAAATGTCATTCGATGACGGAAGCACGCCAACAAATGTGGTTTTCTAAAGTAAGCAGAAGCAAAGCTTCCGCTCCAAAGCTGTGTTCATTACCACCCACAAGTGAAGCGTTCGAATAAGATGTAGCCAGAGCCCATCTGCAAGTAGCAAATTGGCTACATGCTTTGGATCCCAACCCACCTGTACTAGACCCTACATCTTACGGTTGGTCACAGGAGGAGGGGAGTACTGCGCTAAGTCCAACTACTTTTCCCCCAGACACCTCGTTAGCCCCAACTGGGTTGCTAAAGCTGATCAAGTGCTCATGTCGGAGTGAAATGCCATGTAGCACAAACAGGTGCAGCTGCAACAGCTCTGACATGGCATACACACCATTTTACGCATGCCAAGATGGACAGGCCTGCTAAAATTAAAGTGGCAAGTACGTTCTACATGATGAAGAAGAAGAGGACTGATACTTAGAAAGGTAAGAATTTCACGAAATGCTGATCTTATGTAATTTTCCTCATATGATAACACATGGAAAATTAATTTTGTCATGTTCTGATGTGTTTTCTTTGCGGAACATGAACTATAGTCTTTTTTCGCATAGTCGGCAACCATTTGTAGCATACTTATGGTCGCCATCTTGTTTTTTCCATATCAATTATGGTGGAATCATAATCAAATAAAATAACATTTCAATCATTCCTGTATCTTGTCTGGTTGCGAAGATATGATAGTTGATTTTGGCGGCCATTTTGCTTTTTTTTTAAATGCTCAAGGGTGAGAACTCGACACCCCCTGGATGTCAGTATATACATGCTAGAGATGAATAATCAACAAAGAAAAAAAATATCAGACAAAAATGGGTTATGTCAAAAAATGCCCTTTGTCTGCCGGACTAATGTAGCTTACTTTTGTATTGGCATGTTTGAAGTTAGTATTTTATATGATATGATGCTCTGCAGCTCAACCTGTATGTTGTATGAGTAGATAGTATGTCTACAAGGCGAGTGCAGGTCGCCATCAAATAAGCCTGTGTCTCCCATTTCCCCATGCCGCGGGTTCGTTCGTGGCTATATGCCTTCATATATTGTTATACAATTGATATACTTACTGCATGCATGCTTATTAACTAATAAACGCAATCCCAATTTTGACCACATTACTGCTTTGTGATTAGTCACTATGATCAGTTCATTTCAATATTCAGACGGTCAAGTCGACATATAGAAGTATTAGCTACATAAATATAGAAAGTGCAGGTGAAGTAACTAATACATCCGTCCATGTAACAAGAGTGTTAAAACCACTTTTAATGTTTAAATAGGCTGTCATTATAATGATTCTTAAGATTCCTGCAAATGTTGACCTACGATTTTATTTCTTCAACATTTCGCATCACATTGATGCTCCATTAACGCACATGCTGTGTGTAATTAAACAAAATCACACACATAACGAAAAATCATTAAAACACACCCAAAGCAGATCCCCCAATTTCGGCCGAGCCCGGTAAATGGCTTAGACATGTTCGTACGTTGCCATCGAACGAGTATCGAATGAAGTAGTAATCGCTACAGACTACATTAAGATCCGTCCGTAGAAACGTGAGGATAGTGCATTATCAGTGAATTTGTTCTCAACACTGTCACATCAGAAACATTAGTAAAGTAAAACTGTTATGTACCACTACATTGGTTACTTAACCCTATACACTCCCAACTATTTGAGACTGATTTTGATGTAATTAATTTATGCCACCTTTAAACAAACACTAACAATGCAATACCAACACGTTATACATGGTTGGAAAGATAAGACTCTACTCTATCCCACTGCGATAATTTTGGTACTCTTATCAGTGACATTTGAACTTGACCTACTTTTCAATCAAGGTCATAAGTATCGAGCAGCGTAACTTTATATGAAACCATAACGATTTACTAATTTAATCTTCTAGTTAGAAAGCTTTCGGATATTTATTATGGTAGCTCATGAAAATACCTTTGTCATGATATATAACATTGTATATGCTATCTTTATTAGATATTTTATCAGCATCCATCATAAAATGACGACTGCGCCGGGGCATACTGGGTCTAGGCTGAGGACTGGTTTAGTATTGCTGTGACTTCACATTTTCCTGGACTACCCCATTTTCTTGATCCGTACTAAATGGAATAGCAGAAAAATTTCAAAATTTTCTAACAGTTTTGAAGGCATTTCTATGATAAAATAAATGATTTACTAACTGGCCATATCTAACCGCCATGGCATGGATGTACCATTTGATTTCAGTAAATAATTTCTTATTATTACAATCATTTCTCATACAATAGATTTACATTTTTGCTGCAGACAATAAGACTATGACTTTAGCGCTTAATTCATACATTTTCTCCATTCACGCAAGAAAGAAATGGGTAAAGAAATGAGTCAGAAACTGAGGAAGTACATTCAATGACAATGTAAATGTTTAGTATTTTTTTTATAAAGTGTAGCGATCCCCACCGTGACTAGTAGAAGAAGACAAGTAGAATCACTGACATGATCGACAGCATGACATGAATTTCGCCGGTGGGCGATATTCTCGGCCGAAACGTCGTTTAGCAGTGCCTCTATCGGAAAGCTAATGATGTAAGCTTTTAAATGGCATATACTTGATCACCAGGGGGCAGCATAGACGTGGTGTAATGCTTCTTGAAGTTACCGGTCGCCGGCGACCGATTCTGTACAGGGGTGAGTGCATTGGGTTAATTTGATGGCAGTGGACACACGCTGACTGCTCTCGTATCAACACACCACTGTATACAACCCATCATCCGACAGGTAGAAAAGCAAAACATTAGTAAATAAATCTAAATAACTGCCTTTGAGGTTTTTTAAGTACATCGAAAAAACAAATTGGTAGATCAGAAACGTATAAATAGAGAGAGAGGTGGTGGAGTGACGGTTACGCCAGCTGGAGAGTGGCTTACACACGTCCATGTAGCAAAAGGGGTGAAATCACATTTGATTTTTAAATTGGTTGCTATCATAACGTTTCTTAGTATTCCTTCTAAATATGTCCTACGATTAGATTTTTTCAACATTTCACAACACAATGATGCTCCATTAACACACACGCTTTGTAAAAACCACATGGCTTTCAGCAAAAAAACACCAAAAGCATATAAATTTCGGCCAAGCTCGGTGAATTATTTAGAACTGTTGGTACGTTACTATCGAATGAAAGATGTAATGAAGTAGTAGAAAATGATAACTTTACCATGTGAACGCACTCGGAAAACAACCACGAAAGGTAGTCATTTAAAATTATTTTCTACCCGTCGGACAAAGATGGAAACAATGATCTATTTGAGTGTTGAACCACTCTGTGGCTTTTGTTGGCCACAAATCACATTTACGATCCGTCCGCCATTACCCACACAAAGAGTCCCTAGTTTAGTGACAAATGCGCTTGATGAGTTGATAGATCAGAGGCCACTGGTGCAAGGAGGCGAAGGAACGTAGAAAGAGGCGCTTGGGAGGATATACTGCCAGACTGCACCTAAAGGTAGCGTATTAATATTGAGATCATCTCAGCCAAGCCATCTGTGGTCAGACCACAGTGCACAATTGCACTGGCTACCATGCTAACGGTTTGTCTGGTTATAAGGAAACTGGACCTTCAAAAAGTATGGAAAATGTTCACAATAACTACCATTATCACACTGACATGTTGACCAAGTTTGGGCAAAATCACATCCAGCTGTTTAAACGTCCCCACGTGCGATGCACGTCAATGTTTACATACATAATTGACAATAAGTGTATTGATAGAGTATATAGCAGTAAGTTGTTTTGAGGTATGATCGACTATAAGCTTAATTGGAAGGAACATGTTAGCTTGATAAAAGCCACAGTATCAACAATTATTGCCGTTATGTGCAGAGCAAGATACGTACTTGACAAGAAATCTCTGTTCATATTATACTGTGCACTAGTTCTCCCTTATATGTCATACTGCTCTGAAGTATGAGGCAGCATATATAAAACAATTGTTAGCACTGATTTTGTATTACAGAAGTAAGAAATCAGGCTAATTTAGAATGAAACTTGTTATGTCATACTAATAGATTATTTTGTGATTTGGGAATATTTACACTTCCAAATATAATAAAATTGAGAATAAGTTGTTGCCACATAACCTTCAACGATTCTTTGCTACTAAATATGATTCAATGCATGAGAAACGTCAAAGTAAAACAATGAAATACGAATATGCTAGAACAACATTAAAATATATGTATATATGTATATGGGGTTTAATTGTGGAACTCTTACGGCGAAAATATAACAAGTGCAGCTACAGTTCAAATACTAAAAACAGACTTAAGTGCAAACATGTAATTCGAAAAGGATGTATATAATTGTGTATAAATGTAAGGAAAATATTAATGAAATTTAACCTTGTTTTCTAAAGATTTACTTCCATATAGCTAACAATGTTTATTATATGACTAAAAGTTGTGATTTTATTGTGGGAATGTGATCAATCAGTATTGTACTTCAATTTTCTCCCATTCTATTTGTAAATGTTTTATGTTATTGAATATCGTATATCGTATATTGTAGTTTCTTTGCTTGTATTTGTTTCACTTGGAAATAAATAATTTAATTCAATTGAACATGATAGAAAAAAATCCCTATCAATCCCTCCGCATGCTAAAATCTAAAAAAAATGCACTATTAGTAAATAGCTTCTACAAACAAACTTGTATATATGCTCAATTGCACTGTTGTCACGTCATATGCATTTCTTAATTTCACATGTCATGATTTAATACGCCCAACATTCGTGTGAAACAATCAACAGTAAGTTGAACTATGGTCTGACCTCATCAAAGAAGCTCGTGGGTGTCTGCGCCTGCGAAGATATGTTGTCAGACTGCCCCCAAAGTTAGCGTATAAATAGAGAGACATAGATGGAGAGTGGCTCACACTCAATGCGGCCACAATTCGGCTATTGTTTCCTTCTTTGTCCGCCAGGAAAATAAACATTTTAGTAAAAAATCTAAATAACTACGTTTGTGTGTTTTTTTAATACATCGCCAGTTGATAGACCATAGTCCACTGGTGCAAGGAGGCGAAGGAACGCAGAAAGAGGCACGTGGGTGTCTACGCCTGGGAGGAGATGCCGCCAAACCGTCCCCAAAGTTAGGGTATTAATATAGTGATACAGTACATTATACGATATATCTGTAAACAAATGACAGCCGGCCGTCAAATTAATCAGATGTAGGTAAGTATTTAATGTGGTCACGCAGAAGTTCCCTATTTATAATTTGTATTGTAGACAGCGCCGCTATGTAGAAGTGGCATAAACACTCTTATATATATGTTTCGAAACCCTCTTATATCTGTATCGAAACACGAGGCCGAAATCACTATAACCACTCAGGCCTAACTGTTTGTTCTTCAGTGTTCTTTAAATTAGTTGTGAATTCCGTGTTTACGTTTACTGATCTTATGTCTCTCTTGCTTCGACGTTTACAGATCCAATGTCTCTCTTGCTTCGACGCTTCGTCTAACAGGACTTCGTCGCAGCTGGCACGCTGCTGCTGCTGTTGTTGCTGCTGCTGTTGTTGTTGCTGCTGTTGCTGCTGTTGCTGCTGATGATGAAGATAACTATACAACGTCTGCTGCCAGCATTTGTGTCCCAGGATAGACGGCGAAGAGCAGAACTCTGGGCTTCACTGAGCGTAGTCGCCGAGAGGCGACGCAGCAAATAACTGGATTATTCCCTTACGCCGTTAATAACGCTGTGTGTGGTAGACACCGGATGTGTTGCTAAGTAACCGATGATTAAAGTTGCAGCGGAAATAATTACAATGATGTCCTCTTTGATGTGACAATGTAATCTGTAATCCATATCAGAACAGAACCGCAGGTGCCCCGTGCAACGAAGTTCTCTTCATCGGTTTATCCATCAACAACTCCTCGATGTAAGAGGTATCTAAACATTACGACCAGTAGTAATTCCTTGATGTGAGATGTATCTAAACATTACGACCAGTAATATGACGACTACGAATCTGTCAGTTAGGTAGATATCATAGTTGAAGATGCTGAATGTGCAGCTTGGATTTGCGCGACGAAACCCATTATGTATCTGTTCAGTTTAGTCAGGCATAATATATGTGCTATTATTAATAGCACTGGTAAATTGTCTGTGTAATATATCTGGGACAGATCTCGGCTATAGACAGTGGGGGAGGGGATTCAAATGTTAGCGTTCACAAAATATTGAATCAATTCCATCATCGATTTCCCACACAACGACAGTTCTGTACATGTATAATTTTCCCGCTAAAATGTCAAACATGTAAAATAAGTCAAAAACGGAAAATTGTATTATGGTATAATTCATTATTTAATTTTTTTTATTATCAACACACAAAACCAATAAGGCCTAATGTATTTTATCTTTGAATATTTTATATATGAATGACCACCTTTTACGTGTCCATCACCGCTTTTAAATATATGGGTTCACAGTTTGGTAGGCGTGTACTCACTTCACACTGAAATAAAGGAGAAATACTGATAAAAAATCGTTATCCACATAATATTCCTTCCTTGTAATGTTATTGAGTCATTGAAAGCATTCAGAGCAAGGAAAAGAAGTTACCAATGAATCTAACGCTAACCACGATTCCAAACTTAATTTCGTACGTTTTAGTACTCTTTTCTATGGATAAAACTATTACAGTATGTTGTTTGACGTAGTAAGAACCGTGGCACTACAGCGACGTTTATGATTAGCTAATATATTAGGTAAGAGATTTTGGGCAACTTGTAGTTTCACTTACCCGCCGCCCCGTATAATTCAATACCATAACTAATATGGGGAAATACGTATGCATAATATAATTACCTTACCATATTTGCGCTTATGAACGAGGCGATATGAT
Source organism: Lamellibrachia columna (assembly GCA_963662155.1). Taxonomy (NCBI): domain Eukaryota; kingdom Metazoa; phylum Annelida; class Polychaeta; order Sabellida; family Siboglinidae; genus Lamellibrachia; species Lamellibrachia columna. The sequence goes on from OY759274.1 coordinate 44,187,325, forward strand.
TAAATACACCGGATAACATAGATAACTTCATACGAAGTTCCTTAATATGTTCAGACCATGATAGTTTACAGTCCAGATATATGCCATGATAGTTGGTTGATTTAAACAATTCAATTTGTTTATCCTAATATTGGTAGATATTTGAATGTTACACTGGTCCCAAAAAGGAGCCCTGTGGGACACCAGTTTGAACATATGCATATTCTGATACCGGGTCATTAATGCTAACACCTTGCTGCCTTTTATTAAAATAATGTCTATACAATTTACGCACGTGACCTCTAATTCCGCAGTTATCTAAATTATACAACACTTCACAATTAACTCTGTCAAAAGCGTTACTTAGGCTAAGGTATATCCCATCACCAAATTGCCATTGTCAAGAGATTTTCTAATGTTTTCTATAATCGCTAATGTAGTGCAATGGTATTTGCGAAACCCACACTGATGTTTAGATAAAACGTTATTAATATCCAGGAAATCTAATTACCTCTTCAAAATTTATTTTTCAAGGACTTTATTGAAAACACTCATCAAACTAATTGGTCAATACCAATGGCCTCAGAGAACGACACATTGCATATATAAGTCAGTGACTTATAAATGAAATTACATGAGAGTTTCACAATGTTTGATGGCAAGTAGTAAATTTTTATACTTTAGAATTAGCTAGTCTGTTTATTTCATGTATCACTTCATGTTAGCAGAGTGGTGAGAGGAACATATTATTATTAATTGGGGCAATTAGAAACTGCCTATGTTCATTACCCTGATTATATGAGTTTGACATTTCTTTATCAACTGTCGCGAAGTATTGGTTTATCTTTTCAGTAATATTTTCATGGGCATTGTTGTCACTGTCATTCATAACAAGCTTTTTAACACTGGTAGTGTTCTTTCTCCCCTTATTAATAAGTTCAGCATATATCTTCCATAAGTCCCAGGTAGAATGCTTCGCTTGTAGGAGTAAATTACTTTAATACGAATTATCAGCATGCCGTACGTTAGCTGTGAGCGTATTTCTGTACTGCCGATATAGTATTTTATTATTTTTATTTGGCTAGTTGATATATTATTTCTTATACAATTTCGTTTTATTAATAATACTAATTCTCACGCCTTTGGTCATCCACTTTTTGTCCTTGAACGTTTAGTTGAGATCCTTCTTAGCGGAAGACATTTATCAACTACTCAATGAAGCATATCCCAAAAGTGTAAGTTGTTACTGTATACTATGATTAGATTATGAATTAAATGGAACATGTGCGTTCTGTCCCGTCCCCTAACAGAACAGAACAAATTATACTGTCCTGTTAATTAACATATATATTGTATAGATTATAGCACATGGAATGTGTGCGGTCTGTCCAATCCCCTAATCGTGTTAGACGGCTATCTGAGTGGCACAAGTAGTTGTACAAATGCTGCATTATTCGTCTCTTCTGGGCATGCGGGCGATGTGTTGTCTTACGATGCCGTTTCTCCGATGTTGGTTACTGTCACAGTCAAAACAAAAAACTGATGTGCGATACATATTCCAGTTATATTCACCATGCTCCCCGTACCCTGATGAGCAATATCATAACTTCCTGCACCTGCTGCAGCTAACGATCAGTGCCATCCACAATTGCGAAGGTTCGGGAAGATTTCAAAAACCAACATTTGCCCGTAAAAGATGGTAAGCTTGGCCTGGGCTATAGCAATGGCAGCATCTGAATCGTAAACCACAATCACAATTACAAACATCATGCCAACATTGGGAGAGTTACATGGACTATATATATGCATATATATATATATATATATATATATATATATATATATATATATATATATATATATATATATATATATATATATATATATATATATATATATGTTTATATATATATATATACATATATGTGTTTATATATATATGTATATATATATATATATATATATACATATATATATATATATGTATATAAATATATATATATATATATATATATATATATATAGTACTTACTTACTTATGTCATATATATATATATATATATATATATATATATATATATATATATATATATATATATATATATATATATATATATATATATATATAGTACTTACTTACTTATGTCATCCATATAATGTGATGATTTGTTTCCAGAGGTTTCGGTTCTTCGTTGCCGCTATTAGATTTGTCCCGCTGAGGTTCGTGTCTTTCTCTAGTATGTTTTGTAGAGTAGTTGTTGGACGACCTCTTCTCCGAGGGCCATCGGGCTTCCAGAGCAGGACTTTGTTGGCTGCTTCGTCATGGCGCATCACATGACCTGCCAGACGAAGACGCCGTTGTCTCACGATGGTGGTGATCCGTGGGATGGTTGGTCATGTGATGGCGCCATGACACATTTTGAATTTTCTGTTGCATTCTTGTGTAGGTGCCATCCAGTGCATTTTCTACTGATTGTGTTAGTCACCACAACTCGGATCCATATATAAGGACCGGTTCAACCGTCTTCCTGAAAATCTTCAGTTTGGTGAGTCTGCAGATGCGCGCTCACCAAACTTTGTCAAGGGCGTGAAATGCTGCCCATACCTGTGTTTTTCTGCACTGGATGTCATGCTGAGAGTTTGTGTAGGATTCGAGATATTTAACATCCTCTACCTTCTCAATTTGACTCCCATCTGATGAGTGAACGCTGTCATTAGCAGAGGGGTTGATATGGATGTACTTTGTTTTGCTTGGGTGGAGAAGCAGTCCAGGAGATTTGGAAGCACTTTCCACTTTATGAAGTAAAGATATTCTGCTTCTTGTATCGTGTCAGCGAATAGAGCGATGTCGTCGACATAATCCAGATCAGAGAGATGTGAGGCAGGATTTCTGGAGCTTCTGCGTCTGGTTAGGGTTAGTCCTTCTCTGCCGCAGTTCTTAATGCGTAGTCCAATACTATAATGAATAGGTATGGGGCAAGAGAGTCTCATTGGAGAACTCCTGTATTAATATTGAAATTAGAAGTTTCCCCTTCGGGAGTCAATACAACTGAAGATGTTTTTACATACATTATCTTTATGACTTTTACGATCTTCTCTGGGATGCTACACGCATGTAGAATCTGGAATAGTGTGTTTCTATCTACAGAGTCAAAGGCTTTCTTGAAGTCGATGAAAATAATGGCAGCTTCTTTCTGGTGGTTTCTAATTTCTCAGGGCAAGAATCTGCGAAGATGTATATCGTTGAGGTCTAAGTCCGTTCTGGTTTGGGCGTAAGATCTTTTCTAGCTCAGGACGAATTCTGTTAAGCAGGAGTCGAGTGTAGACCTTTGCAGCAGTCTGTGTTAGACTTATTCCACGATAGTTTTCAGGAATAGTCAGATCTCCTTTCTTAGGTATTGGTACGATACCCGAAATCCCCCATTCTGGTGGTCTATTCCCTAAGTAAGTTTTGTTGCAAAACTTTAGTAGATCTTTCCTTAACTTGGGTAGTTGCCACACTTCAATGGGAATGCCATCGAGTCTTGGGGCTTTGCCATGTTTCATTTGTTTGATCGCAATGTTGACTTCTGCTAGTGAGAAGATGTCGGTGTAAATGTTGGGGTTGGTCTCATAGATCGGTTCAACTGGGTGGTTGGATGTTCTCGTATTATCTGAAGAGAGCAATTGTTTGAAGTAAGTTTTCCAAGCATTAAAACGATCTTCCCCTTGTACGAAGATGGTTTTTGATTTCTTTCCTGAAAGTTTTTTACCAAATTCCAGGCATTATGGAGAGCATTAGTCGACTTGCAACTGTCAAATGCTCTGAGAATGTCATGGTAGTGTTTCCCTGCGTTTCATCATAAGTGTTTCTCAGTGTAGTTTGCGCTGTAGATACTGTCTCGGGTTGTACACTAATTACAACTTTACGTGCTGCATTTGCTTCATTCGTATGGCGAGCACTAGTCTTGAAAGCTATTCGAGATGGTAGTATGACCGAGCCTGCTTTGTTGCATATATCAACATAGTCTTTGCACGTGTTGGTTTGGGTTCTTTCCAATGCCTCCCAGTCAGATGATATTTGGTTTTCAATAAGAGAGGCAACATCTTGATTCGTTGGGATTGCATCTCAGCTAAGTCTGGGTTTGGATGAATGTTTCTTTGCTCTCACGCTGAGCCTTAACTGTGCACATACAATCGTGTGATCAGAACCAATAGGGTCAGAAGTGGAGTGTGCTTGTGAATCCATGAAGCTGTTTCTCCATCTTTTCGGGCAGAGAATGAAATCTATTTGAGATTTGAATTTATTCGGTCTTGATTTTGGGGTGGTTCGTACATTAAAACAACAAAACTTCCCCCGGGTTTGAAATATTACGAAGGAACATATGTAGACGTTTGACGAAGTTTGCGTAACTCAGTACAACAGGAGTTCGTAGTAACGTACATGTTTTAGTAAAGTTATGATTGATAGAAAGTTGTCTTATAACAACAAATTGACACACATTGGTTAATGTATATATTAAATTGAACATGACAATGTTTCTCAGTAAATTGAAAATACACGTCATATGAAGTACACATTCGAATTGTTATTTAGTCTTTGTATCATTTTACGGATGCTGTGTAAAACGAAAGTTAAAGCATGCCGTGTACATAAACATTGGCTGCTCACCCAGTAGAAGCTTTGTGGCGGAATAACCTGACGACATCACTGCGAAACTTGGTGCCGCTCAAACAATAAAGGAAGAAGTTGCAAGCGTTGTTCGCATAGTAGAGCTTCCGGCTGACTTGAAAGAAGAGTGTATAATCAGCGTGTTGAGATGGCTCTGACGTCAGTTTTGTCATCGAGAAGGTCGCTATGTGTACGAAGTGTGGTGTAACAAACAACAGGAAGGTGAACGAGACGAGGAAAAGAGTCACAATCGCATTGCGATCTCTCGATGTCATAGGACCCAGCTGTCTGTTGCCGCTCGGCTGGTTCTGCTGAGCGTCTTGGCTGGAACTTTGGGTCTCGCTCATCTCCATCAGGTTAGTCGTATCGCGTCGTCTCTCGGGGGCGTAATTACCACGGTTTCGCCGTCGCCTGCGAATGGCCATCATGATGACGACATTCATTGAGATAAGAGACACAAACGGAACTACGAGGCCTACAAAGACCGAAATCCAAGGATACACAATGGACATGACGCTTCCAGTCGTTCCCATTGCACATATATTGCCACTTTTCACGTGGTTATAGACGAAGAACGGGACGTTTGCTAGCCACGCGACCACGAATATAACCCCGCTGACGAATTTGGTGCGTCTTGCACTGCACCAAGCAACAGCTTTCAGTGGGAATCGCACAGCGATGAGGCGGTCGTACGTTAAGCTGATGATAAGAAAGAATCCGTTCATTTGTAACGCGTTCATCAACCAGCCATGGATTTGGCAATCGATGTCCTGTATTGGCGACGAAGATAGCAATCGGACCAGCCAGTATGACGTGGCAGTGCACAATGCCAACGTGTCAGATACGGCGAGAATACCCAGATACATGCAGAACGACGTTTGTCTATTGTCGCGTTGAAACATCACTAGCATTGAGATGGTGTTTCCACCTACGCCCACTACCGCAGTTACGGGCTGCACGTATTTGCGGATAGCACTGGCCATTGTGTAGGACATATAGTCGGAATGTGCAGTTAGATGCGTTTTGTTTGTCGTTGCCGTTGTTATGATTTGCTTGTCCCGTTCGTGTGTGAAGCTCGCTTCAGATGTGTCTGGATTTTCTCTGCAGCTGGCAGTTGGTTCGTGTGAATCTTTCCCTGTACCATATCCAGTATCACTGACATTTAGCCATTTTACGGCAGCATCCGTTGCTGTATCCACTGTGGTATATCCGCTGTCAAGAGTCGTTCGAATACTGCTTGCGGTGACTTTCACGGAAACATCGATCAACAGATTTGATAGTCGCGTCCAATCCCGCCAAGTTGAGAGTTCTTCAGTGTTCTTTAAATTGGTTGTCAAATCAGTTGTTACCTGTTTATTTGTCGTCTTAATGTCTCCTGTCGACGTGTCGTAGTTAGACGGAAATGTAGTATAATAATCCGGAGTGTTAACTTTAACTGATCCTATGTCTCTCTTGCTTCGACGATGCCAACGGTCTGTCGTCGATGTATCTAACAGGACATCATCGTAGCTGGCACGCTGCTGCGGTTGTTGTTGCCTCTGCTGTTCCCGCTGCTGTTGTTGTTGCTGTGTTTGATACAACGTGTGCTGCTGCTTTGTTTGATACAACGTCTGCTGCCAGCTGTAATGCCACTGGGCAGACAGGAACAAGACAGCGAAGAGCAGAACCCGCGACATCACCGTACGTAGTCGCCGGGAACCGGCGCATCGAATGACTGTAATCTCCCCTGTCACCGTCAGTAACGCCGTGGTGAGTAGTTAGCAGAGGTTTCTGAGACCTCTTATCAAGAGCATCAAAAGATCAAAGGAAAACCACCCTAATATCGCCCACCGCTAATGAGTGCGCGCAGCCAATCAGAAAGCAGCACTAGACCTTGGAGCGCCCCCTGGCGGCGGCGGCGGCGGCGCAGCGTCGCGCGCATGCGCGTGCCGCGCCCCTAGCGACCGGAGGAGGAACGAACAGTGACCTAGTTACGTGTATGTGCCGAAGGGTCGTTGACCCAGTAAGGAGACGAACGCAATCGTACGGTGCACACGTATTTTATTAAATACAACAAAGCAGCAGCAGTACAAACGAGGCGATCGTATGCGATTGGATACAACGAGCCGGGTATGATGAAGATGATGATGATGAAGTCGAGGCGACTTGCGAATGGTGACCATCGCGCCAGAGGTCGCGAACTTACGGGTGTCTCCACCGCGCCAGAGGTTCGAGGGCGAGCTTACGGGTGGCGCGACCACCGCGCCAGAGGCTCAGTATGACACGTTATAGTACGGTATACCCTTTTTCAGCAGGTTGATCCAATCGAACACGCGACAATCGTTAGCGACCAGATCGGTGTGGAAAGCGTTGACGAAAGTTCTCATAGGAGCGCCGTTACAACGAAGCATGATATAAGTGATGCAATATTGTCCGCAAACGTTAGACAGAGGACTCTGGAGTCTCGTGCTGTTATGAGTCCACTCGGAACAGTGTTTGTTCAAGAAGGTGCGGAACGCCGCGTGACGAGGCGGCAGACCGTACGAACAGAAGTATTCGCCGCGCCCGTCGGAGGACAGGTACAGTGCTATCCAGTGTTCGCCCGGTTCGTCGGCGTCGTCGGTGTTGCACACGAAGGCGATCGGCAGAGCGTCAATTGTTGCAGGCAGTCCATCTCGGGGTACGACGCCACCAAAGACGGATGCGGTCTTCGGATCCCTCGCCAGTAGACGGGTGATCTGCAGGGTGTCCATCTCAGTAGTCGTAGATGACGTTGCGGTTCTTGTCGATTTCCAGCACGGACTCGAATTCGGCGTAGGCGACGACGTTCACGGTGGTCTGAAGCGCTGCACGGAAATGAAATTCTAAGCGCAGGTTGCCCTTTTGTACCAGATTAAAGCAGGGACCGTCGCACTGGTCGGGGGTCAGGTCGAAACAGAAGTAGGTGTAGCCGTCTCGGTACTCTTCGCGTGTCAGACAGTTCCCCTCGTCCTGCCACACCTTGCCGGTCGAGGTGAACATGCTCGCGTAGCTCCTGGCGAAGAGGTTGTCTGCGAAGTTGGGCTGGAAGGGTTTGGCGGGTATCTGACGACCGTCGACGTACACGGCGACGAAGCTGATGGCGTTGTTCTTGGCGTGAAACGGGTTTGTGGCGTACGTGCCGTTGTAGGCGTCGTTGTCGATGCAGCACAGTACGAGACGTTTCGGCAGGGCGCCGAGGAACAGGTTCTCGTGCGTGTGCGACAGAGCGCCCGTGGGAATGGAGTACACCTTGGTTTCGACGGGTCGTAACGGATACTTGACCGTGGTCCGCTCGAGAGCCAAGATGTGAGCCTTCTGCACGGCCGGAGCGATGGTGGCCTTCTTGACGAACAAGGACGCGTTGACGACGGTTATCAAGTACTCGTTCGCTCCAGCAGCCAACAGCGCAAACTCGGGCTTACTGCGCACCAGGCGTAACTTGACGTCGACGCCCTTGATCAGGAATTTATCCTGCAGAAACATATCCACGTGGAGACGACCTATCATGTCGACCACGCGACTGCCGGATATGTACTCTCGACGAGTCACGAACCCGGGGTTAGGATCGGGTCCGGCGGCTAGCTCGGTGGCGTGCATGCGACTGGCCTTGTCCTTGTACCACAGCTGATTCGTCATCTGCGTCGACTTGGCGTCGGATCCGTAACTCAACAGGGTCTCTATGAAGGCTCGATACGGGTACGCGTTGAAGGACGAAGAGGTCACGAGCGTGTTGTTCAGGGAGAGGTCGACATTGCTGAACAGCGCATGCAACCAGTTGTTCACCGGTCCCACGGGTTCGCCCGCGTCGATAGGGTTACCGTTGGCTCGCGTCACCTTCACCTGCAAGTGTAGCATCGTGTTGGCGAGATCCATGTAATCGTCTCCCGATCCGGGGATGAAGAATTCTATCGGTCCTCCAGAGTCCAGAGAGGCCGTGGGTTGATGTTCCACCACGTGACTCTCGACGATGCAGTTCTGAGTGGGGGGTACGGTAAAGAGATCCAGCTCGGTCTTGACTCCCTCGCACGACTGTCTATGCACGAACGCCATCTTTGTCGTCGTCGAATATGTCGGCAGCGCGTTTCGGGGACGTCCTTTTCTTGCGGCGGCGCTTGACTGCAGTGAATGTCGCCTTTGCGGCCGTTCGTTTTATACGTTTACCAGGAGGGGCTCGAATACTGCCGATGGCGTCGGTGACGCGTCTTTTGGCAGCCGTTTTTATGTTCTGACCCGATAAGACGTCGCCGGCTATGCGAACGCCGGTCTTCAACGCTCCCCTGCCCAACGCCACGGCACCTCTCTTGATGAGCGGCATGGCGCTGCGCAACAGACTGCCGAACAGACTGCCCAGTCCGTGACCTCGCTGGTATTGCGCACCGGCGAAGTAGGGCAGCGCACCGCCAGCCTGGCGCGCGTAATAATCGTTGTAATTCATCAGAACAGTCCGGGCTTGCGTCGACGAAAATGAAGCGTCACCGTCACTCTACCGTATTCGAATGGCACGCGTCGACCCATGTCGTTCCTTATATCCACCTCTATCGAGTCGAAGTTCGAGCGCAACAGCGGTACGTAGTGCACGTTGGTGAAACGAGCGGACACCCTGTCGCCGTTACGTCCGCTGATCGGAACGGCGCGCAACAGAGGTGCGAGAGCGTCGCCCACTATACGCGACTCCACGACGTCCGTGTAGATGTAGAGGGTGTCGAACCCCTGCGTCAGGTTCACCACATCGTCGGCCTCGATGTGGAAGGGGTACGACGAGTCGGGATGGCGGGTGTCGATGGGGAGGACGGGAGACGACACACCCGACTCCGCCGGGCTGGCTACGGGTCCGCGGAATCCCAACAAGGTCGCCACCGCGCTGTGGTACGGTATGGTGAACATGGTGTTCGCCGTCATGTGTAACGTCATTTTCTGAGTGACGGTACTATAACTGATCTGAGCCTGTGTCTCATACGTCCGCATATTGGACAGTCCCTTGTTGACGTGATACAGCAACGTAAACGGATCGTCGTAATACCCACACGGCAACTTCGAACGTATGGACGAGTCCGTAGCATCGATCGTGTTGAGGAAGAACCAGACGTCGGTATCCGTGACGTTGTACCAGGTGTGCGGATACTGGACCTCGGCCAACCCACACTCCCACTCGCCGGTAAGATCGATGCGTTGGGGCAAGGCCGTGACGTAATGGGTCAAGGTGTTGTCGGGGTGCATCTTCATGGAAGCGTTGCTAGGCAGCGTCATGTAGAAATCAGTCGCCATTGCGTCTCAACGTGGGATTGGGCAGTAGGTAACCCAACGAACTACTCAACAGAGCCGTCCACAGATTAGAATCGCCGCGACCTGTCGTCAGGTTGTAAATGCTGATCAGAATGACCGTGTACAGGACGACGACCTGACACAGAAACACGATCTCCTCTTTGGGACACGCGGTACCGAAAATATGCCAGGGAGTGCTGTCTGGCTCGTTCGGTACAGCGTCAGTACAATCCGCGCCCTGCTCCTTATCCTCCTCCTCGTCGATGGTGGTGAGGCAGGTCGGTGGTGGTGGTGGTGTCGCGTCGTGTGTCATTCCTCGAATGCAGTGTCGTCATGTACGCGGCTAGGCTTTATAGTTGACGAGTCCCTTGGCATCGATCCAGCTGTTGAAGTAGGAGCCATAGCCGAACCATTTCACCAAAGCTTCCTTACGTTTACCAACCGTACGGCGTTTCAGTACCGCTTCAACACGGTACACTTTATCAAAGGGTACCGTCACCTTCTGCAGCTCCAGTTCGTAGAAGGTACCCTCCAGCACTTCGCCGAGATCGTCCCGCAAGCGATACACGGGTGGGTCGGAGGGGTGAACCTCGTGTACCGTGAACAACTCTTCGCTCCAGTTCGTCTCGTAGCCCTTTTCGAACGTGCGTTTGTACTTGCTGACACGCACGCGATCCGACACGTGCAACTTGGGCACGCCCTTACCGTCGTGACCGTACAGACGTTGCCACACCTCTTCTTGGTTCTGTGCATTCACCTGTGACGGAGCCATACCGATCATGCGGTGGCGGGCATTGTTATACGATCGCATCAAGTCCGGAAGGACGTCGACGTACCGCCACGTCTGGTGTTTCGTGAAGTAGCGCCACATGCGCGTCTTCAACGTTCGGTTGAACCGTTCCACGACGGCTGCCTTCGTCTCCGCGTTGTGCGTGTAGAAGTAATGTATGTCGTAACACCGCAATAGCGACTGAACGGATTTGTTCCGGAATTCTCTGCCTTGATCCGTCTGCAAGGTCTGGGGCCAAACGTCGACGAACGTGGATTGCAGCGCTGCCACCAACGACGCCGCGGACTTGTTCTTCATGGGAACACACCAGGCCACTTTCGAGAAGACGTCGATCACCGTGAGGAGAAAGGCCATACCGTTGTTGACGCGTTTGACCTTCGACATGTCCACGAGATCGGCCTGCCACTGCTGATGCATACCACCCACGATTACTTGTCGTCTCTTGAAATGACGTCTCGCTGGTTTGTGTAAGGTGTAGGCGTCCTGTGCCGACAACCATGCCTTGACGGTCTTCTGTGGCAGGCGCGTGACGCGTCGCAAGCCATCGACGCCGCCATAACTGCCTACCTTCGTGGGATCGAAGTAGACCTCGCTCAAGGAGCGTTCTCCCCTCTGAGCCATCAAAAGAGGTGGAGGATCGATGTGTTGACGGGGGCGGGCCGTTGACTCCGGAGTCCCACTGTTGACGAATGACGAGGAGCACGCCGACGTGTATTAGGACACACACTATGGCACCCACAATGACAGCGGTGGAACAACAACGGTCTAGCGGAGTAACCATAGTCGGAATAACAGCTGTTGTAGAAGAATGTCGGCTGCAACGTCTCCCAGCACGGTAAGTCCTTCGAACAATAGCGCAGCGACGATGGATCGGTACGTGTCCTGTGGATCGATGAGCATGACTGCTACGGAGACGCGTCGTACCACCTTATACGTTCTTCCATCCAACCAATGACGACGACGGCGTAGCCTTGCGTGATGCGGGGGGAGGGTGGGTGGGTGGACAAGGAATGTTCCATTCGACGAGCGATGGAGGTTCGGATAACTCCTGTAGCATAAAACTTTGGAGTATACCGTGAGCCATCATGTAAAGTCCACTGATAAATATCGCACCGACGATGGAACGGTACACGAGGTCCTGTGGATCGGGCGACATGACGAACACTGTGCTACGGACACGCAGCGTACCATCCTATAGGTTGTCCCAACCAGCCAATGACGACAGAGCCTTGCGTGATTCGGGGGGTGGGGTGGGCATGGTATGTTCCATTCGACGGCTCTGACGGGCGAGGGGTGTCCAACTTAGCGATCTTCGTGCACTACCTGCAGCAGCAGCAGCAGCACGCAGAGGAGTACGTGACCGACGAGAGGGAGAGATCGACGGCCCCGGACGTATGTAGGCTCTCCTGGAGACGTTGCCGACCAACGTCATGGGTAGGTTGATGGCACGGAGTTGTCGTGCGAAAGGCTGCCAACCCGTCGGAGCGGTCTTTCTCTTACGCAACAGATCGTTAACGAGATCCACCACGTTACTTCCGACAACCGGCGCGCCCTCGTGTATCAGTTCGCCGCGAGCGGTCCACTCGACATCTCTCTTGAGATGCTCCATCAAACGGCTGGCCTTGGCCCGCATGGTCTTGGGAACGGTGGCCAAGACGGTGGCCTCCAGTCCGCTAATAGGAGCGCGGACTGCACCCGCCGACCCCGACTCCGACGCCACCTCCGACTCGTTCACCGTGACCACGCGTAGCGGTTCCTTGATGCGTTTATCGGCCAAGACGTTGTAACGCTGCAACACCTGATTATACAGGGTCACCTTGGTCCCGTCGTCTAGGTCCGTTCTATCCAGGATGGTCTTCATCTCGTCATCGAGGGCTTGCACCTTCCTGCCTAAGGTGTCGGTCGCGAGTGGGGGTGGGGGTGACCGAAGCGTGTCCAACAGTCGCGGGTCCACCAAGGCCATCTTGCGTGCGTGCTCCATGTATCTACCTTTTGTTCAGCACCTCTCGGAGCAAGGGTAGCAAGACCGAACTGGCCAACGGTGCTAGGAAGGCCGATAGGAAACCGCCGCTCTGTCCCTCACCAACCTGTGGTTGCAGCAGTAGACGTCTTCTCCTGGCAGCTGGCGTTCGTCTATTAGCCAACGCGCGTAACTTCGTCCTGTATTTATTCAATCGTTGCCTCTGTAAAGGGGTCAATGGAATGTTTTTTGTTAGTATGTTGTATGCACACTCGGCTAGTGCACACAGCAGATCGGCGTCGGCGTTGGCGATGATAGCCTTTTTAATTTTGTTGTTCTTGACTCTGGCCAGAGCCTGTATGCACACGATGTGTCTCTTCACCCGGGTAGACATGATGCGAATGAAGAGACTATCCACACACTCGGTCGTTTTATACCTTCGGCAAGTACACGTACTGAACACCGTCGTCTGGAAAGATGGCCGTACGCAGACGCATGTCCTCGGGCGTGTCCTGTTTGAGATCGACCAACAGATAACCGTACGGTACCGCCGTGGCGTCTTTAAACGCCGCTTGCACGAACTTGCCGCGTCCCGGATACATCTGCCGAGCCAAGGTCGCCATCTGCGATGAGTCACGTGGATTCTTGAACACCACCATGTACTGCGAATTCAGACTGATGGTGCGACTCTCCTTGTTTTTAGGGAACAGGTTCTGTACGAGATACAGCACGGACGTGTTCCTGTGGTGACTTTTTTTAGTGAACAAAGTCGTGACCCGTTCGTCCGTTTCTGCCATGAGATCGTCTATGACGATGAGGTTCCTCGTTGTCGGATCGAACATGGCCGCAGTCGGTAACCCTTCCTCGAATCGCACGTGACCCAATTCCGTCGTTGCGTAAGCCTCTTGCCATTCTCCGTAACACCACGTGATCTGCTGGGGCGGTGGATCGATCATCGCAGCGGCGTGACGCAACATACGCGTCACGAAAGTACTCTTGCCGCACCCCGTCGGTCCGGCGACGATGCACGTGAAGGGGTGTTTCCATCGCGCATCCATGATTGCGTGTGAAACGAGTGCAGCGTGCATCGCCTTTTCTACTATACGTCCACCGGACCCGTGGTCACCCCGTCCTCGTGCACCACGCGTTTGGCGTAAAAGAAGGTGAGTGCATCCCGATTCTGCACGTACGTCATGACGGTGGAGTTATGCACCCGGAAACCCCGGTTCGAACCGCCTCCGCTCCGACGGTTGGTGAGCACCTCCAGGAACGCGTCCTTGTCTATGGTGTTGTGCCGTTTGCTCAGCCCTTTGGTGCTGTACTTGTCGGTGGCGCCGAAACAGTAGTACGTCTTGCTACACAACCCCACGAACCCTGCACCGGACCACTCGACCTTGAACAGACCCGGCGTCCTCTTGTCGAACGCTCTGCGCGCCTTGCAGCACGCCTCGTCGCCGACCCACGGTCTATTGGCGAGACGACAGCGCACGTAGTCGTTCCGATGGTCGTCGCAACATTCGGACGGCAGCCATTCCGACCGATGGCGGAAATAATGGTCTCGCAGTGTCGGGGTCACGAGGTCGTCGACGGACTCGGCGGCCAAGGCTAAATAGGCACTATCCGTATCCATCTCGCAGTACTCGAACAGAGGGCGCTCCACGTACCTGACGATGAAATCGTAATAGAACTGCAACATGCGCAACTTGGCGTACTGCAGAACGAAGAATCCCACGTGTACGGGTAGGGTGTACTTGACGGTCTTCTTGTTCAGTTCTATCTCGTACGCGTCGTCGACGACCATGTCGAGTTGACGGAATCGTTTATCGTTGACGAGGAGCGATGCCGCCTTCTCCGTGCAGTAGCTGACGTCACGATGTCGGTCGACGTTGGTGATGGTCTTTCCGTAGCCCGAGTTCCCCAGCAACTTCATGGTGTCCGCGATGATGGTCCTGTCTCGGTGAACGTCGCCCTCGCGTCGGGCCTTGGACACTGCATCGCCGAACCGCCGGAAACACGGAACGGGATCGTATTCGACGACCTGGTACACGTGCAGCACCTCGAGACCGTGGTCCAGATACCATCGCAGCAGTGGCGTTGCGAGCAGTATCTTGTCGCCGCAATAACTACCCACGAGCATGCGACGCGGAGTCTTCATTATGTCGTGCTCTTCGGCGTATCGGCGCATGAACGGACCGAGATCCTCCCGTTGCATACCGATGTTCTTGAACACGGGCTGCATCTCGGCAAAGTGCGCGCGCAACGCTTCCGGTACGCGTACGTCGCACTCGATCATGCCGAACACGGTTCCGGCACGCACTCCGTTCAGGATCTGTTGTGACGTCATCGTCCATTGCACGTGTCGACGTCGGGGAAATGCTGCATCCACACACTTGCGTACGGCCGGTGTTCGTCTCATCTCCTTCCACTCGCATTCCCACAACTCGACGACCGTGACAAAGTGTCGTAGGTAGGCGGTGGTCTTTCGGGTCTCGGCGAGCAGTTGCGCCATGGGTTTCCCGTTGACGGCGTTCACCTCCTCTCGGTTGCACGAGCAACCGTGAAAAAAGCAACCTTGGAACTGATAAGCCGTCTTCGTCTCGCTGCACCATCCGTCCACCCGATGTTTGCCTATGCGCTTCTCTCGTCCGTTGATCTGATGCCGTATGGACCGTCCCGTGCGTTCGGATTCCCACGTCAACCATTCTCCGGCCATCTGTCCGTACAGCTGCGCCGATTCGGGGCGGAAGTCCTTCTCCGCTCGTCGTCGCGTGTACCATCCCATAGGCATGTCCTGCATGAGCGACCACAGGTACAGTGCGTTCGCATCGTATCCGACGATCGCTCGACAGGGACGAGCCGCCTCTCCGTACTCGTTCCGACGTAGCGTGGTGACCCCTTTCTCGTGATAGCGATGAAAGATGATCGAAGGCCCGCCTACAATGTTCGCTTTGACGAGGTCGTGCAGGTCTTTGTTCTTCTCGTTGAAGATGGTAAAGTAGGTCTTCTCTGGCAGGTCGTTGAACAGGTACAGCAGGGTCAGACCGGGTACGCTGATACCTTGCTTGAACATGTCTATTCCCCGTTGTCGATAGAACGCGAACTGTCTGTCGATGGCCTGTAGAAAGGGAACCACGTCCCTGTTGTTGTACCAGACGAGAAAGTCGCGCAACGTCGTCATGCCATTGACGCGCCAGGCCTCCTGACAACTGGCGTAATCCTCGTCTGAAATCCCTTCGTTCTTCAGTCGACTGAAGAAGGCCTCTTTCGGTGGAAGTGCGGTGTCGTCGAGTCTCTCCAGCCTGTCCATGTACTCGTACGGGAAATTACCTTTCGTCACCTCGCATCCGTACGCTTTCAGATACTTGTCGTAGCTGAACCCGGGGGCTATGTAGTTGATCATGTCTACGAATTTCAGCTGATCCGTCGAAAGACACATGAAAGTGTTGTTGCGTTTGATTACGAACATTGACCCGATGCCGTCGGTCTCGACTTTCCTGTTGCCCTCCTGCTCCCTCTCGTCCGCGGCCTCGTCCTGTTCCACGTCGGTCTTTGAAGTCGTCAGGAAGTACGGTATGAGGAACTGTTTGATGGCATTGAGATCATACTTCCCCGAATTGAACCCGATGACGGGTAACTGACGCATCCATCCATACATTTGTCCCATCAGCGTTTTGTACGGATTGGTTGTCGCTCGCCCTTTCTTCTCGCCGGCCTCCCGTGCAGCTGCGTCCCGTGCAGCCTCCTCCCGTGCGTCCCATTTCGTCACCTCTTCTGCGAGTTGTTCCAGCACATGATCGTACGAGTCTTTGATCTTGTCGTACGCGGCCTCACTCATCGCTTGCAGGACAGTCATCATGGTGCTCACCAACTTGTTGACGTCTCCGTCCGTGACGATGCATGTCACCTGTTCGTGTCCGGGTACGTTGGATGCCACGCTGACGCTCAACGGGACGTGACGCGCAACCCAGTGAACCTGGGCACTGTCCGCCGGAAGGTGTTCGGTGTCGAACCAACACTCGAAGTCGAAGGTGGCTCGGTACGGATAGTACTGCAACGCTTCGGCCACTCGGATGTTCTCGTCTGCCAGACGTTCGAACACCGATGGAGTCGAATGGTACACGCCACCAGGATAGACTCGGCGCACACCCCCCGTACACGTGCTCTCGTGGTTGCGTAGATGCCATGCGTCTTTCCACAACGAGTCACCGCACTTCCGACATCTGTACGAGTGACAGTACATGCGTCTATCCTGGATGTAGGAAAAATGCGTCACGTGCAGATTGAGGTAGAGTGTGTCCGGGTACTTACATACCGAGCGACGAACGAGTTCTGCGGTCGACTTTCCACCATCCTCCTCCTCCGCCTCATCTCCATCCGGTTTTACGAGACTGTACACGCACACGTTCGTTTCGAACGTGGTCTCGACACGATAGAGGTCGTCCATGGTGACCCCGGCAAATGCTGCCATGGGTACGCCGTCTTGGGCGTACGTCGCGTACAGCGTCTCCACAGCCGGTTCCAATCGACGCCGTTCACATCCGCGATGCAGGGCCAGACATCGAAAGAGACACAGGTTGTCATTGTACCTCTTGGCATGGACGGGCTCCTTTTCCAATGCGATGACGGCTTTGTTCTTCTTGATGTACATGGGAAGGTCGGTCATTCCTACACATCCTATCGGGTGATCGATGATGCGATTGACGAAAAATGTGACATTGGTCACGAGTTCGCACACCCACGCCGAATCCGGTCTTTGATTGATGGCCCATTGCAAGACGTCGGTTTCGCGGATGCGTTCGAGGAACTTATCAAAGTCCTTGCTGTTGGTGATGAGACTGGGCTCGTCCAGGTAGCGTCCACAGCAGTTGCACGAGGGATGGTAGTACTTGTATTGACCCGTGTTCTTGTTCCTCAGAACGAACCCGTAACTGAGGTTAATCTTGAACGCGTTGGTCTGTTCCTGGAACACGTTCCTCAACGACGGCTCTAGAACGGTCGTGTCCAGCGTCGTTACTCTGTAATCGTACCTGCACTGAAGAGGACCTCTCGTTACACGTGTCCGTATGGTCGACCAGTGCGCTCGTACGACATCTAACAGTTCCGGCGACAGGTTGTCGGCGAAGGGGAGTCGGGCAGGTGGGTCTATAGGGTCGGCATCGGTAACGAGTGGATGGTTGGGTGTGGTGTCTTCCCTGATTGATATCTTAGGCGATGGTGGCGTCGTGTCGTCGTCGTCGGCGGTACACGCATTTCGTACGTGTCTGGTCAGGTTAACGCGTTTATTGAACGTCATTCCACATTTCGCACATGTGTACACTGTGGTCTGTTTTCTATTACTGCTACTGCTACTGCTACGGCTACGGCTACTGCTAAGACGACATACGGACCTCACATGGTGTTGCAGATCGTCCCATATGTCGAACGTTGCATCACATTTACAGGAATACTTCGTTCGCTTTGCCTGCTCGCTAGGTGGCACCTCCCGTGGCACCTCCCGTGGCACATCTAGTGGTGGCGCCACCGAATACGTATGTTCGGTCACTGCCGGTGTCGCATGACTCGCTAGGTGGCGTTTGAGCGCTGCATAGGTGTCGAGCACCTGTCCGCAGTGACGACATTGGTGTCTTTTCATGCTGCTCTGCTCTGCTCTACGTGTCTACAACTGAGAGAGTGCGGTTCTTAGTACAGCTATATAGTACGTGTGGTGGTGGTGGTGGTGGTGGTGGTGGTGGTGGTGGTGGTGGTGGTGGTGGTGGTGGTGATGGTGGTGGTGATGGTGGAGGTTATTGGTGAAGGGTGTATCACCTATGGTGGTATTGGCAACTGTGTGTCCCGCTATCCATGGCTACGGGTTATATTTCAACTATGTAGACCATGACAACACCACTCACAACACGTTTCGTTCATTGTAAGACGTTTTATTGCGTATATAAAGACATAGCGATATACATAATATATACATATACATATACACGGTTAGACCTATATAATTACTATGATGATGATGTTGATTACTTGTGGGTTTGTGGGAATGTTACATCCTCGCCAGTGACCCCTAGCTTACGGTCGGTTATCGACACGCCAGTGGCTAGTACAATGATTATTAACTTGTGGGTTTTTACACCGCGACAGAGGTTCCGTACAATGATGTAATATATAGGTTGGTATGTATATTTATATATATATGTATTACTATATGTCTTGCAAATACAATATGTGCGCGAATACATACATACAATACAGGCGAGAGAGAGAGAGCGAGAGAGAGAGAGACACTACCTACTATTATTCCGTTGCAAACGGTGCTTATTGAAATGCGGGGGTTTCAATCATGAAATCAACAATTATCTGTATTAAATTATGTATTGTGCGTCTTCTCTCGTCCCTTGCTAGCACGGGTGCTTCCTCCACCTCTTCCTCCCTCTCCTCCTACATAACAAGAAATGCGTCTACTGTATTCGTATACTGATATAATGTTTTCTATTATCTTTACTAATTTCAATAATGTGGTCAGCAAAGTCGTTCATTAAATCATGTAATGGACGTCTCATCTCGTCCCTTGCTGGCACCTCGTCCTCCCTCTCCTGCTCCTACATATAACACAATAGATCTACTGTTCATCGTTTGTTGATATCATGTATTCAAGTATCATCACCACTAATTGTCGGCATGCACGTCTACGCAGTTCAATCGGTGACACAGGTACGTCATCCTACAGAACAAATTAAAGGATACCAATATATCACTCCATATTACGTCATACACCAACTACTTCTAACTAGGTTATGTTTACTACTGCTACTACTAATAATAATACTCTGTTGACGACGTCATATACGCGGAGAACAATACTCCAGATAGCTCCCGAATGTTGGCTGGGAGGACGGGTGCCTCGTCGTCATACTCTTCACTCTACATAACACCAATGTTAATATTACTAATAATACAATTATTACGTTTACTACTAATTACCACCTATTTAAACACCAACAACAACATCTACTACTATGCATACTACCTAAGCGGTCGCGTTATTGCCCGCGGTTGACGGATGGCACATCGCACGTATCGCATTATGTGTTCTTGATACTCGGCGGAGAGTACCGTGCCGGCCAGTGCCCGACACACGTCGACCGTCACCTCTTCCACCGTGGCAGGGGCGGTTCTCCGCCACAGTTTAGTAATCATACGTGCGAGGTGCAGTTGCATTTTGTGGAAACACACCTTGCCCGTCTTGTCCGCGTCTTCTTCTTCGTCGTCGGCGGCGTCGTCGTCGTCGTCGTCCTCTTCGTGGGCATGCGCCGTCGACGTCGACGGCTGCGGCTCCGGCTCCGGCTTTGCGTGTGTGATCGTACGTTGATCGGGGAGGTCCACCTGTTCGCCGTCGCGGGTCAATACGACGGTTTTATCAGGGAATACATAGAGGGTCGTCAGGGATGCGTCGTCGTCGTCGTCGTCGTCGTCGTCGTCGTCCTGCTTGCGCTGGACGAGTGGTGGCGACGCGGGACTAAATTCGAAGTCCGCATCGTCGGCTTTCGCGGGCTCGGGGGATGAGGCAATCGCATCCTCATCCTCACTGTAGTAATGGGGAGGGGTGTTTATAATGAACGCGTCTTCCACGGACTCAGACTCCGATTCGATGGTCCACGGTGGTAGCAACTCCTCTTGGTTTGCCGGTGGCGAGTCGGCATTGGTCAGGGGTGGTGGTGGGTAGAACGAGGTTGTCATCGAGGATGTCTTCAGCCTCTTCGCCGCTTGTGTCACCTTATCCTCGGTGTCGTGGTACAGCGCCGCCAGGTCGCGTTTATACGCGTTCTGGAGTTGCTCCAATCCCATCTATTGAACAGAACGCATCGGTTACATTACGTGGGTTATATTATTCCGCGTCGCCCTGCATATCGTTATTGTCGTATGTTTCGTACATACTCTTTCTAACCAATTCGGTCACTCGGTTACGCCATTTCATGGTCCCGCACGTTGCGATGACATCTATAGATAGCCACCGCAAGACGTGCATGACCATGCTGGTCGATGGCACGTAACGATCCTTATCATCGTTTAGATTCATTATGCGTTCAACCTCGTCACTGGCATATCGCACACTGGCGGCCTCTAGCGCCTTATAGAATATGTTTTCATTGGTCATGGCTTCGGATCTATCACGTATCCTATCTAGACCGCTAACAGTAGCCTCCATATCATCGCTACTGCTAATGCTATAATGTGACGACGACGACGCACTGTTCTCCCCCTGGTCGTCATCTGATATTACAATCATTGGTGGCGGCGAACCGCTGTCTACCGAGGAGGAGAACAGTATTTCCGTGCTGTTAGCCTGTAACCATTGCATTACCTTAGCGCGTCCTTCGCCGTCGATGATGTCATCGCCGCTTCCGGTTGCCACTGCCGTGGCTGCCGCAGCGACGATCGAGCCAGCCTGTCAACGGAATGGTTCACACTGTGACTACTTCCATGTTGGCCACCGTGTAATTTACGTACGGTCCTGCCATACGTTTACGAATGGTCACCATGACTCGGGCCCCCCGCAGCATGTCCAGTGCTGCATACCGCTCGGCATCTGACGTCATGTTTATGTAATCGTTCCCCGTGTATCCTAGCAACTGGACAGCCTTGTCATTAAATATGGTTCCCCACACTTCGCTGCCGATGGCGTCTTGTAGGAGGACACGCATGGCGAACCGATACACTACACCCCGCTGCCACCGATGAATGGGACACACATAGCCATTGTTTTCGGGAATGACCCGTTTGTTGCACTGCTGACATGATGGATAAACGATATATTTCTCTTGAACGGCGATTTGTACTATGGTTAACGGTCGTCTTATTATATAGGTACCGTTACCTACCTGCTTCTCGAGTTGGCTCAGAGTGGTCATCATCTCGGCGTCCTGGTCGCTGGTTGTCTTGGTGACGGTGGTGGCGGCCATTTCTACGTCTCTGCTGGTGCTGTTCGTGAAGGGTTTCGAAGTCGTCTGTGAAGCGGAGAGCGGTTGTATGCCTCGATCACTCCGAGTCGGGCTTATATAGCCCTCTCCCCGACTGTGGCGCGCTTTCTTATCGTCGCCCCTTGGTCGAGCGCGTGACGCCGATGCTGATGCTGCATGTCTGGTATCTGCGTCCGACCCTTGGTCGATCGCGTGATGCGGCCGCTGGATGTCTGCAATCTGGCTGTACTCTGGAGTCTGATGTAATCGTATGGCCTCGCGTACTAGCATGGTTATATGACCTAGCATGTTCTGACCGGCTTGACCACTGTATGTCAGTGCACCCCAGTATCCTTCCCGACTCTTGACCCATTCCTGCAACTGGGAATGCCCAGTGTCCAACAGTCGTTTACGTAGGGTTGGATCGCGATATTTAACGGTCACTAACCCATACATTATTGCATATCGTTGTCTCATCCATTCCGCGCGTAACATTTCCTTTTCTCGTATGCACTTGCTGAGCTGTTTCGCCTGTAGACCCGTGCGCGTGGCCAGCATCCTTTGCGCCGTCTGCATGTCGTCATGATGCACGCACTTCCGCCATTGATACGCGCTTTCGACACTGGTGAATTATCTATTACAGACGTGTATCCTGCAGGCGTAGAAATTGGACAGGAACTGTTTACCACCTTTAAACCGTATAGGTTGGTTCATGGTGACTTTATGACGTTAACATGTACAGTTACTGTCTTAACTACGCGTCGTTCTAGCACTGTAGAGTACGTAACCCCCCGCTTTTTTCCTTGCGTGATGGATGCCCGGTGTTGGTAAGCTGACAGTTGCCGGCCGCTTATCTGTTTTCTGATTAGTGTGGTATTGTTCCGAGGCTGACGTAAGTTCTAGCATGCTCTATATAAGACGTCTGGGTTCGTCGTGTCGTCATAACAACCGCCATTGCCGTCGACACCGTTAGTAGTTCTTCGATTCCACACACGCACAATGTCTGTATTCGCCTTGCACGATTGCATGGAGTTCGTCGTCGTCGCGGAACTCCTGCAGTCGATACCTCTATTGCAGGGTATTGTGTGAGTATTTCTTTTATTTATTTATTTATTTATTTATTTATTTCTATTTTGTTACTTTCATAGCTCTCCATAGCTCATACCTGTTTTAACTTATGCCTTTGCATATTGTGACTCTGATTGTGTCCTTTACTTATTACAGCATTCCATGTTTCAACTGGGCGTGCGTGCTCATAGAGTTGATGGAGGACGCCCCCCTACGCCGGAGCTGCCAGGCGACCGTCCTGTTTCGGGAGGCGCTCTACGACGCCGGTCTCCTGTCGGCCTTCGGTGTACATGCCAGCCGTTGGCGCCACGTCATGACTGCCATTGAGTTTCATTACGGCGATGGATTTCGCAATACCTCGACCGCCTCCACAGAGTCGTGGGATGACGACTTGGTCGCCATCGCTGCCGCCGTCACCGACGCTCACGCCGCCGACGAGGACTTCGACGACGCCGGAGAGTGGGACGACGACATAGCCGCCATAG
Organism: Lamellibrachia columna; assembly: GCA_963662155.1. NCBI lineage: Eukaryota > Metazoa > Annelida > Polychaeta > Sabellida > Siboglinidae > Lamellibrachia > Lamellibrachia columna. Next base: position 44,210,468 of record OY759274.1, read on the forward strand.
ACACCGCCACCGACGCCCACGAGGTCGAGGTGATGGCCTTCCGGGCCCATATGTCCAAATGGGAGCGGGTGATGCATGAGTTGGTCCTCATCCACGCCCCATCGCCCGCAACCGTTTTCCGTCACATTCACCTCGGTCCCGTCCATCTCCCATCACTCTTCCGGCGTCGTCGATCTGTATCGTTACGCATTGCGTTGGCGCGCAAGTTGACCACTCGCGCCATCCGGCGGTCGTTGCTGACGGCATTCAACACCGTTCCAACATGCACTTGACTTTATTATAACTACCGTTGTTGGCGGTATTAAACACCGTTCCAACATGAACTTGACTTTATTATAACTACTACTACTACTACTACTACTACTACTACTACTACTACTACTACTACTACTACTACTACTACTACTACTACTACTACTACTACTACTACTACTAGCTTTTATATTTGTACTTGTTCTTTTTTCGTTTTATTAAATTTGCATCACCTTATATTCCCGTCTTGTATTGCGTTCTTGTTCCAACTGCGTGTTGGCACATTATATTATATTATATTATATTTTATGTCCATTTTCGTCCTGCTACATTTTATTTAACGAACGGTCCGATTTCCCTCGTCCAGCGGTTATATTGTAGCCATGCATGTCGACTAATTATTCACTTTTACACATTCGTCTTATCTTTATCGGTTTTAATTTTATCACGTATTATGTCCACTACATATAACAGGCTATAACATGCCGCGGTCCCACATCAATGTCGTCACTGCAACTTAGTTGCTGTTTATCACTTATTAGCTCAGCTAACTTGCTACATTGTACAGATTAGCGTCCTTTGATCTCGCGCTATGGCTCACAGCTGGATAAACGCTTCGGCTTACAGTTAACGGCACGCGCATGCGCGCGACGCTGCGCCGCCGCCGCCGCCGCCAGGGGGCGCTCCAAGGTCTAGTGCTGCTTTCTGATTGGCTGCGCGCACTCATTAGCGGTGGGCGATATTAGGATGGTTTTCCTTTGATCTTTTGATGCTCTTGATAAGAGGTCTCAGAAACCTCTGCTAACTACTGTGGTGGTCGCGCAAAGACAAAATAATTACCGCGATAAAGCATCGCAAATCACTAGGTTATAAAATTATCGCGTGTGTGATCTCGCCAGATCACTACGTTCAACATATTCGAGAAAATAATGCGTTGTGTATAACGCATCTTACCTTATCTGCACTCCCTTTAACAACTCGTTGACGTAGCAATTATTTTAAATTATGAAGTTCTTCATGGACTTCTTATCGATCTTTATGATCGTCACTGAGAAGGCGTAGCAATCATATTGTTAACGCAAGCCGAGAAAGCATAGATGAGGTTGGAACCTACAAGTTAATATACATTTTCATACAATATTCGTGACGGTAATATGTAGGCATGCACAACGATGGTTACGACGACAATTATAAGTGTTATGACTCTCTGATCGACATCACCAACAAGGTAAAAAAACATTACATTTTGCTGTGATGAACGAGTTTTATGACAAAGTAGGAAGTGACAACACAGGTATTGGGAGAACATCATCATCAATCAAAATGGAGAGAGACTCAAGACTGGTCGTCGCGAAAATTCTCATTCCACACAAAATAAAGCTGTTTTTTTCCAGATGACGGATGAATACAGTAGGAAGTGACAACGCACGTATTTAGAGAACATCAATCAAAATGGCGATAGATTTATTGAACTTCAAAATCAGGACTGGTCATCGAGAATATTTTACATTTCACACAAAAAAATATATACAAACTAAAGCGGTTATCTGCAGCTGATGGTTTTAAAAACCACATTCACCTGATATACATCAGTTCAAAGTTCAGCTCGTCCATACAAGATGCATGCTTCTATAGGTTAGCTGACGTAGGAAGTGACCATAAACTATGCATCGCCCGGATGAAGATGAAGCTAATAAGGACACGTTGCAAAACAATAGGCACAAATCAACCCGAATACACTGTAAAAATGGTGAGGATATGGAAAATGGTACAAACAGTTGGATACACTAACTTGTGGGAATCGATAAAGGAAGAAAATTGGAACCAAGTCAAGGCTATAAGAATAGCCATGCAAGCGGAAATTGTTAACTGCAGCGATTTATCATAGAGCAAAGGAAGAATACATAATTATTGACGAAGTGGTAAGGACATCAGTAAGACAAGACAAGTTAGAATACTCCGAGAAACTAACATCGTCTGGCCGTAGAGTTGGAGAACATCAAATCACATATAACATATGTGGAGGTTCAGTGAAATCAACTGCACCCACCAATGGAAAAGATCGGAGATTACCTACACCAGAAGAGGAACAATCAAAACGTCGGGCAGCATTTCGTAGAGACCCTGAATATATCACAGCCTATAGCAACACCTACATTTCAAGGTGATGTTCAAAATACACTTGACATAACATCATTATAGGCGCAATAAAAAAACAAGAAATTAAAAAGACCATTGAAAGTCTAAAATACAACAAAACATCTGACGACGCGCTGAATCGTGGGCGAAAAGCGATAGCCTTAAGTACTAGTACAAAGGGACGACTGACTGACAGTTTCAACAATATCATGGAAGAATAAATTCCACACAATGGAATCATATTCAAGCTTTTGAATATTTTTACAATGACAATGCACAGTTCGTATAAACAATTGACTGTTTAGAATAACGACAGCCTGTGTACTTCGGGAATATCATCTGGTCCATCATGGGTTGACAACAAGGTATTAGAGGACTTGGACTATGCAGTCGACTTAGTATGCAACCTTAGGGTGGTGATAATAACCATATTTGCCAAAGCTGCAGATTTATTCTACACATTCAACAACAATCCTTCGCTTATAAAATGAAGATGTTATCTCAGTGCTGACATATGGACCAGAAAGACGTTATCTCAATGCTGACATATGGATCAGAAAGCGGGGGTACACTCGAGCAATAAAATAAATTGAACTCATTTGAGAAGAAATGCCTCCGGTAGATTATAGGAATTCATTACACGAAAATAAACCAATACAGAAGTAAGAGTAGGATATCACCGACTAGGGGTGATGTTGGTCCTACTAGCGGTGGGAGGCTGGACTTAACAATATGTGTGACGTGGGATTGCTGGGAAGTGGACTCTCCAAAATAGTGTTTATATCATGGCAGGCAGTGCCAGTGACCATGAAATAAGCGTTTTTAGTTATTTTCGAAATATTCTTACGTTTACCGCCAAGTTAACACATTATGGCAAGTCGTTCCACATTTGAGGGCCTGCTTCCATTTGACAGTTTCAACACGAAGCATCCTATCAGCTTGGCACCAATGCAGCCATCACAAATTCCTCAATCTGCATTGGCAGCCTCAGCTTTATCGAGCATCAGCGACCACAGCTGTCAGGTGGGTGCAGCTCTCAGTTGTTACAACCAACGTAAGTGTAAACTAATATATACTATAGTCCAACTTAATTGCTATTTGGCAACTTGCGTACCTAGCTCGCACTGCTTCTGGTGACAGTAATCAAATAGTAACAGTAATGTTGCTAATGTACTACGACAAACAGGTGTTGGTTTTCTGGCATTTGCTTATGAACTGCCTCTTGTCACTAGCACTATCTGTCTGGGTTAGTATAGTAGAACCCATTTGTTGGTTAGTGGATTTGCATTCAATTTGCGCGAAGGACGGGATCAGGAAGTGTAAGTCGGGCTTGTGCTTGTATGGAGTTTTATAATCGAACTATCCTGATTTTTCTGTTGTAATCCTTAAATTACCCCCCACTTTTCCTGTCTTTCAGGCCTTAATCTTATATACATAATGTTTATATTCCAAACTCAGAGAAATAGGGTACCGCCATCTTATGCTGTACGAATTAATATGTCCGTGTCAGTGATGATGTGGTAAGTGTAATTAGACAAGGTAATACATTAGACAACATGTCCTCATATTAAGTGCATATTCTCGCTGATGAAAGATCAACATGTGTGTTTGTGTGCGTGCGTGAGCGCGCGTGTGTGTGTGTCAAATGTTCTGTTGTGATTCAAGTGACTAGTGACTAAACAATAGCAACATGCACTTAAGAATTACAGGTACAGCATAAACTGAAAATGTGGTGTAAATTACTTGTAAAGAAAATGAAAGTATCACCTGTGAATAATGTAAAAAGATACATTGGTTGAATAAAATATATATAAATTATATCATGATAATACATCCATAAACAATTTATTTAGCAGAAACTGGTCAGTTTACATTATAATGCCAGTTAATTTTGATCAGGAGGACCACCTTATATAGCATTGACTGTTGAAAGAACGTGTCCTCACATTTACCTGTAAAACCATTATTCATGCTAGAGCCGTGATACAAGTTAAATTATGTCTGCTTTGTAGGTACAAGAGGATATACAGTAAGAAGAAAACCAATTGGTTGCAGTAAGCGTGAAGAAGCTTGTGTCAGTGAAGCCAACCCAGCCTATCATGACTATACAGAACACACTGTCTATAGGCAGTGTTTCCCATATTTAACATTTATATAAGGACAAACCTAGTTTCCGAAAAACAAATCAGGCTTAGTCAATACAACATATTGATTGCACTTCTACAAATCTATGCAGAACAAACCGGTGACATGTGTTCTTGTTCACATCCACCTCAGCTCATGTTTGACATTTTAAGGTGCTACAACGACTGTTGTAATTTCCATTGTATATGTCGTTGTTGTGATGCTATAGTCCCTTTAAACCGAAAAGTTGCTTTGTCTCTTGAATTTAACTAGTGTATGTGTCATATAGTTTTAGCGATTAATCGATGTGATATAGTGTATTATGCATAATATATTGCCTGCACTGTCCACAGCCGTGCCACTTGTGTACTAGTATAAACTAGGACTGTCTTTGTATGGCTAACGGGGAAGGCTCTGCTATTGACTCTCCAACGATTACATTTTGTCAAACACTCGGATACTCGGATTTTCTTGTAAAATGTTCTCAGAGCCGTCTGATTGAGACCTCATCGAGTTGTATTGTTCCCTGTATAACACAGTGGATAGAGGTATTTAATAAAATTATATATTGCTTTACTACACTTATTTTGAAGCTAATATTCTCACAGGCAAATTATATTTGAAAAGTATAACATGTCTCCAATAATACATCTTTAGGCATATTTCCATGATTTCATCTGCACTTACAGAATTTAACAAGATTTAAGATTTGCCATCGAAGCCAAAGCGCCAGATGGCAAGTGGACAAGGAAGCCATTGGCTTATCGAGAGTCCAACAATGTTCATATACGTGTAACCCGGCCTCCTGATATATGTGTTAATCTCGTTTGTAAATATTTTAATACACAATCCGTAGACAATTATGTTCACTGTAATGATTCTCTCTCTCTCTCTCTCTCTCTCTTTCTCTCTCTCTCTCTCTCTCTCTCTCGCTCTCTCTCTCTCTCTCTCTCTCTCTCTCTCTATCTCTCTCTGTCTCTCTCTCTCTTTCTCTCTCTCTCTCTCTCTCTCTTCTCTCTCTCTCTCTCTCTCTCTCTTTCTCTCTCTCTCTCTCTCTCTCTCTCTCTCTCTCTATCTATCTATATATATATATATATATATATCTCTCTCTTTCTCTCTCTCTCACTCTCTCTCTCTCGCTCTCTCTCTCGAGTGAACAAAAACACATTTCTATTGATATGTTTTCTGCTTCATGGTTGCCCGTCTGGAGTCCACGTTGGTTTTGGGCTAACGTGTTTGATGTTACATGAAGCCTACTGTGCTTATTTATTAACAGAACTGTAAAAGCTAGCAGCGTCAAACAGAATTAACAAATATCTCAGAAGGGCGGGTTACACATAGATGAAATTTGTTTGGACTCTCGATAAGCCAATGGCAACCTTGTCCACTGGCCATCTAGGTGTTTTGCCTTGAGTGAAAATCTTGTTCAATCCTGTTAAATTGTTATGACACATCTCTGTTTGAGCAATTAATAAATATTGCACGATTAATTTAAATGTGGATGTTGGTGCGCGTGTACGTGAGTGCGTACGTGTGAGTATTATTTAATCAAGTAGAATGCCATTCGCTATTTCGTATTCCAGTCAACAACATATTCCATTCACAATTGTTTGTTATGCAAGAATCCGGGGAATGAGTTCCCTTTGAAAATTAACTTAGCAATGTGAAAATAATGTATAAAAGCTGTGAACACCTACAATGCTATGCACACTATGCGTGAGATGTATATGTATGTACAATCCAATTAATGTAATGTAATGTAATAACAGTATCATGTACGAGTTACACGACGTACACATTCTTTGTTGCACCAACGTGTCCCGTATGATGTAACAACGTGTCCCGTATGATGTAACAACGTGTCCCGTATGATGTAACAACTTGCAACCGCTTACGAGGCTAGTTGGTACAGGCGACCGCGCCTGGGAAACTTCACATATCGACCTAACTACAATATGGAATATGAATTGTATAGTACATTTTATTAACACGAATAATGAATTTAATGCATACGTTGACAGAAATAATGCATCTAACATACTTTTCACAAAAAGTGACTTTAACTGAAAACTGTAACAACTAGCCCCGGTCTCCCCTACGTTGTTCGCTCAACGTATCGTTAGTTATGTAGCTAATATGCATTGACATCTGCTGAATTTGCCGGTCACGTGTACTCGATATGCACCGAGATACGTATACTTAAATCCAGTAGTGAATATGCAAATTATCAGTTTTATGCGTTATTTCAAAGAAGATGCTTAAGAGCATGTGACGTCATCAAGCTATCTAAGAAGAGCTGTAGCACAGCAGGGCAGGGAAATAACTAGTTTTTTTTACAGTAATTTTACTTTTATCAACGAGACAAAACCACGCTGGTGGAAAATCACTGAGGTATGGCATTGTTTTTGAAGGCCAAGACATACACCGAGCGATTTCACTGTTTCATTCTTAAAAACTGCATTACGGACACGGGTGAGATAAGTTCAACTTATAGGCTAAACGTTAAGTGTTGAGATACGTTCGGACCTTCGAACGTATGGAATTGTCTAATGTGTTAAAAATACACTTACTTAATAAACAATATTAGATCAAATGCAAAAAAAAAACATAAGAAAGGCTTGTGTTACTTGACTACATGCAACGAGTAGCTCATAAAATAAACTTTCGATGTGAATGAGTCAAATGAGAACTTTGGCTACGAATCTTCTGGTTTATCAAGGACATCATTGTCTGATACTATTCATAGCCCAACGTACAACATTACATTTGATCACCAACAACTAAATAGAGGCCAAAGAAAATATGCGATGTTTGGCATTGCATAAAGTATGCAAACGGAAATGTCAGATGAAGGAACCGAAAGACCAGGCTCGCATTCACCACTTGAAAGGATTTTGTTTGCAGCAAAATACTTTATTCGAGCAATCATCATTATCTTCACGCAATGTGTCTTCCTAATTGCGTGGTCTGGGTCTGTAATCAATAGTCATCATCACGAAATTGGATGCATCAGATACGTAACGTGCAAAGACACTGAGATAAATAGAAAGCTGCCGAGGAGGGCAAATCAACAGCTTAACAGACCATCCTCCCAGCAAGGGGCTTCTGACAGTGTCCCTGGCAGATCGACCTGTTGAAACGCTGATTTTTCAGTTGCTGTGTTAATCAATGAGATTGATCGCTGGTCGGACAGGTATTGATTGGATTTTTTTAGAAACGCGTTTTAAAGTTTATTCACGGGCACGCCTCAGCCATCAGCCAACTGTTATATTATAAATTGTTACTCCTTCATCTAGCCAAAATAATTTTTAGATAGCAGACGGAACCGCATATCATCATGTCCATCAAATCAAAGTAAAGTTGCTATTCACATTGAAATTTTAGCTTAATAATAATAATAAATTGCCTTGACAAAAGGAAATTGAAACAAAAGAAGTAAATGGAGACAATAGACTAAAACGGTTATAGTAGTGGTATGACTGCATCGGTTGGGGCGATATATGAAAACAATATTCATAGCATATCAATAGAAAAAAAAATAATATTACAAAATGGGGCATCTTACCATATGGGTATGCCTGTTACACCACGATAGGAACCTCAACTAAAATGGCTACAACTTTTTTCAGACACTAGGTATGTCACAAATGTCATCACACGGAATGCACCAAAGATAACGAACTAAAATCGTTCATAGTACATGGACGTTATGCACCCAAATGATTCTATCCCGCATACGATGTCACCTTACCCTGGACGTCTTACCCCACCCTACTCAAAGTGGAAACCGCAGCAGCATAGCACATGTAATGAATACCGCATTACGGTATTTCGTTCATCACGTCATCCATTTCGCAAACTTCCACTTCCTCCGCCAGGTACGACGGTATACGTCTTCCGGCATTTCCCGAAAAACTTTGTGTGTCGTTTCTTTTAGGCTTTCTCGCTTCCTTTTTTCAGATAGCTTCCTGTACCATGCCTGCTTTATTGTGTTTGTTGACGGCATTCTAACAACATGTCCCAAATATTTCCATATCGTTTTCAATAATATTGACTTGATTGTCTCTGAACTTGCGCTTTTAAAGACTTCCTCTTTGATAAATTATTCTTTCGAATTGATGGTTTGTAGTCCGCGCAAGCGCGCGCGTGTGTGTGTGCGTGCGTGCGTGCTTGCGTGCGTGTGTGTATTATATATTATATATACTATAAAGTAGTTTGTGTTCATTTGTATGTCTGTTGGTACAAATCTTCATTAGTTTCGCATGTATGGGGCTAACATTAACATGAACAATAGAGGTACATGTAGTGAGACATATATATATATATATATATATATATATATATATATATATATATATATATATATATATATATGTATACATACATGACATAAAAGTATATATAAAAAGTCAGGATAAAAAAATTATTTGTATAAAAGTACAAACATCATGAATTAAAAGCATACAATTGGTGAATCAAATGTTTAATTAATGGACTTCGATAATAAATAAAAGTGTGAAAATAATTCACAAAAAGTATATTGTCGGATTTCTCCAACCGGCATAAAAAGCTAAAAATTGACGAGCGAATGCGTTCATTAAAGGATTTAACATAATTAGTAGCAAACATATGACTTGCACTACAGCGGGGTGACAAGTCGTGTATAATTCTAAAACTGTTGTTATAAGCAACAGTAATACATTTCAGACTTTGTTTTTTTTAATTACACCAAAGACTTGGGGTGTACATTGAACCACAGTATGAATTAAATAAAGTTGTTTTAATGGAACTGTTGCATAAGTTAAAATTTTCTGGCTAAACATTTGCCTGTGCATAGATACATATTTTCTGCATGGCAATATCATCAGCATCAGTAAGGTTATTGTTTATAATATGGCCAAGGTATTTACATTTTTCAGTGTAAGGTAGTGTATGGTTATTGATAGCAACAGGATGAATTTTTTTTGGTCCCTAGGTTTGTTATCAATAACCATATAGAAAGATTTGTTGGCGTTGTATGTTATATCAAACATATTGTATGTTATATCAAACATATTGTATGTTATATCAAACATATTGTATGTTATATCAAACATATTGTATGTTATATCAAACATATTGTATGTTATATCAAACATATTGTATGTTATATCAAACATATTGTATGTTATCTCAAACATATTGTATGTTATATCAAACATGTTGTATGTGATATCAAACATATTGTATGTTATATCAAAAATATTGTATGTTATATCAAATATATTGCTGTACTCGGCAGATCAATCGGTGAATTTTCTCAACCCAGCAACACAAGGTGGAAAAACACAAAGGTCATCGGCATGCATCATATGATTCATTATGGTTCCTCCATCAAGACAGCCAATTTGTAAATTATTCAAATTTACAGTTAAGTCATCCATGTAAACGTTAAAAAGATGCGGAGAAAGGATTCCATCCTGCTTAACACCGTTTGAAACGGTAAACAATTCTGAGAAGCTACAACACAATCTGACAGTGAATTTCTGGGTTCTGTACCAGTAATAAAGAATGCGCGCAATAAAAGGACATCCCCGGTCAATTGGTTTGGTGAATGGCTTACTATGATTGACTTTGTCAAAGGCCTTAGAGGCATCCAGCATAGTACATAGATAGATGAGCCATTCGCTATGTAGTGTCGAAAGAGTTCTTTTAATAAAAATATGAGCATTTCAGGTGAGTGATGCTTTTAAAATCCAAATTGGTAGATAAAAAAGTAGAAACCCTGGATAATATCAAGGATTAAATAATTGTGGCTAGAGCAATGGGTCGGTAGTTGTTATTATCAGACAGGTCACCCGCCTTATCTTTAATTATGGGGGCTATGATTGTAATCATCATAGCATCCGGTAAAAAAAACCGTGAATTAACATGCTGCTATATAAAAGTGACATGAGAACATGAAGTTTTTCATTCGCATATTTAAAATGTTCGTTACTTACACTATCATAACCCGGGGCTTTGCCTATAGGCATTGCATGTATTATATCTTGTATTTCCTTAACATTAACAATAATTTGAACATTAAACTGTACATTGCTACAGTGTTCATTGATCTTCTTGATGTTGGCTGGAGAGCCAGGTATAGAGTTAAGTAGGGATTCGTAATGATGAAGCCACATATTCTTTACATTTTCCACACAAGAAGCACCACCAACATTGCTAGGATTTGGCAACCTGGCATTATTCATATGTTTTATGTCCTTCCAGAAGTTTTTGAAGTCAGTATTACATAGTTTAGAAGCAAGTCTTTCCGCTTTAAGAATGTCAGCATTTTTTTCACATAGTCGCGTTTAAAATGAGCGCGTCTAATTTTCATTATATCATACAAGGGACCATGGCGAGGACTTCCAGCAGACCGCCAAACGAGAAAGGATTCTCTAGCAGCTTGATGGGAGTCTCTGACTAGGTCGTTCCAGCCAAGAACAGTATACTTAGATGACGTGTTGTTAGCCTTAGTAGGGATTGCCTCGTAAATATTCTTACGTTTACCGCCAAGTTAACACATTATGGCAAGTCGTTCCACATTTGAGGGCCTGCTTCCATTTGACAGTTTCAACACGAAGCATCCTATCAGCTTGGCACCAATGCAGCCATCACAAATTCCTCAATCTGCATTGGCAGCCTCAGCTTTATCGAGCATCAGCGACCACAGCTGTCAGGTGGGTGCAGCTCTCAGTTGTTACAACCAACGTAAGTGTAAACTAATATATACTATAGTCCAACTTAATTGCTAGTTGGCAACTTGCGTACCTAGCTCGCACTGCTTCTTGTGACAGTAATCAAATAGTAACAGTAATGTTGCTAATGTACTACGACAAACAGGTGTTGGTTTTCTGGCATTTGCTTATGAACTGCCTCTTGTCACTAGCACTATCTGTTTGGGTAAGTATAGTAGAACCCATTTGTTGGTTAGTGGATTTGCATTCAATTTGCGCGAAGGACGGGATCAGGAAGTGTAAGTCGGGCTTGTGCTTGTATGGAGTTTTATAATCGAACTATCCTGATTGTTCTATTGTAATCCTTAAATTACCCCCCACTTTTCCTGTCTTTCAGGCCTTAATCTTATATACATAATGTTTATATTCCAAACTCAGAGAAATAGGGTACCGCCATCTTATGCTGTACGAATTAATATGTCCGTGTCAGTGATGCTGTGGTAAGTGTAATTAGACAAGGTAATACATTAGACAACATGTCCTCATATTAAGTGCATATTCTCGCTGATGAAAGATCAACATGTGTGTTTGTGTGCGTGCGTGCGCGCGCGCGCGCGCGTGTGTGTGTGTGTGTGTGTCAAATATTCTGTTGCGATACAAGTGACTAGTGACTAAACAATAGCAACATGCACTTAAGAATTACAGGTACAGCATAAACTGAAAATGTGGTGTAAATTACTTGTAAAGAAAATGAAAATATCACCTGTGAATAATGTAAAAAGATACATTGGTTGAAAAAAATATATATAAATTATATCATGATAATACATCCATAAACAATTTTATCTAGCAGAAACTAGTCAGTTTACATTATAATGCCAGTTAATTTTGATCAGGAGGACCACCTTATATAGCATTGACTGTTGAAAGAACGTGTCCTCACATTTACCTGTAAAACCATTATTCATGCTAGAGCCGTGATACAAGTTAAATTATGTCTGCTTTGTAGGTACAAGAGGATTTACAGTAAGAAAAAAACCAATTGGTATGCAGTAAGCGTGAAGAAGCTTGTGTCAGTGAAGCCAACCCAGCCTATCATGACTATACAGAACACACTGTCTATGGGCAGTGTTTCACATATTTAACATTTATATAAGGACAAACCTAGTTTCCGAAAAACAAATCAGGCTTAGTCAATACAACATATTGATTGCACTTCTACAAATCTATGCAGAACATACCGGTGACATGTGTTCTTGTTCACATCCACCTCAGCTCATGTTTGACATTTTAAGGTGCTACAACGACTTTTGTAATGTCCATTGTATATGTCGTTGTTGTGATGCTATAGTCCCTTTAAACCGAAAAGTTGCTTTGTCTCTTGAATTTAACTAGTGTATGTGTAATATAGTTTTAGCGATTAATCGTTGTGATATAGTGTATTATGCATAATATATTGCCTGCACTGTCCACAGCCGTGCCACTTGTGTACTAGTATAAACTAGGACTGTCTTTGTATGGCTAATGGGGAAGGCTCTGCTATTGACTCTCCAAAGATTACATTTTGTCAAACACTCGGATACTCGGATTTTCTTGTAAAATGTTCTCAGAGCCATCTGATTGAGACCTCATCAAGTTGTACTGTTCCCTGTATAACACAGTGGATAGAGGTATTTAATAAAATTATATATTTCTTTACTACACTTATTTTGAAGCTAACATTCTCACAGGCAAATTATATTTGAAAAGTATAACATGTCTCCAATAATACATCTTTAGGCATATTTCCATGATTTCATCTGCACTTACAGAATTTAACAAGATTTAAGATTTGCCATCGAAGCCAAAGCGCCAGATGGCAAGTGGACAAGGAAGCCATTGGCTTATCGAGAGTCCAACAATGTTCATCTACGTGTAACCCGGCCTCCTGATATATGTGTTAACCTCGTTTGTAAATATTTTAATACACAATCCGTAGACAATTATGTTCACTGTAATGATTCTCTCTCTCTCTCTCTCTCTCTCTCTCTCTCTCTCTCTCTCTCTCTCTCTCTCTCTCTCGCTCTCTCTCTCTCTTTTTTTTTTCTCTCTCTCTCTCTATCTCTCTCTCTCTCTTTCTCTCTCTCCCTCTCGCTCTCTCTCTCGAGTGAAAAAAAAAAAAAAGCTATGATTGTAATCATCATAGCATCCGGTAAAAAAAACCGTGAATTAACATGCTGCTATATAAAAGTGACATGAGAACATGAAGTTTTTCATTCGCATATTTAAAATGTTCGTTAATTACACTATCATAACCCGGGGCTTTGCCTATAGACATTGCATGTATTATATCTTGTATTTCCTTAACATTAACAATCATTTGAACATTAAACTGTACATTGCTACAGTGTTCATTGATCTTCTTGATGTTTAACAAGATTTGCCATCCAAGCCAAAGGCCCAGATGGCAAGTGGACAAGGAAGCCATTGGCTTATCGAGAGTCCAACAATGTTCATCTACTTATAGCCTGCCCTCCTGAGATATGTGTCAACCTTGTTTTTAAACATATTCACGCTGCTAGCAGTTACACAATCTGTAGACAATTTGTTCCATTCATTTATTGTCCTCTGTGAGAACGAGTGCTTCCTGATGTCCAATCTACATTGATCCTTTACTAATTTTACCTCATGTCCTCTAGTTCTGCTATCCTTCTTGAGTGAGAAAAACATATTTCTATCAATATTTTCATACCCAATCAATATCTTAAAAACTTCAATCTGATCTCCTCTTAACCTCCTTGTCTCTAGAGTTGTTAAACCACATTCTTTCAAGCGTTCTTCATAACTAAGGTCTCTCAGTTCTGGAATCATTTTAGTTGCTCTCCTTTGTATGCGTTCAAGCGTATCTATATCCTTCTTACGATATGGTCTCCATGCTTGTATACAGTATTCTAAATGAGGTCTAACTATTGCTTTATAAAGAGGTATAATTAACTTTTTTCCCTTGTATGTTATGTTTCTTCTAATCAATCCAAGAATTTGATTACCCTTTGAAGCTGCAATACCACACTGCTCTGAAACTTTCATATCAGCGCTTATTGTAACTCCTAAGTCCTTTTCTTTTACAGTAGTACCCAGAACAGTATCTCCCATTTTATAGTTTACATTCAAGTTCCTATGTCCTGTATGTAGGCATTTACATTTCCCAAAATTGAACAACATCTGCCATTTCTCAGACCATTTCACTAATCTGTCTAGATCGTTTTGTAGATGTTGTTTATCACCATCAGTATTAACCTTTCTAAACAGTTTTGTGTCATCCGCAAATTTCAGTACGTTACTTGTTATACTGTCGTCCAAGTCATTGATATAAATTAAGAATAATATAGGTCCTAATACTGATCCTTGAGGTACCCCACTCAAAACCGATTTCCAATTTGAAACTTCTCCATCTACTACAACTCGTTGTCTTCTGTCAGTCAGCCATTGTTCTATCCAGTCAGTTATGCTATCCCCGATACCATGGGCTTTTAATTTAAGTAGTAATCTTTGATGTGGCACTTTGTCAAAAGCTTTCTGAAAATCTAAGTAGATAATATCTACTGGCGATCCCACGTCTATCCACTTAGTGATTTCTTCCAAAAAACATAACATATTTGTTAAGCATGACCTCGCTTTAAGGAATGTTGAGATGAATTTAATAATTTATGCTTAACGAGGAATTCCACCATATGGTCTTTAATTAACCTTTCTAATAATTTACAAATCACTGACGTTAAACTCACTGGTCTGTAATTCTCTGACTTATTTCTCGAACCCTTTTTAAATAATGGTATGATGTTTGCTTCTTTCCATTCAAACGGAACAACTCCCTCTTTTAATGACAAGTTGAATACTCTTGCAAGTGGTATACTGATTTGTTCTACTGTTTCCATTAGTAATTTTGGAGGAATCCCATCCACTCCCGGTGATTTGTTATCCTTCATTGCCTTTATTTTCTTAGCTACCAATTCTGGAGTTACAACTAACGGACCTAAATAGTCAGATTTAGCCCCCTGAAATTTAGCATCAGCAACTGGTAATGAACTAATATCTTCTTTGGTAAACACTGAACTGAAGTAACCATTTAGGTATTCCGCCATTAAAAACCCCTGTGATATTATATTTCCAGCACTGTCTTCTAGAGGTCCAACCTTGTCTTGTACGTTTTGTTTACTCCTGACATATGCATAAAAACTCTTGCTGTCATTTTTTATGTTACATGCTAGTTTTTGCTCATAGCTTCTTTTAGATTGTCTGATTTCAGTTGTAGCTGCATTAAGTGCCTCTTTGTATTTTGCATAGTCTTCGTCCTTTCTGGTATGCCTATAAACCCTCCACATAGTTTGTTTTAGCATTATTTTTCTAATAGCCTCTTTTGACAAGTATTTCTTTCTACACCGTTTTCCTTGTTTTTGGAAGGGAACAAATTTATCGATGATACTCTCAATTTCATATTTTAGAATATTCCAACATTCAATTGCGGTCTTATTCATCAGCATGTTATTCCAATCTAGCTTTGCTAAGTATTTTCTCATATCTTTGTAGTTACCTTTGTGGAAGTTTCTCTTGTACGTTTTCTTATTTTTACTTTCTGATTTTACATTGATGTCAAAATGTATTTGATTATGGTCACTATTACCCAATGGTTCAAATATTTTTACATTGTCCACTAATTCTTTTTGTGATGACAAAACTATATCTAATACATTTTCTCCCCTGGTTGGTTCTAGTACGTGCTGAGTAAGAAAGCTATCCTGGATTAAAAATAGAAATTGTTGGTCCTCAATCCCTGTGCTCTCTAGAGAATTCCATTGTATGTGTCCATGGTTAAAATCTCCCATTATGATACATTCCCCTTTACTAACTTCCTTTATAGCGTTTTTTATTTTTGTGTTGTCCTCTTCGTTTATGTTTGGACTTCGGTAAACTAATCCAATAGTTAATTTTGAATTTCCTGAAACAATTTTGCACCAAACAGCTTCATCGCAATCTGCTTCCCTTTCTAGTTTTATTTCATAAGCCTGAATAGATTCTTTAACATATACAATAACTCCCCCACCCCTTCTTCCTATTCGATCTTTCCTAAACATTACATATCCTGTCAGTCCTAATTCAGCATCTGTTATATCTATGTTGGCCCATGATTCAGTTATACCAATTATGTGAGGGTCAATATCTTCTACCATAATGTTTAATTCGTTTTTCTTATTTACTATGCTCCTTGCATTTAAACATACGCATCTATAACCTTTTTCAGAGATGTTTTTCGGATGACTTGATATTGGTTTATCTGTGCTAGTGGCCTCTTGTTCTGCTTGAGACACCTCTAGGTAACCCCCCTCCACTTCTAGTTTAAAGAATGTTTACTTCCAAAAATATTTGTCATTGTACCCAAGTCACTATCTACTGCTGCTGAAAGTTTTTCCGCGAATACTGCCGCCCCCTTTCCACTTAAATGAAGCCCATCCTTCATGTACATATCAGCCCTCCCAACAAAACTTCCCCATGAATCCACAAATCCAACTTCCTCTTCCCTACATAACCTCTGGACTAACATGTTAATTGCCATCCCCCGACAATTTCGATATTTGTGACCCCTCCTTCCCATTACAGGTAAAATCCCTGACAGTATTACCTGCTCAACCCGCGTCTGTTTTAGTGTTCTGACCAACTGCCTATATTTCCAACTATGGCAGTTGTACCCTCCCTCTCTACGTTATTTGTCCCTACGTGTACTAAAACAGATCCACCCTTACCCGAGCCTACGATGTTTTTTACCCTCTCAGTTATCGCCTCTATTTTGGCTCCAGGCAAGCAGACCACCACATCATCTCCCTTGTTTAAGACTCTGTCGGTCTTCCTAACTATCGAATCCCCCACAAACACCCTCGCTCTCTTCCTCACCCCCTCTATCACTGCTTCCGTTCGATCCCCTCCATCACATTCTGTCCTGACCCCTTCCCTCCTGTCACCTTCGCTCCTGTCTCCCCCACTTCCCACTCCTTTGCTCTTGTCTCTCCCACTTCCCTCTCCTTCACTCCGGTTGTTTTCCTCCCGTCTCCCCCACTCCCTTCTCCTTCCCTCTTGTCTCCCTCACTCCCTTCTCCTTCCCTCCTGTCTCCCCTACTCCCCTCTCCTTCGCTCCGGTTGTCTTCCCTCCCGTTCCTTTCCTTCCCGTCTCCTTACGTCCTGTCTCCCTACGACCTGTCACCTTCCCTCCTCTCAGCTTCCTCCCAGGCTGCGGTGAGCTCTCCCTAGCATCTCTTGTGTCTTTCCCCACTTTATCATCTACTGTTCCCCCACCGGAACTACTGGCACAACCCCCCTGTTCCCTTCCCACCATTGCCACAACGAGCAGCCTCAACTCTTCCAACTCCACCTCTAGTTCCTTCATCTTCGTACATCCCCTACACTCAAAACTAAAACTATCTGCCTGGACCTCAGCCCAGGACTTCTCGCACCCAGACTTGACGAAGTCCACCCAGTTACTGCAACTGCCACAAATTAAGTGCCTTGTGGCCTTTAACTGCCGTTTGCACGGCGCCATCATACAATTTAGTTTTAATTAGTTTGCAACGTTAGCCTTGAATAAGGCTGTTTTTGTGATCAAAAGAACACTTTAGTCTAATATACTTGCTAACTGTGTCTTCTATTAACCTCGCATGAGAAAAAAAAAACCTGCCACCTAGCGGAGAACACTGTGTAACAAAACAACGAAGTCAGTGTGTACTAATTTACGCTAAAATCCTGCTGTTAATTCCTTTTTACCGAAAACGTTTACTACCACTATGTCAGATATTACCTTATGCATGTAATTTAAGTAAATAGATCACTTTATCTTATATATATATTAGCCAATGTAAACTATTCACTATGCTATCTCAATTTTCGAATAGTAAACAACCCTATTATCGCTCGCTGAATTCCCCGACAGAATCCGAAATTAACTTACTCTAAAATACTCCCTCTGACTAATAATTAACAAAACCTGTTTCCTAATATATGTATACAATACGTTTGTGTATAATATATATTCAATAGTAATACTTATTCTATTTGATATACCGCGTTTTTCTGTAAATGATCTACACCAAATTCAAGTCGCTGCACCAAGTCCAAGTAGCCGGAAGTGTACTTTTAATGTTGGCTGGAGAGCCAGGTATAGAGTTAAGTAGGGACTGGTAATGATGAAGCCACATATTCTTTACATTTTCCACACCAGAAGCACCACCAACATTGCTAGGATTTGACAACCTGGCATTATTCATATGTTTTATGTCCTTCCAGAAGTTTTTGAAGTCATTATTACATAGTTTAGAAGCAAGTCTTTCAGCTTTAAGAATGTCAGCATATTTTTCACATAGTCGCGTTTAAAATGAGCGCGTCTAATTTTCATTATATCATACAAGCGAGGCGAGGACTCCCAGCAGACCGCCAAACGAGAAAGGATTCTCTAGCAGCTTGATGGGAGTCTCTGACTAGGTCTTTCCAGCCAAGAGCAGTATACTTAGATGACGTGTTGTTAGCCTTAGTAGGGATTGCCTCGGCAGCGTCATTGAGCGATTTTATAATATCATTGTAAAGATTGCTTAGCAAAGTGCGAGACTTTACAGCGGATTAAACAATATGTTTAATCCGCTGTAACGCTAGTGTAGTAGGCAATGATAACATGTACATGTGACAAAATCATAAGACAATATACACTTTGTATATCAAAATGGTTTTATAATTGGCGGCCAATTTGGATTTCAAAATGGCCGCCTTTGGAGCACTAGATATGGTATCAAGTGGTTTTGGGTTTATAGTTGTTGTGAGAATATTTCCTGAAATATTCATAGATTATACCCGAAAATGCACAAGGCTTTGACAAGATGACAGACCAGACACTTCACTTCAAGTGGCAATCTATCGTCAAACTATCCTTAAAATGTAACTGTTTGATGGGTTTCCTCGATCAGGCATTAAATTAAGCAAATTCAACGTCTCGAAAGGAACCATCTGCGTCGATTAGGTTAAAAAAATCAAAACTCCCCCGGGTTTCATATTACGAAGGACCCTATGTAGACGCTTGACGTAGTTTGCCTAACTCAGAACAACAGGAATAAATCACTGTTTGTCGACGTCACGAGAGTGTTACCAGCCAGATAACATCACGTGTGCCTCGGGATCGAGTAATGTCATATGGCTGGTGACACTCCAGTGACACAAACAAACTATATGTTATTCCCGTTTTGTAAAGGTTAGTGAGCACTTGAGAAATACTTGTTAACTTCCTACATGTATAAATATGCTACTGAGCCGGTCTCACGAAGCACACCTACCATTCGAAGGAACTGATGCGTTCGAACAACCGCATGTCTATGCCAACGCGAGTATTCGATCGCTTTCGAAGTTATTCAAACGTCAGATGGATTTTCAGAACGAGGCCGATGTGTGTTAGCTTGGTTGATGTATCACTCTAAAATACTCTGGACCAATCAGGTAGTCATATTACCGTGATACAGTCATCCAGATAAGGCACGGAATCCTCGTTCTGAGAATCCTGTTGTAAAGTATATGCCTCCCCCATCTTAACTTCTTCGGGGCCGCACGCAATAGTCCGGGAGGCATTTCTCACATATGCAGATGCGTTTTAATTGTCAGTCTTCTTTGCGCTCGCCAGGTCGAGATTTATAACTGAAACTGGGTACATACAGTACTACAGAAGTGTAGTCAATGCATTGTTCTCCAGGTACGAAGCAATTTTAATCGTGTACATCAGACGGCCACATACATAGTAGCAATATAATCACGCACGATGACAATGAAAGGAACATTGAAGATAAGTATCACCTTAAACCATAAAGACAAGTAGTGAATGTAAATTTAGCTTAAAATGTATATAGGCTCTTAAAGTCTAGAAGATTTAACACGTAAATTCTGACCGGACATTTTGAAATCTACTACTAAATCAGGTATGGCCCGCCAGGGCTATCCTTACTGAACATTTGAATGCCTAAAACTCGGCATGACAACATATCTCAGTGTCAATTAAAAATATTCTTGCCCGCCCTTTGGAATCGCTCCTCCGGGGCATTTATACCCTCAGCTTTCCAAATTCAGACGCCTTCATCAGAGGGGCTGTGATTGCTTAAATACCAAATGCGCTTTACCACTGGCCAACTTGTTAAACCAACTGCTGAGCATTGACATATCCCATCAGTTTCATTGCCCAGTTTGCCAATTAAGCTTTTGGAGCTATGCCAATCCAGGGTTCCCAGGGCTTTTTCAGTTCCCTAATTACGTTGACCTCCGAGGACTGAGAAATGTAGCAAATATCAGGATTAAAGGGCAGCGTGGGGCACGATGGCATACCGGTTAGAAGGCCGGACTCTCAATCGAGAGAACCCGGTTTCAAATCCTACTGCGGTCGCTTCGAACCATAGGCAAGTTTGATCAACCCACGTTGCCACAGTTCACTCAGCTGTATAAATGAGTACCTGGCAATACAGACAGTGGTGGAAATGTGAACGAATAGTCTTCGCGCAATTGTAGCGTGGCTGAATGCTTCCCAGAGAAGTTGAGATGGCCTTGGAATGAACAGGTCTGCCAGGGGGTGAAGTGTAAAGCTCTTTCAGCGGTCCTACGGACTGGATACCGCGCTATATAAGAACGTAAATTTATTTACCTCTTTCACCCGTCTTCCATTAAGGGAGGACTGAAGGGTCTACCCATTACCATCAATCCTTGGTACCATATGGGTTATGTCAATATCCACTTGGGTGGTTTAACTACAAGCTTTTCGAAACCTGTTTTTTTGTTGCTAATCTAGGTTTAAGATATCGATTAAACACCTCCTAACGCCTAAGTAACATTCGTTATTAAAACCTAATTAAATTATAACGGGCATATACTTTACAATCCTCCAACACTTTTTTGATCAAAACAACGTGTTGTTTTTAACACAACAATTTGAAACAAAACATAAAGGAGAGGTCAGTTTGATTTTGCTACCGCACGTCTAAACAACGAAGTTGCTAGAATACAATAAAGAGTAAAACAGACAATATAAATGTATTCGACATATGGGAAATGTAGACGTTAGTGCGTATACATGTACCAAACAATGTATCAAGAATAAAACATTGATAATCACATGCAGGTTACAATGTACCGGAAAATACATCGCCATTTAAGAAGCACTAATGATCATGTAGAATATACGTTCTACTCTAAACAGCACTGATAAAAAACGCCGATTAAGCAAATCAATGTCCGTTGGCGTATAATCCAGTGCGTATCAATAATACACAGTTGTATCTAAAGGCTACGTAAGCAATCATAAAATGATGCTTCGCAATGCTAGGATAAAAGCAAGAGTATATCTACGACCCACACAAATCAATTATTGTGCTACAATATGTATGTCAACGTGTTTAACAGCTAGCGGTTTCAACGTGATCTTTCACGTTACGAATGTTTTTGACAATTGATTGACAATTGATCGAACATATCAAGTAATCCTGTTTTACCACGCGAATCGGCATTCGGGGTGGACATTGTATTTTTAATATCAGCGATATGTGTGGTCTTAGCGTCAGTTGTCGCGTTTGCTGCGTCGTCGAGACAAGTCGTCAATCCCCAATTTGAAACGTTGTATTTCAAAGCGTAATCCAGAGATTTTGGCTATAACTGCCCATGTCGGCATGTGATTTCATCACCGCCTGTTACAAGGAATCTGTTATGCTGATAATACGGTTGATGAAAACGTACGTCCCTATGGACGTATTCAGTCGCCTTTGCTGTTGTCATCATGTGTGAAATACACACACAGCGTTATAGCTGCGCGTTTCTGCCGCTTTATTTCTGTGTCATTCGGCACTAAGTTCAGTCACTTTTTGAAATACTGCGTCTTCGTTAATGACTCACTGTCATTGTGGTATCTGTCCGCTGCCTCGCGAGAAGTTGCTGACCGTTTTTTGGAGCGTAGCAATCTGTCCGTCGCGGTTCGAGTACTAACATGCTTCGGCTGTCTGTCATCGCGGGGTGGTCATATCCGTCGCTGGGTGATACGCTACGCGCTCGCCAATGTAAGATATATGCCTCCCCGTCTTATCTTCTTCGGGACCACACGCAATGGTCCGTGAGGCATTTCTCACATATGTACATGCGTTTTAATTGTCCGTCTTCTTTTCGCTCGCCTAGTCGAGATTTGTAATTGAATGTTGTATTCACTCGACCAATGATTGCGTAGAGTACTATAGAATTGTAGTCGACGCATTGTTCTCCAGATTCGACGCGATTGTAATCGTGTGCATCAGAGTGTACATGATAGCAATGTAATCACCCACGATGAAACTGTCAAGAACAGTGAAGATATATATCACCGTAAACCGTAAAGAAAGTAGTGAATGTAAACATCACTTAAACTATATATAAACTCCTAAAGTCTAAGTACATTTTGATCGGACATTTTGAAATCAACTCCTAAAGCAGGTATGCCCCCCAGGGCTATCCTTACTGAACATTTGGATGCCTAAAATTCGGTATGACTACACACCTCAGTGTAAATTTAAAATAGTCTTGCCCGCCCTTTGGAAACGCTCTTCCGGGGTATTTATACGCTCAGCTTACCAAATTACTAGAGGCGCTGTTATTGCCTAAATACAACATACGCTTTACCACTGGTCAACTTGTTAACCCAACCACCGTCCCAACTGCTGGACAGTGACATCTCCCATCAGTTTCCTTGCCCAGTTTGCCAAATAAGCTCTTGGAGCTGTGCCAATCCAGGGTTCCCAGGGCTCTTTCAGTTGCCTAGTTACGTTGACCTCCGTGGTCAGAACAACTTAGCAAATGTCAGGATTAAAATGCAGCACCCGTCTTCCATTGAGATAGGACTGAAGGGTCTACCCATTATCATCAATCTTTGACACCATAAAGATGTTGTCAATATCCACTTGGGTAGTTTAAGTACAAGCTTTTCAAAACCTGCTTTTCTGTTGCTAGTGTAGGCTTAATATATCGATTAAACTCCTACTAATGACATAACAGTATTATTTAATAAAAACGAATTAAATCAAATTGGCATATATTTTACACTATGTTAAACATATTATGTTTGTGAACGCCGAGTGGATATCAGCACGGCTAGCCGTTGCATAGCAACGATATGATTGGTTTTCTTATAACAACAAATTGATATCGGTTACTTATTAATTATTTATTAATTTGAACATGACAATGTTTTTCAGTAAACTGAAAATACACATCACGTCAAACAAGAAATCGAATTGCTATTAATTTTGTGTCAGTTTTATGGGATGCAATGGAAGGCGAAAATTAAAGCACGTCACGTCCTTATCCATTGACTTCGCGTGCTCACCCAATAAAAGCTTTGTGGCGGAATAACCTGACGACGTCACTACGAAACTTACTGCTGCTCGAGCAATAAAGGAAGAAGTTGCAAGCGTTTTTCGCGGAGTAGAGCTTCCAACTGACTTGATAGACAAGTGTGTAGTCAGCATGTTGATATGGCTTTGATGCCAGGTTGGTCATCGAGAAAGTCGCTATGTGCACGAAGTGAGGTGTAACAAACAACAACAAAGTGAACGAGACGAGGAAAAGCGTCACAATTGCATTGCGACATCTCGATGTCATAGGACACAACTGTCTGTTGTCACTCGAGTGGTTCTGCTGAGAGTCTTAGTTGGAACTGTGTGTCTCTTACTTAGGCGGTGGCCTCGGTTGTCAGATCTTCAACTTTCCCTTGGAATGCTCTATGATTTCCTGGCAAGGCAGCTTTGTAGTTGAGAGAAACTCCTCAGTACTCCAATGTCTATCTAGACGGTTTTTAAATGAGTTGACACTTGGGGCAGTTACAACTACTTCTAGTAGATCATTCCATAATCTGGTAACTCTAAGTGAGAAGCTTTCTTTTCGAACATTTGTACAAGCACGTTCTATAAACAATTTCAAACTATGACCCCTTGTTCCTTCCTTTGTATCACAGTCTTTGTGCAGCTTGACGATATTAGATACATCACTGTCATATTTCCCTTGGAGCAGTTTATATACCTCAATCATATCACCACGAGTCCGTCTATATGCAAGTGTAGGAAGTTTCAATCTCTGAAGTCTTTTCTCGTAAAGAATATTTTTCATACCAGGAAGCTGCTTTGTTGCGCATCTCTGTACATTTTCGATGGCATCTTTGTATTTCTGTTTATAAGGGGACCATATTGATATTGCATAATCTAGATGACTTCTAACTAAAGCTTTAGGGTTGTAAAGGAGCTTCTAATGACTGCCATGATACTGCTTGCTTTGTTTAATTTTGTTGTTGATGTGTTTATCAAATTCTAGGTTTGAATCAATTATAACCCCAATGCCTTTTTGTTCTTCTATTCCTTTTAATTCATGGGCAGTATTATCTATCTTCAGGTTGTATGCATACTCTTGCTGTATTGTTTTCCCTATGCGCATTAAATTACATTTATCTGGGTGGAACCTTAATAACAATTTACTTGACCAAGATGTTAAACAATGTAAATCGTTCTGTAGTGTATGCTGGTCATTTGGACTAGTAATCGTTTTGAAAACCTTTGTATCATCCGCAAACATATATACATTCGAAACTATATTTTCAGGAAGATCATTTATGTATAACACAAATAGGATCGGTCCTAAGACACTGCCCTGTGGAATACCATTTGTTATATTTGCCCACTCAGAATTTGTACCATTTTCATTGACCTGCTGTACCCGGTCAGACAAGAACGCATATATCCATCTTAGTGTGTAATACTCTATGCCATACGAGTTAAGTTTGCCTATCAATTTTTTGTGAGGGACGGTGTCGAATGCTTTCATGAAGTCCAAATATACAACGTCTACAGATTCCCCTCTATCTAAAGCTTTGATCCGTGAATCAATAACATTTAATAATTGGACTAACGTAGAACGACCTTTAATAAAACCAAATTGTTGCGTACTGAATAATTTATTCCTAATCATATGATTGACAATATGGTCTTTGACACGTTGTTCCATACATTTATACTTATTAAGCTGACTGGTCAATAATTTCCTTCGTTTTTTCGATTACCTTTCTTAAATATGGCTGAGATCCTTCCCTGTTTCCATTCCTTTCCATTGGTAGTTCACCCACATCCAGTGAATTATTAAATAGCCTAGCTAGTGGTTTACTTAGACGATTAGATAGTACTTTCAACAACCTAGGACGAACACCATCTGGCCCTACCGATTTACACATATTAAGGTTACCAAGTTTTGTTTTAATCATTTCCTTAATCATTTCCTTATCAATTATCAACACCACCATGGTGTGCCTTAACTTAACTGGTGGGATATGAGGGATATCACCATCTGGCTCTCTAGTAAAAACACTTTAAAAAAATTCCTAAGACATCTGCCTTTTCCCTCTCAGAATCTGTGAGTCTAGATTTAGGATCTTTAGGGTCTGTGTTCAGGTCTGAAACACCTTCCCGATTCTTGGTTTTGGGGTTCATATATTTCTGTAGTTTTTTCTTTGTTGATTATTCATCTCTAGCATGCATATAATGACATCCAGGGGGTGTGGAGTTCTCACCCTTGAGCCATGATTGAAAATGTTATTTTATATGTTTCCAGACATGAGGAATTCGATTCCACCATAATTGATATGATAAAAAACAAGATGGCGACCACAAGTATGCTACAAATGGTTGCCGACTATGCGAAAAAAGACTATAGTTCATGTTCCTCAAACAAAAAACATAAGAACATCACAAAATAAATTGTCCATGTGTTATATAGATATGTGTTATATAGATAGTATGTCTACAAGGCGAGTGCAGGTCGCCATCAAATAAGCCTGTGCCTCCCATTGCTCCATGGCGCGGGTTCATTCGTGGCTATATGCCTTCATATATTGTTATACAATTGATATAACTATTGCATGCATGCTTATTAACTAATAAACGCAATCCCAATTTCTGACCACATTACTGCTTTGTGTTTAGTCATTATGATCAGTTCATTTCAATATTCAGACGGTCAAGTCGACATATAGAAGTATTAGCTACATAAATATAGAAAGTGCAGGTGAAGTAA
This sequence comes from Lamellibrachia columna, assembly GCA_963662155.1. Classification (NCBI taxonomy): domain Eukaryota; kingdom Metazoa; phylum Annelida; class Polychaeta; order Sabellida; family Siboglinidae; genus Lamellibrachia; species Lamellibrachia columna. The sequence goes on from OY759274.1 coordinate 44,236,795, forward strand.
CTAATAAAACCGTCCATGTAACAAGAGTGTAAAAACCACTTTTAATGTTTAAATAGGCTGTCATTATAATGATTCTTAAGATTCCTGCAAATGTTGTCTTACGATTTTATTTCTTCAACATTTCGCATCACATTGATGCTCCATTAACGCACATGCTTTGTGTAATTAAACAAAATCACACACATAACGAAAAATCATTAAAACACACCCGAAGCAGATCCCCCCAATTTCGGCCAAGCCCGGTAAATAGCTTACAAATGTTGGTACGTTGCCATCGAACGAGTATCGAATGAAGTAGTAATCGCTACAGACTACATTTAGGATCCGTCCGTAGAAACGTGAGGGTAGTGCATGATCAGTGAATTTGTTCTCAACACTGTCACATCAGAAACATTAGTAAAGTAAAACTGTTATGTACCACTACATTGGTTACTTAACCCTATACACTCCCAACTATTTGAGACTGATTTTGATATAATTAATTTATGCCACCTTAATAATAATAAAACTTTATTTTGACACCATCAAATCCGGGGCTACTGCCCCGTTCACTGTGTGTACAGACATCAGTTCACACGAAACAAACTTGTATGTAGATAGTGATAATAATAATAATACATGCGCTGTATAAAATGTTAAAAACTATGCAGAATGTTCGATGTGTAACATTATTTTAAGAAAAGTATACTGCATTTGTATATAAAAGATAAATCTCAAATAGGAAATAAAACGCTAATATCATCAATAGTACAGAACATAAATTGTACGTCACTTTCCCACCAACGGACCACACGCAAGCTCTCGCACGCATGGAGGCCTGCGTACAGGAAGTAAAAACATGGCTCTGTGACAACGGACTCGTCATGAATGAGAACAAATCAGAAGCCATAGTTATCCGTTCACCAAGTCTGCGAACTCCTATTACGTTTAGCCGCATCAACATCTGTGGCCAGTTCGTTGACACATCCGCCGTTATCCGAGATCTTGGATTTGCCATTGACAATCATATGTCGATGGCATCTCAAATGTCGAACATATGCCGCAGCGCTTACTATCATCTAGCTCGAATTGCTAAGATTCGAGACTCTCTCACCACCAGCGTTTGCAAAAGTCTGATTCACGGTAACATCACGGCTTGACTATGGCAATGCGATGCTATTTTTAATAACCGATCGCCTCCTGCACCGTCTGGAAATGGTCCAGCGGTCAGCGGCTCGCATTGTCATGCAGATTCGACGGGGTGATCGCAAGTCCATGACAACAATACTGCGGCAACTACACTGACTGCCCATGAAGAGAAGGATTGAGTATAAGATACTCGTCCTTGTGCACAAGGCACTCTACGAAGGCACACCAGAGTACCTTGCCGCACTGCTGCACCAGTACGCACCAAGACGCTGCCTACGCTCTGCCGGCGGGCTACTTCTCGACGTGCCACGAGTCAACCTAGAACGTTTCGGCCGCCGAGAATTTGCCTGCGCTGGCCCCACGCTGTGGAATAAACTGCCTGCCAACATACGTGGAAACGGCAACCACCCGCAATTCAAGAAGCTACTAAAGACATTTCTTTTTTTCCACTTAATGGGTTTTACCGCTTTGATATTGCATTTTTAATAATCTTATTACATATTATCAATCCTATTTATGTTCTGTACTATTGGTGATATTAGCGTTTTATTTCCTATTTGAGATGTACCTTTAAACAAACACTAACAATGCAATACCAACACGTTATATATGGTTGGAATGATAAGACTCTACTCTATCCCACTGCTATAATTTTGGTACTCTTATCAGGGACATTTGACCTTGACCTACTTTTCAATCAAGGTCATAAGTATCGAGCAGTGTAACTTTATATGAAACCATAACGATTTACTAATTGAATCTTCTAGTTAGAACGTTTTCGGATATTTATAATGGTAGCTCATGAAAATACCTTTGTCATGATATATAACACTTGTATATGCTATCTTTATTATATATTTTATCAGCATCCATCATAAAATGACGACTGCGCCTAGGCATACTGGGTCTAGGCTGAGGACTGGTTTGGTGTTGCTGTGACTTCACATTTTCCTGGACTACTCCATTTTCTTGATCAGTACTAAATGGAATAGAAATAGAAGAACAATCTCAAAATTTTCTAACAGTTTTGAAGGCATTTCTATGATAAAATAAATGATTTACTAATTGGCCATATCTAATCGCCATGGCATGGATGTACCACTTGATTTCTGTAAATCATTTCCTATTATTACAATCATTTCTCACACAATAGATTGACACGTTTTGCTGCAGACAATAAGACTATGACTTGAGCGTTTAACTTATACATTTTCTCCATTCACGCAAGAAAGAAATGGGTAAAGAAATGAGTCAGAAACTGAGGAAGTACATTCAATGACAATGTAAACACAAACCCGGAAGTGGTTGTGACCTTCACACACTCGCTCAACTGGGGTACGTCTTGAGACTTGATCATACAAAACTGTTAAAGTGGCAAATATTTTATAATCCAATCATTACTTTGTAAAACTAACATAATCTATTTCGGTCTTGGTCAAAATCAAGGTAAAACTGGGTCCGTAAAACTGAGGTTTAAATCGGGATTTAACCCCTAATTGATCAATTCTTCTTCGTCGGTCCCTTTCCATCGCATACCTCTTTCGAACATTAGCCATATTTTGTGAGCGTTTAGTATTTTTTATAAAGTGTAGCGATCCCCACCGTGACTAGTAGAAGAAGACAAGTAGAATCACTGACAATATCGACAGCATGACATGAATTTCGCCGGTGAGCGATATTCTCTGCTGAAACGTCATTTACCAGTGCCTCTATCGGAAAGGTGATGATGTATGCTTTCAAATGGTATATATTTGATCACCAGGGGGCAGCATAGACGTGGTGTAATGCTTCTTGGAGTTACCGGTCGCCGGCGACCGATTCTGTACAGGGGTGAGTGCATTGGGTTAATTTGATGGCAGTGGACACACGCTGACTGCTCTCGTATCAATACACCACTGTATGTAACCCATCATCCGACAGGTAGAAAAGCATAACATTAGTAAATAAATCTAAATAACTGCCTTTGAGGTTTTTTAAGTACATCGAAAAAACAAATTGGTAGATCAGAAACCTATAAATATAGAGATGGTGGAGTGACGGTTACGCCAGCTGGAGAGTGGCTTACACACGTCCATGTAGCAAAAGGGGTGAAACCACATTTGATTTTCAAATTGGTTGCTATTATAACGTTTCTTAGTATTCCTTCAAAATATGTCCTACGAATAGATTTTTTCAACATTTCACAACACAATGATGCTCCATTAACACACACGCTGTGTAAAAACCACATGGCTTTCAGCAAAAAAACACCCAAAGCATATAAATTTCGGCCAAGCTCGGTGAATTATTTAGAACTGTTGGTACGTTACTATCGAATGAAAGGTGTAATGAAGTAGTAGAAAATGATAACTTTACCATGTGAACGTACTCGGAAAACAACCACGAAAGGTAGTCATTTAAACTTATTTTCTACCCGTCGGACAAAGATGGAAACAATAAGTTATTTGAGTGTTGAACCACTCTGTGGCTTTTGTTGGCCACAAATCACATTTACGATCCGTCCGCCATCACCCACACAAAGAGTCCCTAGTTTAGTGACAAATGCGCTTGATGAGTTGATAGATCAAAGGCCACTGGTGCAAGGAGGCGAAGGAACGTAGAAAGAGGCGCTTGGGAGGAGATACTGCCAGACTGCACCTAAAGGTAGCGTATTAATATTGAGATCATCTCAGCCAAGCCATCTGTGGTCAGACCACAGTGCACAATTGCACTGGCTGCCATGCTAACGGTTTGTCTGGTTATAAGGAAACTGGACCTTAAAAAAATATGGAAAATGTTCACAATAACTATCATTATCTCACTGACATGCTGACCAAGTTTGGGCAAAATCACATCCAGCTGTTTAAACGCCCCCACGTGCGATGCACGTCAATGTTTACAGACATAATTGACAATAAGTGTATTGATAGGGTATATAGCAGTAAGTTGTTTTGAGTTATGATCGACCATAAGCTTAATTGGAAGGAACATGTTAGCTTGATAAAAGCCACAGTATCAACCATTATTGCCGTTATGTGCAGAGCAAGATACGTACTTGACAAGAAATCTCTGTTCATATTATACTGTGCACTAGTTCTCCATTATATATCATACTGCTCTGAAGTATGAGGCAGCATATATAAAACAATTGTTAACACTGTTTTTTGTATTACAGAAGTAAGAAATCAGGCTAATTTACAATGAAACTTGTTATGTCATACTAATAGATTATTTTGTGATTTGGGAATACTTAAACTTCCAGACATAATAAAATTGAGAATAAGTTGTAGCCACATAACCTTCAACGATTCTTTGCTACTAAATATGATTCAATCCATGAGAAACGTCAAAGTAAAACAATGAAATACGAATATGCTAGAACAACATTAAAATATATGTATATATGTATATGGGGTTTAATTGTGGAACTCTTACGGCGAAAATATAACAAGTGCAGCTACAGTTCAAATACTAAAAACGACTTAAGCACTTATTTCTTCATGGTTACCATGGTTACAGTGCAAACGTAATGTATATAATTGTGTATAAATGTAAGGAAAATATTATCGAAATTTAACTTTGTTTTCTAAAGATTTACTTCCATATAGCTAACAATGTTCATTATATTAGTAAAAGTTGTGATTGCATTGTGGGAATGTGATCAATAAGTATTGTATTTCAATTTTCCCCCATTCTATTTGTAAATGTGTTATGTTATTGAATATCGCTTTGTAGTTTCTTTGCTTGTATTTGTTTCACTTGGAAATAAATAATTTACTTCAATTGAACATGATAGACAAAAATCCCTATCAATCCCTCCGCACGCTAAACTCTAAAAATGCACTATTTCACAGCCAATAGCTTCTACAAACAAACTTGTATAGATGCTCAATTGCACTGCTGTCACGTCATATGCATTTCTTAATTTCACATGTCATGATTTAATACGCTCAACATTCGTGTGAAACAATCAACAGTAAGTTGAACTATGGTCTGACCTCATCAAAGAAGCTCGTGGGTGGTTCACACTCAATGCGGCCACAATTCGGCTATTGTTTCCTTCTTTGTCCGCCAGGAAAATAAACATTATAGTAAAAAATCTAAATAACTACCTTTGCGTGTTTTTTAATACATCGCCAGTTGATAGACCAAAGTCCACTGGTGCAAGGAGGCGAAGGAACTTAGAAAGAGGCACGTGGGTGTCTGCGCCTGGGAGGAGATGCCGCCAAACCGTCCCCAAAGTTAGCGTATTAATATAGTGACACAGTACATTATACGACACACTATATCTGTAAACAAATGACAGTATAGTAACAGCGATAAATAGCCGGCCGTCCAATTAATCAGATGTAGGTAAGTATTTAATGTGGTCACGCAAAAGTTTCCTATTTATAATTCGTATTGTGGACAGCGCGCTATGTAGAAGTGGCATATACACTCTTATATCTGTATCGAAACACTGATGTTTAGATAAAACGTTATTACTATCCAGGAAATCTAATTACCTCTTCAAAATGTTTTTTTTTAAACACTCATCAAACTTATTGGTCGATACCAATGGCCTCAGAGAACGACAAATTGCATATATAAGTCAGTGACTTATAAATGAAATTACATGAGAGTTTCACAATGTTTGATGGCAAGTAGTCAATTTTGATACTTTAGAATTAGCTAGTCTGTTTATTTCTTTTTCACTTCAGGTTAGCAGAGTGGTGAGAGGAACATATTATTATTAATTGGGGCAATTAGAAACTGCCTATGCTCATTATCCTGATTATATGATTTTGACATTTCTTTATCAACTGTCGCGAAGTATTGGTTGATCGCTTCAGTAATATTTTTATGGGCATTGACATCAATGTCATTCATAACAAGCTTTTTAACACTGGTAGTGTTCCGTTTCGCCTTATTAGTAAGTTCAGCATATATTTTCCATAAGTCCCAGGTAGAATGCTTCGCTTGTAGGAGTAAATTACATTAATACGAATTATCAGCATGCCGTACGTTAGCTGTGAGCGTATTCCTGTACTGCCGATATAGTATTTTATTATTTTTAGTTGGCTTCTTGATATATTATTTCTTATAAAATCTCGTTTTATTAATAATACTAATTCTCACGCCTTTGGTCTTCCACTTTTTGTCCTTGTAACGTTTAATTGAGATCCTTCTTAGCGGAAGACATTTGTCAAATACTCAATGAAGCATATACCAACAGTGTAAGTTGTTACTGTATACTATGATTAGATTATGAATTAAATGGAACATGTGCGTTCTGTTCCGTCCCCTCACAGAACAGAACAAATTATTATATTAAATGTAACATGTGCGACCTGTCCTGTAAACTAACAGAGACATTGTATTGATTATATCAAATGGAACGTGTGCGGTCTCTCCAATCCCCTAATCGTCCGAGACGGCTATCTGAGTAGCATAAGTAGTCGAACAAATGCTGCATTATTCGTCTCTTCTGGGCATGCGGGCGATGTGTTGTCTTACGATGCCGTTTCTCCGATGTTGGTTACTGTCACAGTCAAAACAAAAAACTGATGTGCGATACATATTCCAGTTATATTCATCAAGCTCCCCGTACCCTGATGACCAATATCATAACTTCCTGCACCTGCTGCAGCTAACGATCATTGCCATCCACAATTGCGAAGGTTCAGGAAGATTTCAACACAAAAGTGGTTGAAGATCAACATTTGCCCGTAAAAGATGGTAAGCTTGGCCTGGGCTATAGCAATGGTAGAGTACAGCATCTGAATCATAAATGATATCACAATATTACAAACACAAACATCATGCCAACATTGGGAGAGTTACATGGACTATTCCAGACCAAACTTATTATATTCTTGTCAAGAACAATACTGTATGACCTACAGATCGTCAGAACGTGATTCAAATAATTTTTTGATCCTAGTAAGCTAAGATCAAACATATTTAACGATATTGCCATCCAAAACAAACAACCAAGACGGCAAGTGGACACGGAAGGTGTTGGTTTACTGAGTCCAATGATAGTTCAACTGCGCGTAACCCGCCTTTCTATTATTGTTGTAAATTTAGCTTTTAAACATATTCACACAGCCTAGAATTTACGAAAAAAACATGTAATGGTTTCCATAATTTATTTATTTATCGTCCTCTTTGCGAATGGGTAATTTCTGATATTCAATCTACAAAAGTGAGCAACAAATAACTATTTCCATAACTATTAAAAAATGCAATACAAACTAAAAAAAAATTATATACTCTTAATCTCCTTGTTAAACCACTTTGTTTAAAGTTTTTGTCGTAACTAAGGTATCTCAGTTCTGGAACCAGCTTAGCTGTTCTCCTCTGTATTATTTGTAGAATTTACATGTATTTCTTGCAATATGGCCTGCAAGCTTGTATACAGTATACAGTATACAGTATGAGCACAGAGGTATAATTAGCTCTTTGTTGCTATAAAATGTTTTCGTAAATTATATTTATGTTTTTTATTCTGAATACAAATGACAAACTAAGTAATAGACTTAGAAACATGCAGTTTGCATAATTGCACAATTACACGGTTTTATTTTCAGACCCCTCTCCAGTGAGTACAGTATTCCCGAAAAATGGTGATAGTGCAAGAGAAGGTTGAAATATTATTGTGGCTTTGTAGATACCAAGTCAATGACTGTGGTGCAGTGTTGATACAGACGAGGAGGATGGCACCTCTCTGTCGGCGAGGTTTGTGTCGAATAGGTGCGTAAATCGTTTCTTCGCAGCCCACAAATATTGCTTTGGCGTGATTCATGATAACTCAATATGCCAACAAAACTGTGCACCATATCTTACACAGACGTATGTCTGCAAACTGCAGCTGGTACAGCACTGCAGCTCAATGATATGCAGCAGCACAAGACATTCGCGTGATCTCTACAAGCCACGCGATCGAAGCATTGAGCCTTCTTTTGCACAGTCGCCATTTTGGTGTTCGAGGTTACCGAGTTACTCTACTCACAGAGACACCTAAAAAGGAAAAATTGGTCAATATATAAACATTTAGAGATGGGCTTCCAAAGTGGTGCAAACAGCATGCTTCTGTGCCTATTAGTTTTTTTTTATTTACATTCAAAATAGGAAATGTTATTTAGGAACACATGTATGTTATATTTATCCTAATCAACATAACAGTTTGACTACCCCTTGAAGCTGCAATCCCACGCTGTCCTGAAACGTTTATGTCAGCCCTTGAACAGTATATCCTATTTTATATTTTACATCTAAGTTCCCATATCCTTATCATAGGCATTTACATTTCCCACCCAAACTTGAATTACATCTCATTTTTCAGATCATTTCACTAGATAGTCTTGTACATTATGTTTTAGATAGAAGGTATTTTTCAAGAAAACAAAATTAACTTAATTTCTTCATATATAAGGACCGGTTCAACCGTCTTCCTGAAAATCTTCAGTTTGGTGAGTCTGCAGATGCGCGCTCTCCAAACTTTGTCAAGGGCGTGAACTGCTGCCCATGCCTGTGCTTTTCTGCACTGGATGTCATGCTGAGAGTTTGTGTAGGATCCGAGATATTTTAACATCCTCTACTTTCTCAATTTGACTCCCATCTGATGAGTGAACGCTCTCATTAGCAGAGGGCTTGATATGGATGTACTTTGTTTTGCTTGGGTTGAGAAGCAGTCCAGGAGATTTGGAAGCACTTTCCACTTGATGAAGTAAAAATATTCTGCTTCTTGTATCGTGTCAGCGAACAGAGCGATGTCATCGACATAATACAGGTCAGAGAGATGTGAGGCAGGATGTCTGGAGCTTCTGCGTCTAGTTATGGTTAGTCTGTCTCTGTCGCCAACCGCAGTTCTTAATGCGTAGTCCAATACTATAATGAATAGGTATGGGGCAAGAGGGTCTCCTTGGAGAACTCCTGTATTAATGTTGAAATTTGTAGTTACCCCTTCGGGAATCAATACAACTGCAGATGTGTTTACATCATTATCTGTATGACTTTTACGATCTTCTCTGGGATGCCACACGCATGTAGAATTTGGAATAGTGTGTTTCTATCTACAGAGTCAAAGGCTTTCTTGAAGTCGATGAAAATAATGGCAGCTTCTTTCTGGTGGTTTCTCATTTCTTCGATGATGCGTCTAAGGGCAAGAATCTGCGAAGATGTATATCGTAGAGGTCTAAATCCATTCTTGTTTGGGCGTAAGATCTTTTCTAGCTCAGGACGAATTCTGTTAAGCAGGAGTCGATTGTAGACCTTTGCAGCAGTCTGTGTTAGACTTATTCCACGATAGTTTTCAGGAATAGTCAGGTCTCCTTTCTTAGGTATTGGTACAATACCCGAAATCCCCCATTTCAGTGGTCTATTCCCTAAGTAAGTTTTGTTGCAGAACTTTAGTAGATCTTTCCTTAACTTGGGTAGTTGCCACACTTCAATGGGAATGCCATCTAGTCCTGGGGCTTTGCCATGTTTCATTTGTTTGATCGCAATGTTGACTTCTGCTAGTGAGAAGATGTTGGTGTCAATGTTGGGGTTGGTCTTATAGATCGGATCAACTGGGTGGTTGATGTTCTCGCATTATCTGAAGAGAGTAATTGTTTGAAGTAAGTTTTCCAAGCATTACAACGATCTTCCCCTTGTACGTAGATGGTTTTTGATTTCTTTCCTGAAAGTTGTTTTAATAACTTCCAGGCATTATGGAGAGCATTAGTCGACTTGCAACTGTCAAATGCTCTGAGAATGTCATGGTAGTGTTTTCCTGCGTTTCATCATAAGTGTTGCTCATTGTAGTTTGCGCTGTAGATACTGTCTCGGGTTGTACACTAATTACAACTTTACGTGCTGCATTTGCTTCATTCGTATGGCGAACACTAGTCTTGAAACCTACTCGAGGTGGTAGGATGGCCGAGCCTGCTTTGTTGCATATATCAACATAGTCATTGTACGAGTTGGTTTGTGTTCTTTCCAATGCCTCCCAGTCAGATGATATTTGGTTTTCAATAAGAGAGGCAACATCTTGATTAGTGATGTGCGCATGCGTCGGGGTGCTACGAATCCGTTACATTGCTCCACACATTTCACCAACACAACATGTTCACCAATACAACGAATGACCACAACTGGTACAACAACTCAACATAATCCACTGATCACGCAGAACCAGACACACCAAATGACAACAAACGCACCTAATCAAAACAACACCCTTTACCGCAACACATGAACCAAAATTTCCAAGATGGCGGACTCCCACTGCCGGCGCCGTCCGGGTGAGTTCTTTTCATTTTATCGCTAAGTATTTCATTAGTAAGCTTACTTTTCTTCAAGTCGCCACTGTTTGCATTTGGATCTAACTTTCAGAAAACCATGCTACAAAATGTATTCCAATTCAGATGTCCCTTTAGGAAATATTCGCCTCACCTAGTCCTGCATTCCACGCGGATTAATCTTGGGCTAACGCAAATAATCACCGTCACTCTCCTAATAGCAACGATCATTGGAACATGTCAACGCGTATCTCGATAAAATCTCAAAATTAAACCAAAATATTATGCCCTAACTTTGAAACCCCGAATTAAATTCCCACCCAAAATCAAATTCAAATCAGACATTGTTACACATCTGCACCTCAGCAGATTGATAGCACTCTCAGGCGACATCCACCCAAACCCTGGCCCATATGGGCGCCCAATTCCAAATATTACCACTTCTCCATCTAGAAATGAGCAATCCATTTCTACCAACACCCAGTCTGACAGCTCCACGCTTAGTACCCCAACACTCCACACATCACAAAATGCAGGCTTAATTTTCGCCCCAAACCCCCAAAACACTTCAAACCCCGAACGTCACAAAAAAAACCAAGGAAACACACTTAAAGGAATTTTGATAAACAACAACAACGATAAGAGCATAGAAAAAGCAACCCAACTAAAGGCAACTATTCAATATAATAACCCAGACATCATATTTCTAGTTGAAACTAAATTAGATGCAAACTATGCTACATACTCTTTCCTACCACCAAACTATGAGGCCATCAGAAAGGACAGGAATGTCCATGGTGGTGGAGTCCTTATAGCCTTCCGTGACAACATTGTAGCTGAACCCCTCCAAAATTTAAACTCAAATTGTGAAATAATTTGGACAAAAATTCACTTTGCACGAAACAAATGCATATACTTTGCATCTTATTATCGACCCCCAAATGACCACCTCCAATCCCTTGAAGCTTTCCACGACTCCCTAACTAAACTATATAGATCAAAAAAAAAACCCTAACATAGTCATAGCTGGAGATTTTAACCTCCCTGATATCAACTGGACAAATCACCAGACCACTAATAATAGCACTGCCAGCAAGCATAACAAACTACTAGAAATAACTAACGACTTTGGGCTGCAGAACATGGTAAACGACCCCACACGCATCGCTTCTGGCAACATTCTTGACCTCATACTCACCTCAAATCCCTCCATTATCATCAACACCCATACCACTCCTGGTATGAGCGATCACGAATCCGTGACCTTCAATGTCAACTTAACCCAGTCCGCAACAAGAAACCCCCCCACCAAGTTTATAGTTACAAATCAGCAGACTGGGACCAAATCAAAGTCGACATAGACAAACTAAATATTGAGTACTTCGACATCGACCCCAACTCACGGGATATAGACATAAACTGGACCTTTTTCCGCGAACGTCTGACTACCTTGATTAACAATAACATACCTAGACGATACACAAAAGCTAAAACCCACCTCCCCTGGATAACACGTGAACTAATTAGAATGCAGAGAAGACGAAACAAAAGCCACAAAAAGGCAAAGCAAACTGGACTAAACAGTGACTGGGAAAAATTTAAGGAACTCCGAAAGCAAGCTACTAAAACATTAGCAAAATCCTACAAAGACTATGTTAACAACCACATTGGAGACAGCCTGAAAACTAATCCAAAACGATTCTGGTCATTTATTAAGGCAAATAAACGAGAAAACATTGGCATCCCCACACTTCGAGTAAACGACCAACCAATAATTAATGATCGAGATAAAAAAAATGCCCTAAACAACCAATTTAGCACTGTATTTACCCAAGAAAAGCACCCTATCCCCCAAATAGCCCCCTCTACTTACCCCAACACCCCCTTCTCGAAATTGGCATAGATGGCGTAATAAAGCAGCTGGAAAATCTAAACCAGAACAAAGCTACAGGCCCAGATGAACTTCCAGCCAGAGTCCTTAAAGAAACTGCAAAGCAGATAGCTCCCATCATCACCCAAATTTTCCAACAGTCATACAACACAGGTAAACTTCCTAATGACTGGCTACAAGCATTAGTAACTCCTATACACAAAAAGAGCCATAAATCTGACCCGGCTAACTACAGACCCATATCACTAACCTGCATCCTCTGTAAAGTAATGGAACATATCATCCTAAGCAACATGTGGAAACACCTGCACAAGCATAACATCATTCTCCACTTTCAACACGGATTCCAGTCGGGACTGTCTTGTGAATCTCAACTCATTGAGACAGTCCACGACTGGATGACTGCTATGGACAACAAGACCCAAATTGACGCAATCCTGCTTGACTTTGCCAAAGCCTTCGACAAAGTGCCTTACCTACGTCTCCTATCAAAATTGACCTCCTACGGAATCACTGGAAACACTCAAAATTGGATCAAATCTTTTCTATCCAACCGCAAACAGAGAGTCTCAGTTAACGGTGCCCTGTCGGACATCACAGATGTCACATCTGGTGTCCCTCAAGGTTCAGTTCTAGGACCTGTCCTCTTCTTACTCTACATAAATGACATAAACGGGAACATCAAATCTTCTATACGCCTTTTTGCAGATGACAGTATTATATATCGTAACATTTCTTCCAAAACCGACCACGAAATTCTCCAAACTGACCTAAGCCAACTCCAAACATGGGCAGACAAATGGCAAATGGAATTTAATGTATCTAAATGTGTCCACCTTCCAATAACAAACAAAACTAAACCCAGCACACACAAGTACTCGCTTTCTGGCCAGCCATTATCCACCGTATCCAGCCACTCATACCTCGGAGTAAAATTGGATTCCAAATTAACCTGGACAAATCACGTCACTGACATAACTTCAAAATCTTCGAAATGTTTAGGCATGATTAAACGAACTCTTGGCCCATGTAAACACGAAGTTAAACAAACAGCCTACAACATGCTAATCCGGCCAAAACTTGAGTACTCTTCACCCATATGGAATCCCCACACCTTTTCACAAGTTAAAAGCCTTGAAAGAGTGCAACACTCTGCTGCCAGGTTTGTTAAAAATTATTACAGACGGAACACAAATCCAGCAGATCTAATTACTGCCCTTGGATGGCCAACCCTCGAACGAAGGCGCATTATCAAACAAGCCACAACCTTCTACAAAATTCTAAACAACATTATTGGGATCACCCCCCCTCCAGGCCTACTAACCCGCTCTCGAGCCCGTGGACAATACATAGCCCCCAAGTGTCGTATAAATGCAATGGTCGTTTCATTTTATCCCAGAGCCATTCGCATATGGAATATGATTCCACCAAAAATTACCAACATAAAAAAAACAAAATCATTTCAAGAAGCTATTATGGAACTCCCTTTCACCACACCTCCTCACCTAAACTGCCTTTAAAACACAGTGCTCAGCGTAAACTTATCCATGGTGTGGGTATGGAGACTGTCTATGTGTGCATGTGGCAAGGCAGCGACAGTATCCATAAACATAACCAACCTATTAAAAAAAAAATTTAAACATCCTATACATGAAATAAATAAAACTATCAGATAAAAAAACATTTCAGCAACATTAATGATACTAGTCTTTTAATCGAATGTACCACCCACAGCGCATGCACACAGTCCACCACAAACTCCTGCGTTAGCCCAAGTTTGGGCTGTTTGGAGTAAACCACTTGAGACTTGAGACACGTTGTGATTGTGTCTCAGTTAAGTCTGGGTTTGGATGAATGTTTCTTTGTTCTCACGCTGAGCCTTAACTTTGCACATACAATCCTGTGATCAGAACCAATAGGGTCAGAAGAGGATATTGTGCTTGTGAATCCATGAAGCTGTTTCTCCATCTTTTCGGGCACAGAATGAAATCTATTTGAGATTTGAATGTATTCGGTGCTCGGAAAGTCCAGTCTTGATTTTGTTTTACATAAAAGAGTTGGTCGTCAGAAGGTTGAGCTCATGTATGCAATCAAGAAGAAGCTGACTGTTTCTGTTAGTGTTGCTGTTGTATAAAAACTATTTGAGACTTGAGCATTAAAATCACCTCCGATCACAAGACAGGCATGTGGTGGGATGTGTAATACTGTCTGGTTAAGGCATTCGTAGAAATCTACAACATCTTTTTCATTACTAACATTTGTCGGAGAATAGCATGATATAACATGAGTCTTAGAGATCCCTTTAAACAGGGCGTGTATGATACGGTCTGTTATCTTGGTGACTGACACAAGGTTCTCGAGCAGTGCACATTTCACTACTCCACCAACGCCCCCAACTGCTGCACCTTGTCAATTACGTGTCACTGAGATGTAGGTTCCTACAGATTCCCCTTGCGGCATATATATATATATATATATATATATATATATATATATGTCAAATGTATGGGGCTGACATTGAGTAGGTTTGACCGGGGGCCCTTGGGGGTGGTTCGTACATTAAAACAACAAAACTTCCCCCGGGTTTGAAATATTACGAAGGAACATATGTAGACGTTTGACGAAGTTTGCGTAACTCAGTATAACAGGAGTTCGTAGTTACGTACATTTATTAGTAAAGTTATGATTCATAGAAAGTTGTCTTATAACAACAAATTGACACACATCGGTAAATGTATTTATTAAATTGAACATGACAATGTTTCTCAGTAAATTGAAAATACACGTCATATGAAGTACACATTCGAATTGTTATTTAGTCTTTGTATCATTTTAAGGGATGCTGGGGAAAACGAAAGTTAAAGCATGCCGCGTACATAAACATTGGCTGCTCACCCAGTAGAAGCTTTGTGGCGGAATAACCTGACGACGTCACTGCGAAACTTGGTGCCGCTCAAACAATAAAGGAAGAAGTTGCAAGCGTTGTTCGCATAGTAGAGCTTCCTGCCGACTTGAAAGAAGAGTGTATAGTCAGCGTGTTGAGATGGCTCTAACGTCAGTTTTGTCATCGAGAAGGCCGCTATGTGTACGAAGTGTGGTGTAACAAACAACAGGAAGGTGAACGAGACGAGGAAAAGAGTCACAATCGCGTTGCGATCTCTCGATGTCATAGGACCCAGCTGTCTGTTGCCGCTCGGCTGGTTCTGCTGAGCGTCTTGGCTGGAACTTTGGGTCTCGCTCATCTCCATCAGGTTAGCCGTATCGCGTCGTCTCTCGGGGGTGTAATTACCACGGTTTCGCCGTCGCCTGCGAATGGCAATCATGATGACGACATTCATTGAGATAAGCGACACAAACGGAACTACGAGGCCTACAAAGACCGAAATCCAAGGATACACAATGGACATGACGCTTCCAGGCGTTCCCATTGCACATATATTCCCACTTTTCACGTGGTTATAGACGAAGAACGGGACGTTTGCTAGCCACGCGACCACGAATATAACCCCGCTGACGAATTTGGCGCGTCTTGCACTGCACCAAGCAACAGCTTTCAGTGGGAATCGCACAGCGATGAGGCGGTCGTACGTTAAGCTGATGATAAGAAAGAATCCGTTCATTTGTAACGCGTTCATCAACCAGCCATGGATTTGGCAATCGATGTCCTGTATTGGCGACGAAGATAGCATTCGGACAAGCCAGTATGACGTGGCAGTGCACAATGTCAATGTGTCAGATACGGCGAGAATACCCAGATACATGCAGAACGACGTTTGTCTATTGTCGCGTTGAAACATCACTAGCATTGAGATGGTGTTTCCACCCACGCCTACTACCGCAGTTACGGGCTGCACGTATTTGCTGATAGCACTGGCGATTGTGTAGGACATATAGTCGGAATGTGCAGTTAGATGCGTTTTGTTTGTTGTTGGCGTTGTTATGATTTGCTTGTCCAGTTCGTGTGTGAAGCTTGCTTCAGATGTGTCTGGATTTTCGCTGCATCTGGCAGTTGGTTGGTGTGAATCTTTTCCGGTACCATATCCAGTATCACTGACATTTACCCATTTTACGGCAGCATCCGTTGCTGTATCCATTGAGGTATATCCGCTGTCAAGAGTCGTTCGAACACTGCTTGCGGTGACTTTCACGGAAACATCGATCAACAGATTTGATAGTCGCGTCCAATCCCGCCAAGTTGAAAGTTTTTCAGTGTTGTTTAAATTGGCTGTCAAATTAGTTGTTACATTTGTATTTGTCGTTTTAATGTCTTCTGTCGACGTGCCGTAGTTAGACGGAAATGTAGTAAAATAATCCGGAGTGTTAACTTTAACTGATCCTATGTCTCTCCTGCTTCGACGCTGCCAACGGTCTGTCGTCGATGTATCTAACAGGACATCATCGTAGCTGGCACGCTGCTGCGGTTGTTGTTGCCTTTGCTGTTCGCTCTGCTGTTGTTGTTGCTGTTGCTGTATTTGATACAACGTATGCTGTTGCTGTGTTTGATACAACGTCTGCTGCCAGCTGTAATGCCACTGGGCAGATAGGAACAAGACAGCGAAGAGCAGAACCCGCGACATCACCGTACGTTGCGGCAGAGAACCGGCGCATCGAATGAATGTAATCTCCCCTCACACCGTCAGTAACGCCGTGGTGGTCGCGCAAAGACAAATGAATTACGGCTGATCGATAGAGCTTCGCAAATCACTAGGTTATATAATCATCGCGTCTGTGATCTCGCCAGATCACTGCGTTTAGCTGTTTCGAGAAGATAATGTGTTGCGTATAACGCATCTGACCTCACATGTACTCTCATTAACTGCTCGACGTAGCAATTATTTTTAATTATGAAGTTCTTTATGGACGGCAGAATGATCGTCACTGAGAAGGTGGAACAATCATATTGTCAACGCAAGCCGAGAAAACATAAATGAGTTTGGAACCTACAAATTACTACACGTTTTCAAACCAGCTTCTCGACGGTAATACGTACGTATGCACACAGATGATGGCGTTTTGAGCGAGTTTTATGAAAAAGTATGAAGAGACAACACATTTATTGAGAGAACATAATCAATCAAAATGGAGAGAGACTCTATATGAGTCAAGACTGGTCATCGCGAAAATGCACAAAATAAAGTTGTTATCTTCATATGATGGATGAAAACAGTAAGAAGTGGAAATACACGTATTTACAGAACATCAATCAAAATGGCAAAAGACTTATTGAACTTCAAAGTCAGGACTGATCATCGCGAATATTTCACATTCCACACAAAAAAATACACAAAATAAAGTGGTTATCTCCAGATGATGGATCTAAAAATCATATACATCGGTTCAAAGTTTAGCTCGTCCATACAAGATGCGTGCTCCTATATGTTAGCAGACGTAGGAAGTGACCATCAACTATGCATCGCCCGGACGAAGCTGAAACTAAAGAAGAAACAGTGCCAAATAACAGTAAAATATCAACCCTAACACACTGAAAAAAAATGGTGAGAATATGGAAAAACAAAATCTATCGAACTCAAATAGGAAATTCTGCGAGACAGGTACGAGGGGCGACAGCCGAGGCCGGTGGATACATTAACTTGTGTGAATTGATAACGGAAGACAAATAGAAGCAGATTGAGGCAAGAAAAATGGCCATGCAAGCGGAAAGTGTTGGATGCAGCGATAGTTTCTCCGTTTATCATAGAGCAAAGGAAGAATACATAATTGTTGACGACGAGGTAAGGACATCAGTAAGGCAAGACAAGTTAGAATAAGCAGAGAAACTAACATCGTCTGCCCATAAAGTTGGAGAGCCAAGACCATATATAACATATGTGAAGGTTCAGTGTCATCAACTGCATCCACCAAAGGAAAAGATCGGAGATTACCTACACCAGAAGAGGAACAATCAAAACGTCGGATAGAGCATTTTGAAGAGACCATGAATGTATCATAGCCTATTACAACACCTACATTTCAAGGTGATGTCCAAAATACACTTGATAGGGTATAACTATAGGCGCAATAACAAAACAAGAAATTAAAAAGACCATTAAAAGTCTAAAATACAACAAAGCAACTGAAGACAAGCTAAAACGGCTGACTGACATATTCAACAATGTCATGGAAGAAGAAATTCCCCCGCACAACGGAATCATATTCAAGTTTCCCAAAAAAGAAAATCTCATCAAATATTGTTTTAATTACAGTGCACGGTTCGTATAAACAACTGACTGTTCGGAATGACGACAGATTGAAATGAAAAAGTGTACGTTGAAGTGGACGCTCGATTAGTCAACGAAACACGAAGCTTATTATTGAAATCAAATTGTACAACTCAAGTCAGAAACGGACGTGAACTCACGACCTTTTAGGGAGCGATAGTTATTTACACGTAGCCGTTTTAGGACCCCCCAGCACCCTAAAAGGGAGGAAATGAGTGCTTGTAGGCAGCTAACTGAATGTCACATGAGAGCGTTCTGAAAATTTCCTGGGAGTCTGACTTGACGTCCAGATTTCGTTTGTTCAATATCAGAATCTTGTGCATTCACTCCTTTTGGTACACCTGCTACAGGGCAACCACGAGGAGGTCGCATGGCTGGCTCAACTGGTTTCACCGGATGCAAGAAAGCAGGCTTAAGACGGTCGACGGCGACTTTGTCCTGTCGGTTGCCCAAATCAAGTACGAAAGTCTTGTCTCCATGTTCAAGGACTTTGGATGGTCATTCGTAAGATGTTGTGAGAGGCGGGCGATAATTGTCTCCACGAGCAAAAATGTAGCCACTGTTCACAAGTGTGACTGGCACAGACGACGTTCTGGTACCATGTGGTACCAGCCCGCGAACTATCTCACGGAGTCATGGAAGGAATTGCGCGGCGTCTGGTGGTGTTTGGCCAGTAGGCAGGAAATCCCCCGGGACAGTGAGTGGAGTTCCGTAAACCATCTCTGCGGAAGAGCATCCCAGATCCGCTTTCGGCGCAGTGCGGATGCCCAGCAACACCCACGGCAGCTCATCAATCCAGTTTTGACCTTGGAGACGGGCCATCAAGGCCGACTTGAAGTGACGGTGAAATCTTTCCACAAGTCCATTTGATTATGGATGGTAAGCGGTTATTCGATGTAGACGGGCACCTAGGAGCTATGACAGGGCTTGCCACAATTCTGAGGTAAACAGCGACCCCCTGTCTGAAGTCAGTTATGTCGGAACGCCGAAGCGGGCGATCCAGTTGAATGCTAGGGCCTTGGCACATGTGGTAGCCTCTGGCCATCTGGTGAACTTATCTACCACTGTGAACAGGTAACGAAAGTTCTGTGAAGGCGAAAGAGGACTCACTAGACCAACGTGGATGTGGTCGAAACAGCGGGTATGTGGCATGAATGAACGGTGCACTTTAGCCGCTTGACAACGAAGACAATTCGTCGCCCAAATGCCGAACTGCCATACAAACTTATCAGCGACTAGCTTCTTAGTCGCTCTGATAGCCGGGTGAGAAAGGCCGTGGATGGCATCGAAAACGATGCATTGCCAGATTTCAGGGACGAGAGGCCTGAATCGTCCAGTGGAGACGTCGTAGCAGATAGCATCCCTTCCAATGCCGAGCGGAATGTCACGGAGGTCGAGGCCAGTGATGGCTGTTGTGCGGAAGCATGCAATCCCTTCATCTGTTCGCTGTGCCGCTGCCAGAGCGTTGAAGTCCACACGCGGAATATGGGAAATAATGGCTGAGCTTCCAGCTCTTGACAGGGTGTCCGCAACGCAGTTACTCTTATCCTCGATGTGGTGGACATCTGTGGTGAATTCTGAAATGTACGCCAAGTGTCTCTGCTGCCGGGGGGACCACGGGTGGCTGGCCTTTGATATAGCAAAAGTCAAAAGCTTGTGGTCTATGTAAAGCGTGAACGAGCGGCCTTCCAGGAAGTACCGGAAGTATCGAATAGCGAGGTAGGCAGTTCACGGTTGAAAGAACTTTGCCAGAGCTAGTGTATACCGAGCTGCGTCACTCTCCGAATTAACATGGAGGAGCCATTTTGTAAATTGACGTTCAGCGCTACCAAGTAGGGGGCAGCTACAACTTACGTCAGTTCATCCGGTAGTTCGATTCCGCATGCGCCAACTCTCAAGTTACATTTCCGGGTGAGAGGGCAGTCGACGTAAACCGATGTTGACAATGCGATTGCGTTTTATCCTTTCTGCTACACAAACAGTTCTTGAATCTTTATTTCTAAACTCCTTAAACCTGGCAATGTAGTCTTCACAACTGACGCGGTTATACAACTGGACATACGTTGAACCAAAGCAAGAACACAAACGAACAATTGCACACATCGGCATCACATCGCCCGTCTGAGTCTGAGTGACACACACAGTGACAGTCACTGACTGTCAGTCAGTGACAGTGTTATTGTTGTCAGTTGATATTGGGGGTGTCGATCTATTTTGTTATATATTTTTTATGATATGGCTGCGGCCATGGGAAACATGAAACATTACATGTGTGATGTGCGTGAAATAGACTTAGTAATGGACAATGTTCTTAGTTGATAACGACTGTTTACATGACAGTATGACATTTTAGTACACGCTGTAATAACACAACATAATGAGGTAAGTTAATTGTGATAAAACAAATAGTTATGTGACATATTTATTTAATATGCCCAGGGTAATATAAATAATAAGATATGATCTATTTAACTATATCTTTAATCACCAAACCCACAATCAAAAACAGCATAATTTGAAAAACAGGACGGTATAGTACTAAACCTCATTAAGGAACTTACTATCAAACATGCAGTTTGCAGTGTCAATTATACTGATCCATAGCTGTGTGCAAATCCGAAGCTGAATACATGCAAATCAGACATTCTAAAGATATGATTAAGGGTGTTTCCCCATGTGTGACAATTATTATTAAATTAGTGTTGTGCTGCCCCTTGTCACATTTTGCACGTCACGTATTTTATATGTTGGTACTACACAAGTAGTGGTGGTGACTTATATACCATTTCGAAATAAAAACAATTATTTTGGAAAAGAAATGGTTTAAGAAATTTGCATTTCGTGTGTAACATTGAAATTCAACTTTTAAAAATATATAAAACTTATAATCAATATTGTCATGCTTTATTTTTCATTTCATTGTAAATTCGTGTGAGTTTCCCTTTTGCAATATCTGCAAACATGAATCAATGGACCGTTATTACTAATATGTCAACTTAAACAGTTGCTAGGCAATGTTTTGTTTTAGGGTTTATTTACAAACAAAATATTCAATTCCAATTATTTTCAGATGCACTATTGCCCAGTTTTGAGGAACCAAGAGGTAATGCGAACACTTGCGTCAGCAATGGTACTACACTGTAATAACCTTGGGATGGAGTCGAACCTATAAAATCAACTGATAAACACATGACGCACCTAAACAAAACACTTCTTCCCACTGAAGATGTCTAATGCTCTAGCACTTCAGAATCAGAATCAGAATCAGAAATAGTTTATTGTTGGAGACTCCTATTAAGACTGCAAGCAGTCGCTGGCATAGGAGCCACCGTAGCATTGATTATACATATACAGTTTCTGAGTGCAAAAAATAGAATAACCAAAGTTCAAAATCCGTAATCATCCTCAAAGTATTATGTGTGTGTGTGTGTGTGTGTGTGTGTGTGTGTGTGTGTGTGTGTGTGTGTGTGTGTGTGTGTGTGTGTGTGTGTGTGTTTGTGTTTGTGTGGCGTGGCGTGGCGTGGCGTGGCGTGGCGTGGCGTGGCGTGGCGTGGCGTGGCGTGGCGTGGCGTGGCGTGGCGTGGCGTGGCGTGGCGTGGCGTGGCGTGGCGTGGCGTGGCGTGGCGTGGCGTGGCGTGGCGTGGCGTGGCGTGGCGTGGCGTGGCGTGGCGTGGCGTGGCGTGGCGTGGCGTGGCGTGGCGTGGCGTGGCGTGGCGTGGCGTGGCGTGGCGTGGCGTGGCGTGGCGTGGCGTGGCGTGGCGTGGCGTGGCGTGGCGTGGCGTGGCGTGGCGTGGCGTGGCGTGGCGTACGCGTGCGCGTGCGCGAGCGCGTGCGTGCGTGCGCGTGTGCGTTTACGTGTGCTTGTTCTACATGTGTGCACAATATCCATGTACCTTACTTTGTGCAATGCTTGCATATCTTTGACTGTTAACAGATTCATTGTTTTAAATAGTGGTGAAGTGTGTTCATTATATTTGCTCTGCGTAATTATCCGTATTGCCTTTTTTTTTAAGCTTATTTATTCTTTCACATTGAAACGCCCATATTGTCAGGCAGTAATTTATTTGTGGCACAAGTAATGTATTATAAAGCATGATTTTTATTCTCAAAGGTAGTTCTAGTTTAAGTCTGTTTAGTATCCCGATTATTCTCGCGCATCTGTTTGATATATGTTCAGAGTGTTTCTTCCAATTTAAATGTGTATCCAAAGTTAATCCAAGAAAATTAAATTCATTAACTTTTTCTATAATGATATTATTGATTTTAGGAGCGGGTGCTTCTATATGTTTTCTATGCATGTGGAAGATCATGAATTTAGATTTAGCTATGTTTAGTGAAAGTTTGTTTATTACAAGCCATTCGTTAATTTTAAAGAGTTCTTTATTTATTAACAAATCGCTATCTGCATTTTGTGCGTTTACGAAATTATTCAATGAGCTTAAAAGTGTGGTGTCGTCAGCATATGATATAAAATTAAATACTTGACTAGACTCTGAAAAGTCATTAATATATATTATGAATAGTAGTGGTCCCAGAATTGAGCCCTGAGGCACACAAGTAGCTATGTGCAGTGTATCAGATTTTATGTCATCAATTTCTACAAATTGTGTTCTATTTGTTAAATAACTTGAATAATTGCAATGGTACTCCTTCTATGCCATAATATTTTAATTTATTTAGTAGAATCTTATGATTTAGGGTGTCGAAAGCTTTCGACAAATCAAGGAATATAATAATTGGTACCTCATTATTGTCCATTTTTTTTATGATTCTGTCTACCAATTCTAATGCAGCGTACTCGGTTGAGTGGCCGTCTCTAAATCCATATTGATTATTAACAAAGAGTTTCTTGCTTTCAAAATATGAGGACAATTGATTGGCAAGGATTTTTTCCATAACTTTGGAGACAACCGGTAGGAGGTAATTATTAATTATTGTTGGATTTCCTTTTTTAAATACTGGGATAACTTTGGCCACTTTTAGTTTATCGGTGAATATCCCTGTATTAAAAAACTTGTGTTAGTAAAAGCATCAGAGGTTTGATAATGGTTGGAGCTAATTTTTTTAATAATTTGCTCGAGATTCCATCAAATCCGCTACTATTTTTTGTTGGAAGTGTTTCTATTGTTTTTAGTATTGTTTGTTCATCGATATCGCTTAATACAAACCTGTAATTTTGTTTTTTCTTCAGGTAGTGTTCAAAGTTTTTTTGACCCGTGTAAGTTATATTATTTGCCAGGTTTATCCCAATATTTGTAAAAAAAAAATGCATTGAATTTATTGGCTATGTCTAGTTTGTTTGTTATTTCAGAGTTATTTATGATAATTAGTGTGGGGAAACTTTTCTTGTTGCCGTTTCTTGAAATTATTTCATTTATTGTTTTCCATGTGTTTCTAATATCGGAATTATATTTAGCAAAAGTAGAAGCAAGGAACTGTTGCTTAGCTGCACGTAGGCTTATCTTTAATATTTTATTGTATGTCTTCAGGTTAATATATATTATTTCATACTCTCTTGAGGTGGGATTTGTTAATTTCATTCTTTTGTATAGATTGTCTCGGAATCTTATTGAGTTTAGTAGTCCACTTCCTTGCAGCTTCACGTTTATCTGCAGCTCTCTTGTCAACGTCTTAGATGTTTTCCTCCAATCAGCCAACATTGGTTAATAACGTGATTTTCACGAGTGGTCATCTTTTCTCGATCTCTGCCTGTCCTCTCATGGACGGTGTCGGACAACTGGTGCTTCATCACAGTCCGTTGTAATGCTGTAATGCTGTTCCAACTATGGCTTTCTTCATAATGATACTCATCTGCTGCGGAAGGAACAACCAAGGCTATGGAACCATATTTGTGAAGTACAAACAGTGTCATGCGTAAACTGGAAGTGAATTACATTGGACACCAGCGTAATATTATGACTTCTAGATTTAACAAGATTGCCATCCCAAACAACAAGTTCCAGATAACAAGTGGACAAGAAAGCCATTGGCTTGCAGAGATTCCAACAATTGTATCATCTATGTATAGTCCGCCCTTATCAGATTTCTTTCAATTCTATTTTTAACAGACATGGGGTTAATTCCATTCCTCAATTCCAGAAACGATTTTCGAAAGTCAGTTGGAATTTTTTTGTTTTAATTGGAATTGATTTTGTTGGAATTACTGACTTGATACTGTTAATCTTTACCCCTTAAATTTACTATTAAATCATATTTGTCTGCTATTAGTATGCCACCCTGAATTTGGTAACAGCCAGGAAGCTGCCAACATTATAGCATATACACTGTTTACTATTGTTATTGAAACATTGTGAACAAAAACAATATAATCAAGCATTTCCATAAAAAACAAATGCTAGGTTACTGTAACAGACAGTAAAACCAAAGTCAAACCATTCAGGCCTTATCTCATTTTCTTTCTCAGTGGACAAGGTTTATTTACCATGGACAATACATGTTGCTTTGTGTGCTCTGGTTCTACTGCCTTCTTTATGTTTGAAGAACATATTCATATCAATATCCTCATAACCATTCACTATTTTAAGCAGTCTCCTGGTCTCTAGTATTGTCAAACAAAAAGCGGCTTTCATAACTGAGGTCTCTCAGTTCTAAAATAATTTTAGTTGTTCTTCGTTGTATTCTTTCTAGCTTGTCTATGTCCTTACAATATGGCCTCCGTGATTGTATACAATATTCCAAATGCGTTGTAACTATTGCTTTGCACAGGAGTACAAACATTTGCAATTTTTTCGGACCATATAACTAATTAATCTAGATCATCCTGTAAACTTTGTTTATCATTTGTAAACTTTTGGAATACTTTTGTGTTATTATGCAAATGTCAGTACTTTGTCATCTTCCAATTCATATATATATATATATATATATATATATATATATATATATATTAAAAATAGTATATGGCCTGATACTGATTCTTATGGTACCCCACTCCATTGTTTTTTTTATTTATTTATATTTATTTATCACTTGAACCCAAAGGTTCATATATTTTAACATTATCAACTAATTCATTTTGAGAAAACAAATTAAATCTAACACATTCCAAACTCTGCTCTGGTTGCTTCCAAGACATGTTGAGCAAGCAAACAATCCTGTGTTAGAAGTAGAAATTGATGGTCGTAACACTCTGTAACACTAATGATTTCCATTGTATATGGCCTTGGTTAAAATCACCCATTACAACACATTCCCCTTGCTCACCTCCCTTATAGTCTTGTAGTTTTATTTATTCTTCTTGTCCTATGTTTGACTACTACAATAAACTACTCCGATCTATTAGTATAGTTAATGTTGACTTATTGGTAACTATGTCTATGTTACACCAAATTGCTTCCTCACAATATGCTTCACTCTTCAAGTGTTATTTCATATGCTTGGGTAGATTATTTAATATATATAAAATTATCCCCCCCGTTCTTTCTCGCCTTTGCTTCTTAAACATTACGTAACCTATCGGTGATAACTCAGCATCTACTATATCTTTGTTAGCCCATAATTACGTGAGGATCAGTATATGTTATCATAATGTCTAACTCGCTTTTTTATTTACTATGTATGCTCCTGGCATTTAAATTAAAAAAATACATTTAAGTTCATTTTCCGGAATTATTGGTGAACGTTTCTTTGGATGTGTATTTGTAGTTTGTACTCCTTTGAGTACATGATACATATAATGATAAACATATATGCAACATATTATATTTAATTTAATATTTGTAGCAAATAATTGGAGTATAAAAAAGTTACAAGAAATAATTGAAAAATAACTGAAAATACCATTTATATTTCAGCAATTCCGGAATCGACGTTCCAATTACGGTGACACTGTCACTGACCTCAAGACCAGGTCTGGTTGAGTCTGACTGCAAAAAATATACGACAAGAAACTAGAGATCGGCGATAATGTTATGGTTGACTAGTAAGTTAATAGAACTAGTTTACAGATATTGATAATTTACTTGGTATGCCGAAAATTTGCCAAGGAAATTTGAGATTTGAGTACAGGGGTGGTTTTATTTCTTTGGAAATGGCACATCAAAACGTGATATGTACGTGCTGAATTTCAGCAATATCATAAAATATATAAAACAAAATAGATCTGCGATGCCAATGTGAAATTTTTATTGATATCCCCAACACCAACAACAAGAGTTACTCACTGCCACTGGTACTGTCCCAGATGGCGATGGCCGATACGTGCAATTGTTTGTGTTCTTACCTTGATTCAACGAATGTCCAGTTGTATAACCGCGTCAGTTGTGAAGACTACATTACCAAGTTTAAGGAAGTTTGTAGTAAAAGCAATAATATTCGACAACAGTTTGTGTTTGTGTAGTAGATATGATGAAACGCAATCGCATTGTCGACAGCGGTTTATGACGTCGATTGCCCTCTCACCCGGATATGTAACTAGAGAGTTGGCACATGCGGAGTCGAGTTACCGGATGCGTTGACGAAAGTTGTAGCTGCCCCTACTTGGTGGCGCTGGACGTCAATTTACAAAATGGCGCAGGTCGGAGTGACACAGCTCGGTATACACTAGCTGTGACTGTACTTATCTTCAGTTTGCAGCTGAAAAGGCTACTGGTTTCCAGGAGCCGAGGTATTGCTCGAGGACAGCCCCAACTACTGCTCTTGAAGCATCAACTGTAAGGGATGTTGGTGCATCAGCTTGTGGTTGCGCGAGCTTAGTAGCGTGCGCTAGAGCCTCTCATATATCGCGCATGATGTGAGCGGCTTTGGGAACCGGTGGTAGAAGTTCACCATCCCAGCAGACAGCTGGAGCCCATTGATGGTTGTCGGCTGTGAGAAAGCTTGGATAGCTTTCACTTTGGCGGGTAGGGGGAATGGTCCTTCGCTTGTGATGCGATGGCCCAGACAATCGATGGTTGTTGTACCATACTGGCATTTGCAGACATTAATCACCAAACCGTGGGCGGTGAAAAACGTTTCGTAGGTGAACTTTGTGCTCAACAGAAGCACTGTCTACTAGTATGTCATCCAAGTAGACAAACACAAACTCAAGACCGCTGCAGACAGTGTCCACAAGCCGCTGGAAAGCTTGTGCTGCATTCTTGAGGCCAAACAAGGTCCGTAGAAACTCAAAAAGGCCGAAAGGCGCGATGACTGATGTCATCTGGAGCCTTAGGTATCTGGTGGTATCCTCGCACAAGATAGATCAATTTTCAAAATGATCGTAGCACTCTCAAGTTGCGCAGAGAAGTTTTCAATGTGTGGCACAGGATAACGATCGTCTGTAATCCCCGGAGGGGCGCCAGCCACCACAGTTCTTCGGAAACATGGGTAAGTGAGATGACCATGGGCTATCTGATCGTCGTATTTCTTCCATCTTTCTGAATTCCTCCTTTGCAACAGCAAGCTTGTCTGTGGGCTCGGGCGTGAACTGGAGGGCCTTCCGTTGGGATAAAATGGTCGACACCATGACGAACGGAATAGCTAGAAAACTCTGGAAGAGTGATGCAAGGAAATTAATCAAGTATCCACTTACAGGAATTATCCGAGTCGATATGGTGGAGTGAAGGCTGGTTAGACATTGCCAATCGTCGGCGTTGCAGATCTACCAACAGGCCGTGTGCCTGGAGGAAATCTGACCCCAGTAGGGGTGTTTTCACATCAGCAAGAACGAAAAGCCATGTGTAGTGGTGGTTCGCAAAATTTAGCGGCATCTCTCTGTTCCCGTATGTTGTTATGTTGTATGTTGTATGTTGTTATGGTTGTTTCATTAGCAGCGATGAGAAAAGGAGTATGTGTGTCGGTGCGGATGTCTTGATGAGAGGCTGGGAATATGTTAACGGCGGCTCCTGTGTCGACGAGAAACATTCGACCGGAGTTACACTCCTTGATGAATAACAAGCTGTTTTGCTTGTCGGTCGCCGAAGCTACTACTGACGGCCGGCTTGCTTGCTTCCAGAGAATATGCACGGATGGGGGGGATGCACGTCCTGGCTGCACTACCGATTTTCCGATGATATTAGCACACGTCTGATTCTTGCGCGGTTATGGCTGGTGCATTTGCTCTGGGAGTCGGTGCCGTTCTTGAACCTTTGTGTCCAGTAACGTGGTTCTGGGTCGGGCAATGCTGGTCGTTAGACGCGAAAGCAACTGCCGATTGGCTCCTGACTTGCCACAGTTGATCAGCAAGCTTCGCTAATGCTCGTTGGTCTTCAAAACTGGCCGTGGCCAGCTGCAGTCGAATGTCTTCCGGCGTCTGTCGGAGGTAAACACTTCCAAAGAGCATGCACAGTTAGAGAACTAGCATTTCTTCCATTAACTCCGACGGGCGTCGGTCCCCTAAACAATGGATGTCGCGGAGTGGGTCGGCGCGTTGACACCGGGACAAGCCGAATACATCAGTGAGGCGAGTTTTAAAATGTTCGTATTTGTTAGCCTGTGGCGGAGTTCAAGGATGTTAATTAGGCGCAGCGCTGTCGTTTGATTAAATGCTGCCACTACGTAGTGGTATTTTGTGTCGTCTAAGGTGATGTGCCGAAGGGCAAACTTCTTGCTCTACTTGCTGCAACCATACACGAGGGTTGTCAGCCCAGAAGACGGGAAACTCGAGTCCAACTCGGACTTTGCAGTCGACCAAGCACTAATGAGTTCCATATATGGGGAGGTGCGAAAAACGGATAACCCCTGAACTATTTGGCTTAGCAAACAGGGTTGAAGATCAATGCCACAAAGACGACATCTCGTGATTAACAGGTGAAACATTTCACCTACCTAGGGAAAGTAATGACGACAGGTGACAACCTTATGGTGGTGATAATAATCAGAATTGCCAAAGCTGCAGATTTATTCTACACAATGAAAAACAATCCTCCGGTAATAAAATGAAGATGGTATTTCAGTGCTGACTGGATCAGAAAGTTGGAGTGCACTCGAGCAATAAAATAAAAAAATCGAACTCATTTGAGGAGAAATGCCTCCGGTGGATAAATGGAATCCATTAGAACGAAATTAAATCAACACAGAAGAAAGAATAGGATATTAACAACTATGTGGAAGGTTGGTCCTACAAGCGGTGGGAGGCTGGCCTTAAAAATAGGTGTGGTATTTATATCATGTCAGGCAGTGCATATGAAATAAGTATTTTGAGGGTTTTTTCTTAAGGTTAGTGCCAAGCTAACACATTAGGGCAGGTCGTTCAACGTTTGAGGGCCTGTTTTCATTTGACAGTTTCAACACGAAGCATCCTATCAGCTTGACACCAATGCAGCCATCACAAATTCCTCAATCTGCATTGGCAGCCTCAGCTTTATCGAGCATCAGCGACCACAGTTGTCAGGTGGGTACAGCTGTCAGGTGGGCGCGGCTCTCAATTGTTACAACCAACGTAAGTGTAAACTAATATATACTATTATATAATCCAAATTAATTGCTAGTTGGCAACTTGCGTACCTAGCTCGCACTGCTTCTGGTGACAGTAATCAAATAGTAACAGTAATGTTGCTAATGTACTACGACAAACAGTTGTTGGTTTTCTGGCATTTACTTATGAACTGCCTCTTGTCACTAGCACTATCTGTCTGGGTTAGTATAGTAGACACCATTTGTTGGTCAGTGGATTTGCATTTAATTTGCGCGAAGGACGGAATGATGAAGTGTAAGTTGGGCGTGATTGAATGGAGTTTTATCCTGAATTCCTATCCTTACATTGCCTTCCACTTTTCGTGTTTTTCTTACCTTAGTCTTAGATATATAATCTTTATATTCCAAACTCACATAAATTATGTTGACCTGTTTTCAGGGTGTATCTAACTTGATAAGCTTATAAGCTACTGTCCTTAAATGTGCTGAATATGTAGATATAATATTATTGATCCTGATTATCTATGGAAAATTCAAGAATTATAGGAAGAAAGACAACGGATATACTGGATGCACGAAACTAGAGAAATGACCGGAATCTCCCACTTTTAGAACACATTCTGAATAAACCACTGGTTCGGTATTCTTGATTTTAGCTGCACATGGTTAATTTTTTTATAATCTCTTGGTGCATAGATCCAGATCCATAAACCATGTCCTTTGTTTCACTTTAAAGATGTATTAAAATATCATTGTAACATTTTATTCTCCTAAATTTAAATAACATTTCAAACAGTGATTGGCGCAAGATAGAAACTAGCGCGTCAAAGAATTTTTATTTATTTATTTATTTACATCCATCCGTAACACCAATATTTTCAGACAAATTTCCTGATGATCTTACACACATAATCTGACACAAAAGTAAACATATAATAAATGAGCTGTTGTTCATATTAAATCTAACTTAATCTAATTTAATTATGTGCCATTATTTTTTGTAGAACATTTATTTGCAGAAATCCAAAGAAACATTACAATGGTTGCCTATGTGAAAAATAACGAACGAGGCAATTCGCAGAGCAGCTCTGCAAATTGCAGCCATAAATGTCTTATTCGCAGAGCAGCTCTGCGAATTACGGCAGAAAAATTAGTCTCGCTTATCCAACTCTCGCTTGGCTTCGAGAATCCGCCGAGAAGAGAGTTTAGCAGCAGAGGCGTGGTCTTGTTGTTATCCACTGTCACCACTCCATTTTGTGTAGGCGTTCCAGCACCAGCAGCCAATCAGAGTCATTGTCGAAATGATACACTAAAAACTGACTTAACTTTTCAATCTGAGAGTTGTGTCAGTGTAATCAAAGTTTATAGTTATTTCGAATTGCATCGTATCAACTGATAAAAGTATCTCTTGTTTTATGAATTAGTAAAATGCTCGGATGACATCGTAATTAGCTGATTATGTACGTGCCCATAATCAGCTAAAGATGGATGTTTACGAAAAACAGTATACCCACAGCGCGGAGCCTGGATAATCGAGGTTACAAAAATATCGTATTCGCAGAGCAGTTCTGCGAATTACGGCAAACGTTATTCTTTATCGCAGAGCAGCTCTGCGAAATACAGAGTTATTGATTGCTATTTGATTTCCTGTTACGTGAACCATATTTTGGCACTATAGAGGGAGGTTGGGACTCCTGGCACGTGCTTCGCTATAGCATAGGGAATAGTATGTGCATGTATGTATGCGTAGTGCAGAGAACACGTGTAAAGACTCCGCATTCACGGTTAATCCGCACAATAGCCACACCCAAAATAGTCCACCCTATAAACATGTCCCACTGACGCAGTCCAGGGTCTCACCCGTTTGTACTGCCAGTAAGCACGAAAGCACAATATTGGCGTTGCGAGCAGGTATTTCGGCTGGTGATTATGTGATGAAATTTCTAAGCAGGGTATTCTGTGCGAGAAGCCTGCCGGCAAAGAAGGGTGCCACTGGTACAGAGCCGTCGTCTGTGACAGCACTGAAGACGCTAAACGCGTCGTCAGGTCTGTTGACTACGGCGGAACTGCCACTGTTGATAGGCAAAACATGAAGCAGCTAAATAGCGCTTTGTGTAAGTTGACTCCATTGGCTATTCAGTGCTGCTTGACAGGCGTACACAAGACATATAAGAAAGGGTCGTCAAAGGATGTATATGACCAACTGTGCTGTCTCATTGAAGATAAGCATTTGAATACTGGATTTCTTACAACTGACTCACTTCCATACACTGTTGCAATGTTGAATAAGATGACGAACGTCAGCGACGAAATGAAGTCGACTTTACCGGACGGCGACGCCAAGGCAATTATTCACTTCTTCACTTTCCCATAACCCGTAAGGATCGTTGGGGCACCATTGATGACTTTCTAACCAGCCCTCTCCACGTTTCCCTGTTCTCGACAGCCCTCTGGGAGTCAGCGAACTCCATTCCTGTCAATCTTTGATGTTGTCTTCCCACCTCTTTTTCTGTCTACCTCTTCGTCTCCCCCTCTTAATGTACCTTGCAAGATGGTCTTTGCAAGGCCAGATGATCGTGATACATGACCGTACCACTTCAGTTTACGCTTCTTAACTATTGTAAGAAGGTCGTCATATGGTCCGATGGCTTGTGTGATCTTGTTGCGGACAGCTTCGTTAGTAACATGGTCTTTGTATGATATGCGCAAGACCTTCCAAAAGCATCTCATTTCCATGGCTTGTATCCTCTTCTATAGATCAGTACAGAAAGATGGACATGACAAGGGAGCGCATCAGCCTTATTTTCGAACTGACAGTGATGTTTCTGTCGTTCCACAAGTGTTTCAACCTTGTTAGTGCTGCTGTTGTCTGTGCAATCCTGGCAAGTATCTCCGGTTTGGAACCCCCATCTGTGATAATTGATCCCAAGTACCTGAAGCTTGTTACTGTCTCAAGTCTCTGTCCATTAACTTTGACCTCTGTGCTGATGCCTTGTGTGTTGTTCGTCATCAGTTTGGTCTTTTCGGCACTGATCTCCATGCCGTATCATGTAGATGTTTTCTCGAGGCGCTCCACCAAATTGGCTAGTTCTTGTTCAGCTCCTGCTAAGCCGTCGATGTCGTCAACAAAACGAAGGTTGGTGATTGTCATGCCTCCAATGCTGACAGTGCCTTGATGGTTTTCTAAAGCATAAGTCATGATCCTTTCCAGAAAAATGTTGACGAGCGTTGATGATATTAGGCATCCTTGTCGAATTCCGACTGTTGCTCGAAACCAGTCTCCTATGCTGCTGTTGAAGATTACTGCACTTCGGACAAGCTTGGAGCCAATGTTGTACTTCCTCATGGTTGCCCATAGGGCCGCATGCCATACCTTATCAAAGGCCTTCTTGAAATCTATGAAAACATGATACAGGCTTTGCTGATGGTGAAGGAGTTTCTCGCAAAGGATTCTAAGGTTGAAGATATGTTCACTGGTGCTCCGTCCTGCTCGAAAACCGCTTGTTCTTCAGCTATGATCTGTTCTGCCTGGGGTTTGAGTCTGTTGAGTAGGATCTTCAAAATAACTTTGCTCGGGTGGCTGATGAGGCTGATTGTTCTGTAATGTTGGCACATCTGTAGGTTGCCTCTCTTGGGAAGTGTGATGATCAGTGACTGAGTCCATGGGGTGGGCCATTCTCCTGTCTGCCAGATCTTGTTGAAGAGTGTTGTAAGTGTGGTAATCAAGGCTTCTCCCCCAGCTTGAACCAGTTCTGCTGGTATGTTATCAATTCCAGCTGACTTTCCTTTTTTCAGAGACTTTACTGCAGCCTCCACTTCCTCACGAAGAATGGGGTAGTCGTCCTCTTCAGTAGTCTATGGACAATTTAGTACTACCGGGTCTCCGTTGGTGTTGTGGCTGTACAGTTCTGAGCAGCATTCTGTCCATCGATTGAGGATCTGCTGTTCTTCTGTCAGGCATTTCCCTGATTTGTCTTGGATAGTGATAGTTATCCCTTTCTTCATTGATGTCAGGTCTTTCATTATTTGATAAGCCTTCTTTCTGTTGTTCTTGCTCAAGCTGTCTTCAATTTCGCAGCATTGTTCTGCTATCCATTTATCTTTTGCTCTTCTCATGTCTTGTTTGATCTTCTTGTTGACTTCTCTGTATTTTGCTGCACCTTCAGGATCAGATTTTCTCCTTTTGAATTCCCTTCTTTTGTCACAGAGATCTAGGATGTTTGTTGTGACCCATGGTTTCTTTGTCCGACGGTGTTTTCCAAGGATCTCGATGGCTGTGTCGGTCACTATTTTGTTGATGGTGTTGGTCAGCAAGTTCACGTCGGTATCTTTGTCATCCAGTATGATAAGGGGTGCAAATTTCCCACCTATCATTGCTTTGCATTGCTTCTGCTACATCAGGATCCTTAAGTTTCTCGACGTCAAATTTGATTTTTGTTGGCTTTGGTTTGCTGATCCTCTTCAGGCGAATATGGAAGGTTGTCATCAGCAAGGCATGATCACTTCCAAGCAATTACTGATACCAAAACAAAGGTAACTTTGGATTAATTACATACAGAAATGCCCGTACGTGGCGCCAGTAAATAACCGGAGGTGATATTTCCGTCGAACGAACAGCCAGGGTTTGTAGCTGCAGTCTTCGTTCCAGGCGACGTCTACGTCCAACTGGCGGAACAGGAGGCTGACTTGGCAGAGCTGATAACATCACTCGCAGCTACATATAACACCCTTGCCTCCGACAGATTCGTATTCACAAACCCAAGTAGTTATAGTGCTCCAATGACGAAGCAAAAGAGGTTGCCAGTATGAGAGGGTCACGTGACTTCCGGTCGCAGAGCCTTCTGGGTATCCTGAGCGCCCCCTGGCGGCGATATATAACCCTATCCATAACCCTAGAGCGCCCCTGGTGACTGGAGCTAACCCAACCGTCGTAACCCCAACTTTTTGATGATTGTAACGTGACCCCAACCTGACCTCATCAGTGATGAACCCTGATCCTAACGGAGTGACCGCTACCCTAACGTGACCGCTACCCCAACCCCTAAGGAGCGAGATAATTTTAATTGTACCCCAACGCATTTAACCCCCAGCTCGTTGTCGTCCATGGTACCCTAACCCCTCGGTTCATTGTTGCCCATGGTACCCTATCCGCGTTCTGTAGCCTACATGTATGTGGTAGAGTGTGAAATGTGGTCATATTTCTTTGCTAGCGTCGTTAACCAACAAATTCAACACAACACCTCATTGAATAAAGTCACAAAGAAACGTTATTATTATTTAAAAATAACGATATATAGCACATCATATTACAGCATAGTAATATAATTATTTAAAAATAATGATATATCAGATTATACTAAAATACTAAAACATAGTGTTCATTGTTCTTTGGGTAATGATGTCAATTGAAGTGCAGGCGCGGCAGTGATCTCCCGCACCTGTTGCGTGCCTTGAAAGCTTGTATCATTTCGCCCATCACGACCGCCCATCTGGGATCAGTGCAAGGCAGGTGTGCTAGTGACATCTCTTTCTCCACCCGTGCAAGCGGACGAATCATGCCAAGTTCCGTCATTACGGCAGCTCACATTCGTCTGTGGTCCAGAAAGGCTGCGTATTCATTACATTCGTCGTCCCCATTTTCGGTAGCTGAAGGGCTATCGTTGCCATCGTCGTCATCATCATTGTCTATGCGCGGTATATAGTCGCGCAACTGCTCCATCACAGCTTCCCACTGTTGTCGATGGAAGCTGAAAACCAGAGTGAAAGACACATGGAAATCGAGCCTTTGTTAACGGTACAGTCGAGACTTTATTAAAAGTATGCTATATTCATTTCTTAAATAACACGTGTGTGTGTGTGTGTGTGTGTGTGTGTGTGTGTGTGTGTGTGTGTGTGTGTGTGTGTGTGTGTGTGTGTGTGTGTGTGTGTGTGTGTGTGTGTGTGTGTGTGTGTGTGTGTGTGTGTGTGTGTGTGTGTGTGTGTGTGTGTGTGTTAATAAGCTATGGGAAACCCGAGAGCGACAAAAGGCGTACTTTCGACCCGACCCGCTAGCGAAGTCGGCTTGATGTTTTTTATCAGGCCGGTGGCAGCCGGCTAGTAAGCGTGTAGAAGTAGGCCACGCACAGACGATAACAGTGACCCGACGACCCAGCCCGGCTCGTGTGTTTTTTATGAGTAGACCGCTAGCAGCCGACTAGCAGGCGTGTAGAAGTAGGTCACGCACAGACGATATCAGTGACTCGACGATCCAGCCCGGCTCACGTTTTTTTTATTAGTAGACTTCTAGCAACCGGCTAGCGGGCGTTGTGAAATAGGCCACGTACAGTCGCATAAAAGATGTCTCTTAAAGTTAAACTGTGTGTTATGTAGGTGCTTTTTTAAAGCATAGCAGTATGTATTAGGTACCATTCGTGCAAACAACGAAAGACATTATGTACTTACGAACGATGCAGCAGCAGGGTCAATGCGACCCCGAGTTCGACGTAGACGACCAGCAGATCGGAGCGTAGTACAACGTCAGACAGCATCGTGACGCCAGGAGCAACAACAGCGACGACAGCAACAGAACGACGGTAAGTGTATACAGAAATACCTAGTCTGAGAACAGCCTTATATAGTAAACGTTAAACAATGCAGACAGCTGACATAAGCCACTATAATACAATAACAAACCTGTCAAAGTCAGAAAGTTATGCGAAAAGAAACGCCAGACAGCCGCTAGGAAACAATAATAATAAAGTTTATCAAAGTGGAATGCGAAAAACAACTCCCAGACACTCGACATAACCCGCTAGAACAATAAGCAATCCCTCACAACGAAAAACATGTTCGTTAAGTCTATTACAGAAGTGTCAGAGAATCGACTCTGAAACCAAAATCCAATTTATCACGCGTAAAAAACCAAGTCACTGCGTCCTAGACGAACGTTGCATCGAATTCCAGACATTCGACGTAGAACAATAAGCAATCCCTCACAGCGATAAGGCTGTCACAGAACTGTCATCTAAACGACGCTGAAACCAAAATCCCATTTATCACGCGTAAAAAACCAAGTCAGTGAGTCCTAGGCAAACGTTGCATAATATCACCGGTAATAAATACAGTGCATGTAATTTTGAACTACATAAAATCAGAATGAATCGTCCTATATACTTCAGAGGGGGAAACAGTTTCCTAGCTAACTTCTACGTGTGTAGGCTACATGCATGGGGTCATGTTTTTAACACCGTTGAAGCTGCGTACATGTACAGGAAATGCATCTTTTATGGCGATACCGAGACGGCGGAAAAGATGCTAGCCACACGAACCGGACTACAGGCGAAATACCTTAGCAAGACCATCCGAGAGAAGTAGCATTTACGTACACAATGGAACAAACAGAGACGATCTGTAATGACCGCGTTAGTTGCGATTAAATTTCGCGACACAACACTACGCAAACGATTGTTAAACACACATCCATCGCCGTTAATGGAATGCGTGAGAAGCAGGGAAGGATTCTGGAGCATGCTCACCTACACTGGACAGCCTGGACAGAACGTATTGGGTCAGATACTCATGAATTGTCGTGAGTTCATTCGAAAAAACCAGGCGATAGGAATGTGTGCTCAACAACAACGCCCAGACGATAGGAATGCGCATCGATAGCTTACCAACGCCCCACAGCTGGCGAGATAACGAAAGGCGCGCCACACGATCGACCCCGCTATATAAGAGACTCGCAGCTCTAACTGCCATAACCAACTCGCACTCTCGATCGATCGACTGCCTCCTGTCTCGTATCACGCTCAAGTCCTCGACGCTATGGCAGCACAGCAGTTCGCAGACGAACAGCAGCAGATGATGAATCTAACACGACTACAGTCAGAGGTAAGTGTTGGAACTTACAAATTTACAAGACCGTTAACTATAGTCACTTGTGCCACGCAAGAGAAATACGTAGTTTATATATCGTGCCCGCAGTGCCCCAAAGGTGTCCAGCGACATAACAAGGGCTACTATTGTCCAGTTCACCAATGGCAGAGAGGTTCTGTGTACAGGTACAACCTGCGTGTCCACCTGCAGGATTGGATCGGAAAAGAAATCTGGGTCAGTTTTGTTTAACGAAGTGGCAGCGAAATTACTGGGTTTCGCCGCTAACAGCTACGTCGCTATGACGTCAGACGAAGATCGATCGGCTGCGCTGTCGGTGCTGAGGGGGGCCCGTGTCATGGCGACCATTAAAAAACGCATAAAGAACAACTATGTCAACTACAACGTGTCAGAGCTGGAAGTACTAGACGGAGCATTCTCTTTGTAGGAGGAAGACAAAGAGAATGCCGCCGTCAACGCCAGCACTGACAACAGCACAGGCCCCGATGAAATAACTATGAACAAAAATGTACAGGAGTGGTTAGATGCGTATGAAGATCGTAATCTATTGCCATCCTCACCATCCATCACTTCCTTTACCGAAACGATATGTTTATAGCAGACGAGCATACTACTGTAAGTAACGATGCAGCTATTGTCATAAGCAGCAGCAGCAGCAGCAGCAGCAGCAGCAGCAGCAGCAGCAGCAGCAGCAGCAGCAGCAGCAGCAGCAGCAGCAGCAGCAGCAGCAGCAGTAGTAGTAGTAACAGTGGCAACGATCACGATATGCAGGTGACGGTAATGAACATAGACAGAATTTGGAATCGTGCGGAAGCCATGATGAATAAAAATACCTTCGACGCGGCGGTAGACGCAGCGTGCGTTCGTTATGCATGTAACGAGGTGGTTCGTATATTAGATCTATCGGAAGATGAGTATCTTGGGTTGGGGTGTCATAGCGTTGGAGGAGAGGTTTGGGAAAATGCAATGGAGTCTCGATATGGCAGACACGGTCAGTGCGACCAGAGCCAGTCGATATGCTGGTAAGAACGATGTTGCTGACAGTGATTAAACAGGTGTGTCTTTTGTTGTCCTATCTATAGATACATAACGGCCTCAAACAGTTGCGTGAGGCGTATGACAACGACCTATTCGACCACGAGAAGGCGACAACGGCGCGCAAACGCATCATGCCGCCGTTAGCTGATAATGATCTGCGGTTGGTACTTAACAAAAAGCGCCGGACAACCGCAGCAACGCTACCAATGTCACCACCACCCCCGCCGCCGTCGTTTCTCCTAACGACACAGACGCCATCGTCGTCGACGTTCGAATTTAGTCCGGCGACACCGCCACCATCATCGACGCCGTCGTCGCCGTCGGCGTCGTCGTCCTCGCCCTCCGACACGCAGATGTCGTTCGTCACGCAGCCATCCGACACGCAGCCATCCGACACGCAGCCATCCGACACGCAGCCATCCGACACGCAGACGTCAACAATATGTGCGTGCGAATGTTACTGTCAGAACATTGCATCATCAGCATCATCAACGACTCCATCCACGATGTTTATAAGCCCTGAAGTAGCGAAAATTAGCAATAACCCACCACATAATGCATATATCAATGCACACACCTTTGGAGTAGCCGAAGCCACTGTCAACATATGCGCCGAAGCAAGCGCGAGGCTGCTGTCAGAGGACACGCAGAAATTTCTAATTCTAGAAGTGGCGTGTTTCAATCCTTGGATGCTGTGAACACACACACACACACACACACACACACACACACACGCACGCACGCACGCACGCACACTGGGTTATAGACTTCCTGTAGACTTAGTTAGTAATTGTTAATAGTGTATTTAATGTTATATATCATTATTGTCTTTAATCATATATATATATATATATATATATATATATATATATATATATATATATATATATATATATATTAGTATTGTCTTTAATCTTATTATTTAGTTAGTAATTGTTAATAATATTTTTAATGTTATATATCATTATTGTCTTTAATCATATATATTATTATTGTCTTTAATCATATTCTTTAATCTTATATATCATTAGTTTTAGACTAAGTAAGTAGTAATTGTTGTTAGTGTCATTAATCTTATATATTGTTATTATTGTCTTTAATCCTATATATCATTATTGTCTTGATGTGATGCATTTTGTTTCAATACATTTATTTTTCTTTATCCTCTTGTATTTTGTCTATGACATATGTATATAGTATTCTTTATGTATGAAGCGACCGACTTCTATATATATAATTCATTATTCACGCACGTGACCTCTGTTATGGTGTAAAAGCCCACAAGTCAGTTCCATCATACTAGCCTCTGGCGCGACGGTAAACGTTCGCAAGCTACTGGTCACTGTCGCGGTATTAACAAACCCTCAAACCACAGTCATATGTCATCATCTTATATATAGAGAAGTATATCCTTTCATACTAGTACAGTATATATATATATTTCATACACAACATATGTATTCTATTGAATAAAATGGTCAAAAACGTGTTGTGCCGTTATTGTTATATTATTATTATTCCTACGAGTGACACCCCTCCTCCATAGTCGAAAGGGAATCCGTAGTCGATTATAGTGGACGTAGTGGACAATAGTAGCCATTGTTATAGGAACGCGTCTTATCATATATTGACGTCTTATGACGTCTTATTAGTAAATATAGAAATACCCCCACCACCCCACCACCCCGCACATACTATATAGATGTATTGAATGTCCGTAACCTCTCAGTTGTAGACGCAGTCATCGTCATGAAAAGACATCAATGTCGTCACTGTGGGCTCGCCTTCGACACGTGTGCAGAACTACAACGTCACGTGCAGAGTTATCACTCGACGCCATCTTGGGACCTTCATTCATACTCGGTGGCAGCACCAACAGTGGTGCCTCCTAGCGACCACGCAAAGAGAGCGAAATACACATGCGAGAAATGCGGTACCACCTTCGGGAGATTGGACAACCTACAGCGTCACGTAAGGTCGGTATGTAGTAGTAGTAGTAGTAGTAGTAGTAGTAGTAGTAGTAGTAGTAGTAGTAGTAGTAGTAGTAGTAGTAGTAGTAGTAGTAGTAGTAGTAGTAGTAGTAGTAGTAGTAGTAGTAGTAGTAGTAGTAGTAGTAGTAGTAGTAGTAGTAGTAGTAGTAGTAGTAGTAGTCGTAGTAGTAGTAGTAGTAGTAGTAGTAGTAGTAGTAGTAGTAGTAGTAGTAGTAGTAGTAGTAGTAGAAGAAGAAGAAACACCACCGTCTACACGTGTAAGAAATGTGGACGGAAGTTCGAAAGACGTTGGCTCCTGACAAGACACGCACGAACCGCGTGTACCGACGTCACCGAACCACCAGCACCAAAGATATCAAAAAGGGAAGACACTACCCCATCCCACCACCCACTCGTTACCGAGGAAGATCCTATAGAACCACCCGATCGACTTCCCTTCCCCGACACTCTGTCGACGAAACTGCTAGATGTCGTTCGTGCGCACTGGTCGGCTATAAGGACCCATGTGTCGAGAGGTCCCCTCCAATGCAGGTACGATTACAGATTAACCACGCTAGATACGACCGTCCTAGAACCGTCTTTGAAGATCATGTTCCAGGAACAGACCAATGCGTTCAAGATTAACTTAAGTTACGGGTTCGTTCTGAGAAACAAGAACACGGGTCAATACAAGTACTATCATTCCTCGTGTAATTGCTGTGGACGCTACCTGGACGAACCCAGTCTCATCACTAACAGCATGGACTTTGATGACTTTCTTGAACGCATCCGAGAAACCGACGTCTTGCAATGGGCCATCAATCAAAGACCGGATTCCGCGTGGGTGTGCGAACTCGTGACGAATGTCACTTTCTTCGTTAACCGCATCATCGATCACCCAATAGGATGTGTACAGGCGACTCCCCTTCCGGTCTACATCAAGAAGAAAAAAAGCGTCATCGGTCTGGAAACGGAACCCAACCATAACAAGAGGTACAAGGATAACCTGTGTCTCTTCCGATGTCTGGCCTTCATTGAGTATGCGATCTATATCGATTGGAACCGGCAGTGAAGACGCTGTACGAGGCATACGATCGAGACCATGTACCCATGGAAGAATTTGCCGGGGTCACGTTGGATGACCTCTATCGTGTAGAGACCACGTTCCAAACGAACATGTGCGTGTACAAGCTCGTCAAACCGGATGCAGAAGATGGTAAGTCGACTGCCGAACTGGTCCGTCGATCGTTATGCAAGTACTCCGAAACAATGTATCTCAACCTTCACGAGACACATTTTTCATTCATCCAAGATGTACGCATGTACTGTCACTCGTATCGATGTCGGAAGTGCGGTGACTCGTTATGGAATAAAGCATCTATGTTGCGTAGGCATGAGCGCACGTGTACGGGGGGTGTGAATCGAGTATATCCTGGTGGCGTGTACCATTCGACTCCATCGGTGTTCGAACGTCTGAACGACGAGAACATTCGCGTGGCTGAATCGTAGCGCTACTATCCGTATCGAGCCACCTTTAACTTCGAGTGTTGGTTTAATACGGAACAACTTCCGTCGGACAGTGCCAAGGTCCACTGGGTGGCGCGTCACGTTCCACTGAGCGTTAGGGTGGCATCCAACGTGCCCGGCCACGAGCGAATGCAATGTCTCGTCACGTATGGAGACACCAACAAGTTGGTGAGCGCCATGATGGATATCTTACAAGCGATGAGTGACGCCGCGTACAACTAGATCAAACACTCGTACGAAGATGTCTCGGAACAACTCGCAGAGGAACTGACGAACTGGGACGAAAGGGAGGTGGCTGCACGATCAGCCGTCGAGAATGATGCTGCATTTCCACGACGACGTCACGTAAGATGGACGATGACGTCGCAACAGATCCTGAGCGGCGTGCGTGCCGGAACCGGGTTCGGTCTGATCGAGTGTGACCTTTGTGTACCGGAAGCATTGCCCGAACACTTTGCCGAGATGCAACCCGTGTTCAAGAACATCCGTCTGACACGAGACGATCTCGGACCGTTCATGCGCCGATACGCCGAGGAGCATAACATCATGACGACTCCGAGGCGCATGCTCGTGGGCAGTTATCGAGGCGATAAGATCTTTCTCGCCACGCCTCTGCTGCGATGGTATCTGGACCACGGTCTCGAGGTGACGCACGTGTACCAGGTCGTTGAGTACGATCCCATCCCGTGCTTCCGGCGGTTCGGCGATGCAGTGTCCACGGCTCGACGCGAGGGAGACGTCCACTCGCACAAGGCCATGAAGTTGCTGGGGAACTCGGGTTACGGAAAGACCATCACCAACGTGGACCGACATCGTGACGTCAATTACTGCACGGAGAAGGCGGCATCGCTTATGGTCAACGATAGACGATTCCGACAACTCGACGACGTCGTTGTCGATGCGTACGAGGTAGAGATGAACAAGAAAACCGTCACGTACTCCCTGCCCGTACACGTGGGATTCTTCGTTCTACAGTACGCCAAGATGCGCATGTTGCAGTTCTATTACGACTTTATCAACAGGTACCTGGAGCGCCCTCTTTTTCAGTACTGCGAGATGGATACAGACTCCGCCCTTGTGACCCCGGAACTACGAGAACATTACTTCCGGCACCGCTCCGAATGGTTGCCGTCCGAATGTTGCGACGACCATCGGAACGAGTACGTGCGCTGTCGACTCGCCAATAGACCGTGGGTCGGCGACGAGGCGTGCTGTAAGGCGCGCAGGGCGTACGATAAGAGGACACCTGGTCTGTTCAAGGTGGAGTGGTCCGGTGACGGGTTCGTGGGGTTGTGCAGCAAGACGTACTATTGTTTCGGACCCACCGATAAATACAGCACCAAAGGACTGAGCAAACGGCACAACGACATCGACAAGAACGCGTTCCTGGAGGTGCTCACCAACCGTCGGAGCGGAAGTGGAAAGAACCGCGGGTTCCGAGTGCGTCACTCGACCGTGTTGACGTACGTGCAGGAACGAGCGGCTCTCACCTACTTCTAGGCCAAACGCGTGGTGCACGAGGACGGGGTGAGCACGGGTCCGGTGGACGTGTAGAAAAAGGCGATGCACTCTGGTCGTCTTTCATAAGCGACCATGGACGCGCGGTGGAAACATCCTTTCACGTGCATCGTCGCGGGACCGACGGGATGCGGCAAAAGTACTTTCGTGACGCGTATTCTGCGTCACGCTGCTGCGATGATCGATCCACCCCCTGAACGGATCAAGTGGTGTTACGGAGAATGGCAAGAGGCTTACGCAACGATGGACTTGGTCGACGTGCAGTTCGAGGAAGGGTTGCCGAGTGCGAGCATGTTCGATTCGTCGACGAGGAACCTCATCGTCATAGACGATCTCATGGCAGAAACGGACGAACGGGTCACGACCTTGTTCACTAAAAAAAGTCATCATAGGAACACGTCCGTGCTGTATCTCGTACAGAACCTGTTCCCCCAAAAAAGAGAGTCGTACCATCAGTCTGAATTCTCAGTACATGGTGGTGTTCAAGAATCCTCGTGATGCATCGCAGATGTCGCACTTGGCTCGACAGATGTATCCGGGACGCGTCAAGTTCGTTCAAGAGGCTTTTAAAGACGCCACATCGGTACCGTACGGCTATCTATTGGTCGATCTCAAACAGGACACGCCCGAGGACATGCGTCTGCGCACGGCCATCTTTCCAGACGACGGTGTTCAGTACGTGTACTTGCCGAAGGTATAAAAAGACCGCACGCGGGGATAGTCTCTTCATTCGCAGGATGTCTGAACTGGTGAAGAGACACATTGTGTGCATACAGGCTCTGAACAGAATCAAGAGCAACACATTGAAAAGGGCCATCATCGCTAACGCCGACGCCGATCTGCTGTGTGCACTAGCCGAGTGTGCCTACAACATATTAAAAAAGAACTCCATTGACCGCATTACAGAGGCGACGTTTGAGTAAATACAGTACGAAGTTACGCGAGTTGGCTCAGAGACGAACGCCAACTGTCAGGAGAAGACGCATCTTGCTGCAACAGCAGGTCGGCGAGGGACATAGCGGAGGCTTCCTATCGGCCTATTTAGCACCGTTGGCAAGTTCGGTCTTTCTACCCTTGTTCCGAGAGGTGCTGCTCAAGAGGTAGAGGGAGAGATGGAACA
The DNA here is from genome assembly GCA_963662155.1 of Lamellibrachia columna. NCBI lineage: Eukaryota > Metazoa > Annelida > Polychaeta > Sabellida > Siboglinidae > Lamellibrachia > Lamellibrachia columna. Next base: position 44,281,677 of record OY759274.1, read on the forward strand.
CGCACGCAAGATGGCCTTGGTGGACCCACGAATGTTGGACACGCTTCGTTCACCACCACCCCCGACGGACACCTTAGGTAAGAAGGTGCAAGCCCTCGATGACGAGATGATGGCCATCCTCGACAGAAAGGACCTCGACGACAGTGTTGCAACGGTACGACGTCTTGTCCGATAAACACGTCAAGGAACCGGTACACGTGGTCACGGTGAACGAGTCTGGGACGGGGGCGGGGGCGGGGACGGGGGTGGCGGAGGGAGCAGTAGGAGCTCCTGCTACTAGCGCTACTAGCGGAATAGAGGCCGACGTCGTGGACACCTTTTCCAAGACCATGCAAGCCAAAGCCAAACGTTTGATCTTGGACTGCTCGCGGCGAACTGATCCACGAAGGTGTGCCGGTTGCCGGAAGTAACGTGGTGGATCTCGTGAATGATCTGTTGCGTAAGAGAACGACCGATCCAACGGGATGGCAACCATTCGCAAGACAACTCCGTGCCATGAACCTACCCATGGAGTTGGTCGGTAACGTTGCCAGGAGAGACTACATATGTCAGGCGACGACGCCGATGATGACATCCACTCCAAGTCGTCGTCGTCGAATGCCGACTACTCCTCGCTCTGGTGGTAGCGCACGAATATTGCTCAGTTGGACACCCCTCGCTCGTCGACGCAGTCAGATGGAACATTCCATGCTCACCCCACCTCCAGAACGTCAACGCAAGGCTCTGGCGTCATTGGCTAGTTGGGAAGACATTTAAGACGGTGCCGCACGTGTCCATAGCCTAGTGTGCACTACGATGTTGAGCGATCCACAGGACACGTACCGTTCCGTCATCGTTGCGATATTTTGCGGTGGATTTTATACAACAGTCGCTATTCGGGGTATGGTTTCACTACTAGATTATCTGTCATTCGTCATCGTTTTGGGTGTGGTAGTGGGTGTTCTAGTGTACGTCAGCATACTCGTCGTCACTCGTCAGCAACCGTGCTGCGGAGTCAACGTCACAACCACCACTGCCAATCCATCGGAACTCTGTTAATGGCGCCGAGGAAAGAACAACCACTGAGGACGGTCTACTTCGATCCGAGAAGGGTAGGTAGTTAAGGTGGAGTCGATGTGTTGTGACGCGTCGAGCGCATGCCACGAAAAATCGTCGTATAATGGTTGTCGGAACAGGACGCCTATACCCTACACAAACCGGCTAGACGTCATTTCAAGAGACGACGCGTCATCGTGGGTGGTCTACGTCAGCAGTGGCAGGCCGATCTCGTCGATCCGTCGAAGTTGAAAAAGGACAACGACGGTATGACCTTTCTCCTCACGGTGATCGACGTCTTCTCGAAAGTGGCCTGGTGTGTTTCTATGAAGAAAAAGTCCGCGGCGTCGTTGGTAGCAGCGCTTGACACCACGTTCAGCAAAGGCTGGCCACAGACGTTGCAGACAGATCAAGGCCTGGAATTTCTGAATAAATCCATTCAGGCTCTATTGAAGAAGCACGGCATCCGTCACTTCTCCAAGCACAACGCGGAGACGAAGGCGAGCGTCGTGGAAAGATTCAACAGAACGTTGAAGACGCGCATGTGGCGATACTTCACGAAACACCAGACGTGGCGATACATCGACGTCCTTCAGGACTTGGTGCAATCGTACAACAACACCCCCACCGCAGTATCGGTATGGCTCCATCACATGTAAGTTACCAGAATCAAGAACAGGTGTGGCAGCGTCTGTACGGTCACGACGGTAAGGGCGTGCCCAAGTTGCGCGTGTCGGATCGCGTGCGCATCAGCAAGTACAAAGGTAAGTTCGAAAAAGTCTACGCGGTGAATTGGAGCGAAGAGATGTTCACGATACACGAGGTTCATCCCTCCGATCCACCCGTGTACCGATTGAGGGACGATCTCGGCGAAGTGCTGGACGGCACCTTCTACGAAATGGAACTGCAGAAGGTGTCGGTACCCGTCGATAAAATGTACTACGTGGAAGCGGTACTGCAGCGTCGTAAGGTAGGTAGACGAACGGAGGCTTTGGTGAAATGGTTCGGCTACCCCTCCAAATTCAACAGCTGGATCGATGCCAAGGCACTCGTCCACTCCACTATAAAGACTAGCCGCGCGTACGGTGACACTTCATTCGAGAAACGACACAAGACACGACAACACAGGACTTCACCACCACCACCGTCATAGAACAAGAGGAGGAACAAGAGGACGTAGTAGCAGCAGAGGACAGTACTGACGCGCAGAACGCAGAGGACAGCTGCAGCAGAAGTAGCAGCAGCACTCCTTGGCATCTGTTCGGTACCGTGTGTCTTAAAGAAGAAATAGTCTTTCTGTGTCAGGTCCTCGTCTTGTTCACGGTCATCCTGATAAGCATTTACAACCTGACCACAGGTCACGAGAATTCTAATCTGTGGACGGCCCTGTTGAGTAGTTCTTTGGGTTACCTGCTTCCCAATCCCACGTTGAGACGTAATGGCGACTGATTTCTACCTGACACTGCCTAGCAACGCTTCCATGAAGATGTATCCCGACAATACGTTGGCTCATTACATCACGGACTTGCCTCGACGTGTCGATCTGACTAGCGAGTGGGAGTGCGGGTTGGCAGAGATACAGTACCCGCATACTTGATACAACTTTACAGAGGAAGATGTCTGGTTCTTCCTCAATGAGAAAAATCCTACGGGTCTTATCCCGAGTATGAAGTTAGCCTCTGGGTATTACAGAGGTCCTGTGACATTGATGAACCGTGTAAACAGGGGTCTGCGACTTATGTCGACGGACAAGGCACGAGCTAAATTGAGCTACAGCGCCATCACTCAAAAAATGACGTTGCACATGTCATCCGACACCATGTTCACCATACCGTACCACAGTGCGTTGGGACCTATGTTAGGATTTCGTAAGTCGATCGTCACCAGTCCGCCGGCAGCAGCAGCAGCAGCAGACAGCACACGCCAGTACGTTCACCCGAGACTAGGTGGAACGTCAGCCACCGTGATTATGCCACCACCACCTACACACAGTCCTGATGCTCCGTACCCCTTCCGTAAAGTAGCCGAAGACGTGGTGAACATGACTCGTGGGTTCGATACCATCTACGTCTACACGGACGTCGTGGAGTCTCGCATAGTGGGTGACAGTGTCGCGCCTTTGTTGCGAGCCCTCCCGGTTGGCGGAATTCACGGTGCCACGGTATCCGATAGGTTCACTAACATTCACTACGTGCCTCTGTTGTACTCGCACTTCAAGTCGATGGATATAAGAGACGACATCGGACGGCGCGTGCCATTCGAGTACGGTAGAGTGACGGTGACGCTTCATTTTCGACGACGCAGGACCGGACTGTTCTGAAGATGAAATACAACGACTATTACGCGCGTCAGGCGGGTGGTGCACTGCCCTACTTCGCCGGTCCCAATACCAACGAGGTCACGGACTAGGCAGTCTGTTCGGAGGTCTGCTGCGCAGCGCCATGCCACTCATCAAGAGAGGTGCCGTGGCGTTGGGAAAGGGGACGTGCGCATAGCCGACGACGTCATGTCCGGACAGAGCATAAAAAGGCAACCAAACGACGCGTCGCGGATGCCGGTAGGAATCTGATGCGTGGCCTTCTGGCCCCTGGCGTGCGAGCTCGTAAACGTATAAAACGCGCGCCGGCTAAGAAAGGAGTCACTTTAGCAAAGAGACGACGCAAGAGACAGACGTCCACGAAACGTGGGCATAGTGCAGTGACAGATGCACTGGAAGATGACACTGCGACAGTCACGTTCACAGACTTCGGAACATCAGAAACTGTCATGCGTTAACTGCGTTACATTCGCCCGGAGTTCTTACGACAGGCACCATTTACCATACACTGCTGTCTAGCAGGAATTGATAACAACGCAGAGTGGGCGCCGGGCGAGAATGCTGTGTTCCTGAATAAAACACAATATATAGACCTGTTTGTGATGCTGAATCAGGTCACTACGGACACACTGAAGCACAGCTTATAGATGGGTCATTTGATATAACTTCCCTCTTCCTGAGTGGAATGACGCTGCCAGCAATAGTGGATAAACTTCAAGCGACTGGAACAGCAAGATGACAGACCCTGAACAACAAGATGGCAAGCTAAGTACGTGTAAAGCAGACACTAGTGACCTCGTTGGTCGCAAGTTTTATGTTTATGCCAGTCATGTTTTGTCACCAGCTCGTTTCTGATGTCAACTGGTGCGTATCGAGGTTGAGTTGACCTGTTGTCAGAGCAGTTGAGTTAAGCGTCACTGGATTATATGGAAAGCAACTGGGAGCCGAATGTTGGAGCACTCTGTGTCGTTACGTACACAGACGGCCGTCTATACAGAGCCCGGGTTCTCGATATCGATGCAGATACGGTCAGCGTGTTCTTCATTGACTATGGCAATACGACGCGCATAGAACGTAAGCTGATCTACCACAGCAAGCCTGAATGGAATGTGCCCTCACCATTTGCAACTGAGTGCAAGCTGCACGGAATTGTGATGGTCATTGAAGATGGCTGGACCGAGGGGCACAGCGGATGTTTGCCACGTATGTGATGGACATGACGTTATTGGTACAGTTTGTATCGGCTGACGAGATAGGCGACGGAAAACACCAGTCCCTGCTATGTCGTATATCTCATGGAAATGGGCGTGTCTGTCCGTTAGCGCCTGCTCGACTCGGTAGATAATTAAGCAAAGGATTCTGAAGAAGTTGAAGACAACGAAATAGATGACACAGCTATTATTGACTTGACACAAGTTGCTAACGCAGGCGAGTTTCTGCGTAAAGGCAAGCTTAAGCTGTTGACAAACATACATGAGTACTACACATCTCACATGACATCAGACTACCGTGTCGGTGTCGGTACGTTCTGCTTTGCTAAGAGTTGGTGTCGTGTCCCTATCACCAGCGCTGAGGAAGACAATGTTGTCAGGTACTCACTACAGAAGATGTTCGTTATCTTGCAGACTTAAGCAGTGTCAACCTACTGGACACGGGCATGGTTGACGATCAGATGGCAGAAAGACACGGGACACGACTGTTTACATGACATTCTGCATATATGTTCCTCGTAACATATCCCGTTCTTGTTATGATGGGGAGGGATGTGGTGCGCAGCACACATGTAAATAGTCAGAAGTCATGGTTAATCCGCACAATAGTCACCACCGGCACAATAGCGACACTCAAAATAGTCCACCACATAAATACGCCTCACTGACGCAGACACACGGACTGAATGCTGGACCGACGACCGCACATCTCTATAGAATGAAGCGCCGTCACAGTCCAACGTCTCTCCCAGATTGTGCTGCCAGCTAATGTATGTATGTATGTATGTATGTATGTATGTATGTATGCATGTATGTATGTATGTATGTATGTATGTATGTATGTATGTATGTATGTATGTATGTATGTATGTATGTATGTATGTATGTATGGATGGATGGATGGATGGATGGATGGATGGATGGATGGATGGATGGATGGATGGATGGATGGATGGATGGATGGATGCATGCATGCATGCATGCATGCATGCATGCATGCATACATGTAATGAAAAACAAGGACATATTGTTTATTAAATAATAACCATACATACATTTTACAATGTGAAATTCTGGTTACAGAGGTTGACTTGAATACATAATACACAATTGCTACGCATTCCAAGGCCGGATTTCCTGGGTTTGTCGAAATGCTTATATCCTAGTCGAATGTAAGCGTACTTAATACCCGTGTTGTATTGGGTACTGTTGGAAGTCAGCAACTTGTTAGCAGCCAGAACAGTCCTCGAATTAACACAACATAATTAACGTGTCGAGCATTTGAATACTCATCTGATGCAGTGAGGAAAGAATTCCAAGTTTTGCAAAAGAAGAGGCTCCATAGTTGTAAAATATAAATCATAGCATATATATGTTCATAAAAAAGCAAGTAAATACGTAACGCCTCGAGGCAAGTATCGTCCCAAAGCCCCAACGTGCACGAAAGACCATGATGTTCAAAACTGCATTATGCACATGCGCAAGTAAATGGTCCACAGTGATTGGTTTATTCGTGCTCTGCGAATAAGGATAACTTTTGCTGTAATTTGCAAAGTAGCTCTGCGAATAGCCAGTGCGAAATATTATTTCTTTATCGTCAGTTATTGTGGTGTCGCCAAACGGAGTTCCCGAGAACTTCACATATCGCGAAGCTTTGGCTAATGCTCTTTAGTTTTTGTTAATTTTCAGAGATGTTATTATAACAATGTCATATTTGTGCGTGAAACCAAATTGAAGTGTGCACAATATTTTTTGTAATAGATTATGTGTTTAAATATTGCATGTGTTTACCTGGATCGATCACGTGCAAACATCCCGCAGGTTGCATTAACACAAAAGAATTAACGCGTTAAGCCCCCCAATAGTTGCTGTTCTGAATTAAATGAATAGGTTCGTTTAATAATGTAATTACACTGTGTAACACATAATAGCTTTTTTATACTGCTCAGTGCCAGTCACGTTAAAACCGTGAACATTACTTGCGATTATAATTATAATCCTAAAGTAAATTAAACTTTGCCAGAATTCCTAAATTTGGAAAACAAATTAAAGGATTCTGACAGTAATGTAGACAGACAATGAGAAATCATTAAGACAGAATTAAATTTATTAGAAAAAAATGCATACCACAAAAAGAAATTTCTAACCACATATGGGAAACTTTAAAACAACCTGGAACCGGAACTCTTGAACTATTGTTAGATGATGAAGAAAATCTGATCAATGAGGAATCACAAATATAATTAAAATGGTGTGAGGAATCACAAATATAATTAAAATAGTGTCAACACAACTGACACAGTCGGTGTGCCAGCAAAGAATACATATATGGCCACTAAGCTCTCTTCTGACAAAACATATTCACTGGACATAAGTGAATGGTCATTCGATTGAAATTTCGCTATATTGAATGGAATAGTTACAAGTCCGCACGCACGCACGCACGCACGCACGCACGCACGCACGCACGCACGCACGCACGCACGCACGCACGCACGCACGCACGCACGCACGCACGCACGCACGCACGCACGCACGCACGCACGCACGCACGCACGCACGCACGCACGCACGCACGCACGCACGCACACACACACGCACGCACACACACACACACACACACACACACACACACACACACACACACACACACACACACACACATACACGCTCTCACGCAAACACAAACCTCCTCCTAAACGCCTAGCCTGACATACAGTTGCCTCTTCATCATTTAAACATATATAGCATCCATACATTCAGCATATTGGGTGTTTCAATCATTTATCGTCCACTCCGACACAGGCATCCTCTTTTATTCCGTCTAGACTGTTTCTTTGTTAAGATTACGTCTGCCCTCTAGCTTAACATGATTTAACGTATTCTACAATCTGGCTAAAGTGAAAAAGAAAGTATAATTCATAATCCTTTCTTGCAATCTGAGTCAATATTCCGCATCTGTAGTAAATTATTCGTTATTCACAAAATACCCGATCCCCCTTTATCGGCACATAGATGGCGCTACAGATTAAGCACACAACATGTATACGTGGTCGCTACTACAACATATAAGTACAACCTGCGGGTGGGCACTTTGTATAAGTGTCACATACTCTCAGACTGAAGGCCCCTGACGTGACCTACTCACACGTGAATTAACCAGGCATGTATATTTGTGTTCATCATTTAATGTTGATGGACATTGCTTATTCGGTGATGTGATGCAGCAGCGACGTACAATGATTGGCCGCATCAGACAACTGTGCCAGGGCAGCGGAGACAAGGACGCAGAAGCCAGGGACAAGAAACAGACAAAAACGCCCATGGACACGACAAATCGACGCACGGTAGTTGTGTCCAACGTTGATCGCGATGACGATGGAGCCGCCTTACTGAAGTACGTACGTGTGTCTGGATGTGTGTGTGTCTGTGGGCGTTGCGTGTTAGAAAGCGAGGTTTGTATTAAAATTCCGTCCTCAACTGATTTAGCCTATCGTGAATCCGGTTCGTCGATGTCCAAACATGTAGTGTGTGAATAGGTTAAGTAACATCGGCAGTCGATTTAATAAAATGAGTGTTTTCGTTCAAATCATCGAAAGAATTGATTTTAGACGTTAGATGTGGTAATGTTCAAAATAATGGATATCCAAAGTGGTAAGCACTTTGCGGGTCAATTCATATCATGGACGTGACTTCCATCCTCTCGCCAATCACATGACAACGTTACGAAATGTCACCAAGGGTGAAATTTTTTAGTTTTCAGCGTTTCCCTTTTCGTTGCGATTATTGTTTTACCAAATATTACTTACGTAATAATTTGTCTGATGATTTCACATAAAATATCTACATACAAAAGTTGCACAAACGAGCTAGCTTGTTGCAGTCGATATTATATATGGCTTGATATTTCGCAACGCAAATTTGAAATGAGACTAACAAAATTTAATTGAGGGGATACTTTTAATGTTACGCAAATGCAAAATCGTCGTTGTTTTCCATAAAACATTATTATTCACATCTACAATATATAAGCACCATTAATGCGAAAGACTGTCTTAATATAACACACTTGAACGCAAGAAGCCTGAATGCACACTTTAAACAAATTGAAAGTTATATTTATTGAAATTAAAAGTGTTTGATGTAATCGCTATCTCGGAAACTTGGAATGATCCCACAACATTGCAACACTACAATCTCCTGTCGGGAGAGAGAATGTACGACGGGGTGGAGTGGTCATGTATGTCCATAAAGATATTAACTGTTCTCAAGTCCTAAACAAATCCTTATCAATAAATGATGTCCTTGAATGTGTTACAGTAGAATTAATAATAGAAAACAAACAAAATGTAATAGTAAGTTGCATCTATCGTTAACCAGGATCTAGCATACATACTTTCTCTGAAAATGTTGAATATATTTGTGGAAACATCCCAACCAATAAGATTTTATTTGATGTAGATACTCCAATGTTGACATCCTAAAACATGATAGCCACTTAAAAAGGTACAAAACATTTTGTTGATACTATGTATAGCCTATGCTTGTATGCTCTTACCAATAAACCAACAAGGATAACTAGAGGTACAGTTACTCTTTTTGACAACATTTTCACAAATGCCATAAATAAGAACCACAAATGGTATTTTAATAAGTGATTGACCACTTTCAAGTGTTCACACTGTGTGAATATGGAGTGATTAAGAGAAATTCAGAAATGCACAACTATGTCAGAAACCATACTGATAACATACATTCTCTGGTAGAAGATTTAAGTAGTGAAATGTGGGAAAATGTTACTAGCACAACAAATGTTAACACGGCTTACGATATATTTATTGGTGCATTTATTTAAAAATATGACAAACACTGCCCTGTCAAAAAAATATCCACAAAACCTGTAAATGGTGAAAAACCACGGTTCACAACTGGCTTGAAAAAGTCTTGTCACAAGAAAAACAATTTATATAGAAGCTTTCTGAAAAATAGATGCAATGAAACGGTAATTTTTTTTTAATATAAAAATAAACTTACCACGATTCTAAGAAATGCTGAAAAACATCTTCAAACCCTGACTATTTTAAAACTGATGGTACACAAATTACTAATAAGAATGACATAGCAAATGGGTTTAATATCTTCTTTGCTGCAAATATTGGTAAAGAATTAGCTGCAAAAGTAGATCCACCAGTAAATATCGCCTCAATTCATGATTATCTCGAGAACAGAAATACAAATAGTATGTTCTGGAACCCATTCAATGAAAAAGAAATAATTTCCATTGTTAGAACATGTAAAACAAAAACTTCTACAAATAGTAATGACATTAGCATGAATATCGTAAAAAACATAACACTATTATCAAGCCACTAACAGCAATATTTAACATGTCCTTTGAAAACGGAGTTTTTCCCTCCAGCATGAAAGTATCAAAAAGTATCCTCATATTTAAAAATGGTTCAAAATCAGAATTTAATAACTACAGACCAATATCGTTGTTGTGTCAGTTCTTCGAAATACTTAAACAACTATATAACAACAGATTAGAACAATTTATTGATATTAAGAATGTCTTGTCAAACAGCCACTATGGGTTTCGCTCCTCAATGTCCACCTCACATGCACTGCTTGACTTGGTAGAAGAAATTAGTGCATCCCAAGATAGAAAGAAATATACATTGGGCGTCTTCATTGACTTAAAAAAGCTTTGGACACAGTGGATCATTCGATACTGATAGAAAAACTCAACTACTATGGTGTTCGTGGTGTGGCAGAGAAATGGGTCGATAGCTATATAAATGACAAAAAAACAGTTTGTCAAAATAGGTGAATGTTCATCTAATTTATTAAATGTCTCGTGTGGTGTACCCCAAGGTTCTGTCCTAGGACCTAAACTATTTATCTTATACATTACTGATATATGTAATGTATTACAATCCCTTAAATGTGTTCTATTTGCAGATGACACCGATATTTTATACTCTGATACAGGTGTACTTAGTCTTAGAAGTGTAGTAAACTGTGAACTTGATAAACTGTATACAAGATTCAATGTAAACAAGTTGTCATTGCATGTATCAAAAACAAATTATATGGTCTTTGGTAACCGCAGAATAAACTGTGATCTGGATATACAAATTCACATTCACATCCAAATTACTAGGGTCAGTAAGATCAAATTCCTTGGAGTTTTGATTGATGAAAAACTGACTTGGAAAGATCAAATAAATAATGTCAAGACAAACCTTTCCAGAATAACCGGAGTGATGTACAGGGCAAGTCATGTTCTAGGAACTACAAGCTTACTTTATCTTACTCACTGTTCTTACTGTGCTACTGTTGTGTAGTTTGGGGAAATGCATGTATTACTAGTGGTACAAAAAACGTTGTCAGACTGATATGTGGTGTTGGTAAACTTCATCACACCAACATGCTATTTTGTATGTGTAGAGTACTTAAATTTCAAGATTTAGTAGATTTGAAAGTGTGTACAATAATGTATAAAACATACAACAATATGCCAGTACCAGTACCTGTCAATGTTCAGTGATTTTTTACGAAGCATGCTAATTTATGTTCTTCTCGAGTTCAGTGTCAATATGTACGTCACTGTATCCTTACAAATATTAAGTCGCGATGCTTATAAATGTATGGTATAAAGTATTGGAACTCATTATCAACCCGTACTACAACGATGCCAACCTTTTATGCATTTGTTAACAAATTAAAAATGGATATGTTCAACAGATACTTATAAAAACAACTAAGTTTGTTCTTATATAAATGGCTGGGGAAATGTTCAAATGAATATATGATTGTATTGTAATATACTGCATTAAAATAATTATTATTAATTAACATACTAGTAATGCAAGTGCTTGTCTGCACTACCAAGGTATTTGTGCAATATTTCGTACCATAGATCAAACACTAATGCGAAGACTATCTTGTATAATCAAAATGTTATTGTATCCTATGTAATAAAAAAGTAGGGGTATACAACTATAAGAACTGTCTTCAGTATACCCTTTTTTCTGATATTTTTTCTGATATAATAAGTATTTAATTTTTTGCAACACAAATATTGTATATGTATTTTAACAATGTTGGAAAAAATAACACTTATTATTATTATTAAACAAATCACAAACTAGTACTGTTGATGGTGCCACAGAATGACGACGCAGACAAGACACGATGGCACTTGTTACTTTAAAACATTCTGAAGTCTCCATCTCGTTTTCCACCTACTGCAAGAATAGATCACGTTTTCCACATATTTCAAGAATAGATCTCGTGTTCCATCTATTGCAAGAATAGATCACGTTTTCACTGCAACGTAACAATAATATTAGTGGGCTGATTAGGACATCTAAGAAAAAATAACTAATTATACCTATGCACATACATAAACAGGTAAACCATGGTAAAATACCACGATGTACCATGGAAACCATGGTATACCATGTTGCTTTGAAACAGGTAAACCATGGTAAAATACCACGATGTACCATGGAAACCATGTTGCTTTGAAACAGGGAAACCATGGTAAAACACCATGGTATTTGTAATACCAACAGATTCCATAGTATATTTTCATAAGGGTTAAACAAGTGGTGTGCAAGGGAAGTATGCAAGACGACCCTAACATATGTGGAAGCGTATGATTGGTTAATCCCTCCCCCATCTCCCAGCACTCCTCCCCTTCGCGGATTTCAGTAACACGGCGATCTATGTAACGACTCCAGTGACTCGTGGGCAACACATTATTAATTGTGTCGCGTCATTTAACGACTATAATGGTTTACCCTAACCGATGAAGCTTTTCGCTATTCGCCTGCAGTAATGAGAAGTGAACTACTGATCCGTAACTTCGGACGACTTGCTGAGTCACAATAACACGTTATCGTTAGACCACCGTTTTTCCTTGAATTACGAGGACGATCGTCAATTCGATTTTGTTCCACTGGTCTCATTACTGACTCATTTCGCGAATAATCGAACCTACCAAGCATTGACTATGACAGGCTCGTTTGTGCAAACGTGTTATTTAATGTTGATGAATCATCGGACAAACTGATACATTATGTTTTGGCCGTGTCCGGTAAACAATCGGCAAAAAATGACAAAATATAATTTTTTTCTTGAATGGATAGATGATCCGGTTTCTTGGTTATTAATATTAAGCATAATTACCTCTCAAGAAACTTAATGTTCGTTCTGAACACACGGACCAATATTTGAACTGGGATTCTAATCACCACCTAGAACACAAACGATCAGTGGTCAGGACACTCCTCCAAAGGGCAGAAAACCTGATAACAGAAGAAGAGGACAAGAACACATAGGTGGACCACATCAAGAAAGTGCTGAAAGCAAACGGTTGCAAAACTTGGATGTTTAACAACACGCAACCAATGAGAAAGAAGGAGAACACCACCACAGCAACCAGCAGAAGACAACATGCCATAGGTCTGCCCTACATTAGTAAACTATCAGAACAAGTAGCAAGGATTTTCAAGTCCTAAACATCCCGGTTTACCACAAACCTATCAACACCCTGAGGTCACTGTTGGTACACCCAAAAGACAGAACAGCAAAGGCAGCAAAGTGTGGGGTAGTATATGACATACAATGCCCAGAATGTGACCGACACTATATAGGAGAAACAGCCAGAACACTTGGCACAAGAATCAATAATAGTTCTCACCCCTCCCTACCTACTACAATAGGGACTTCACCGCAAAATACAACTTTATTTCCATTTAGAACACAACTCATCATATACCAATTTTATTTCAGAATATATGTATGCACATACATAATTGACATACAACTGTAAAAGGGCATGATACAATAATATTATTGAGACAAGACCATTACAGTGATTGGGAGGAGAGCGTAAACTGTGATTACGCTCAATTAAATATCAGGCACCTTGCGAGCATTGCGGCTACCAAAGTCACGAACGAGCTCGTCAATGTCTATTTGTCTCAAAATGTCATGTTCTATGCTCATTACTATTACACAGCTGAGGCGTTCCTGAGTCATAGTTGTTCGGAGCCTACTTTTGATATTTTTTAGTTTTGAAAATGAGCGTTCACCGCTGCAGTTAGTGATCACGAGCACACGATATATTCGAAGTGCAATTTCGACATTTGGAAATGCACCCTTAACACTCTTGTCAAGTATTAACTTACACAGGAAGTGTTCCCTACCTATGCCACCGCTTTCCTCTTCTTTGAACATCTTTGAGAATGTAGCGACCTGGATAAGCTCAACACAGAGGCACAGGTCCAGATCGTCTTTGTAGATGTTGACGAGTTTCGTCACGGCTTTCTGGATCTCTTCAGGACTGAGCTTTTCCTGTTGACCCAAGGAACCAAATCGAGAACAGAATAGCTCATAAGAAGAGAGTCGTTGTTCCAGAGAGCTGAACAATTAATCGATAACCGGTATGTAACTCTCAGCACAAAACCTCAGCGAAGGAGAAAGTTCTGCTTCCGGCGCTTCACCAGTAGGCCTTATTTAGTGGATTCAGCCGCACGATCCGTCGACGCTGGCGAGTCTGCACGTATTGTGTTGTGCCAGATGCTCCCTGCCACTCGTACCCGTAGAAGTACTCGCGTTTTGCCTCAACAAAACATATCAGTGACTTGACAGTTGCCACTGCAGCGTTCAGATCTAGTTTGGGATCATGTGGCTGTTTATTGGTACCGTTGACCCTGTCTAGAATCTTGTGCCAGAAGACTGAGTATATACCACATGAGCTCATGTAAGCCATTTGCCCCCAACGTACTTTTGGCATTTCATCCGGGTCGTCAGCAATTTTGGCCAGTTTTGGAACGCAGACATAACTGCCAGCTGATTTGAGCGAATCAATCGGCATTTCATAAAGACGTGTGGATGCAGTCAAAAAGAAAAAAATCGCCTCGAAGAAACCCACATCAGCTGGACAGCATTCGGCGGCTGCCTTTCCAGCCAGGTTTAGTGATTGCCCTGCACAAGTGATATACGTCACCAGGTCGTTCTCTGCTGCCACCTTGGCTCGGAGGCCATTGTACCTTTCGTTCATGGCTGAAGCATTGTCGTACGACTGGCCACGACAATGTTTTATGTCAATATCTTGCGTATCATGGAATTCCATTAAACCATCTTACATGCCATGCGTCTTGTGACCTTGGTTAGGCATGAACTTGACAAATCGCTCAAACGGCGTAGTGTGCTCCATTTGTCGGAAGACTAGAGTTAACCGATCAACGTGGCTCTCATCGATCGTGAAATCAAGCGTAATCCAGTAGTATCTGGAATGTTTGATGCGCGATGATTTCATCCAATACACGTTTTCCCATGAACTGCACAAGTTTTTCACAAATTGTTGACGACAAATAGTTCGTATGGCCGCTTCCGAGATTGGCATGCTTCTGGATGTACTGCTTAAGGAAATCATCGTAGTCGGCCACAAGTTTTAGCGTACCAAGATAGTTTCCATTAGCGGCTGGTCCTAGCATTTCATTCTCAACACGAAGCGCTAGGCCTCGCTAACATGCAAATTTTATGACACTGACCAGCCTTTTTAGCACACTGTTCCAATACTTCGCCGCCTGTTCTGTTTGCTGCGCGAGCTCGAAGTCGTGATCAAACAGCCGACTACTCGCATGATTCGAGTCACATAACCCGCCATGGGTAAGCTGCGTATGGTCTGCAGCCATGAGTTTGTAAACATAGCAGTATACGCTGCCGTCAGCTGGCAAAAAAACACAAACACGAGCGCTTCACAACTTCTCCATTTCGATTATGTCATTCAAACATACTAGGTGTGCACCTGCGAGTGCTATCTCCGACTTTCTGTTGTGAAGATTTCAGTTTCAGCAACTTGTCACATTGCTGCAGATCTATAGCACCTTTCTTAGCCCAGTATTCGACAAGCTCTTGCGATAGATGGTCACGCCACAAACCAATTTCATCATCGTCCCCGTCTGGATGAGGTTCTATTATTGCCGCCTGTACATCCGTTGGTTTATCGTCTTCATCCAGCTCACCTACTAGGCTGTCATCAACCTCGGCATAGATGTCATCGATGTGTGGGTTATCAGCTCTTTCGTTGTCTTGTGCAGCGGTAGCGGTTGCGCTGTCCGCCACTTCACCCGCCACTCCCGAGGAACATAAACCTTCGCACTCGGTGCTACTTTTGCTAGAAGCATCAGATACAGCATCTGTGCCAGATTGGGGAGAACGTGGTTGCGAAGTAATGAAATCAGTCATCAGCCGTGTTTTTGCAAGCATTTGTGCATCTTTTTTCGACCTGTTCTTTTGTGATCTTCTGCTTTTCTGTACCGCTCTGGAAGACACGAGGAACCCTGTGCCTACTGCTTTTAAAGGGGATTAAGGCTTCTGCAATATAAATAGATTACTTAGATAAAAAATTACTTGCCATAGTGGAAAGTAGACATGAAAATGTGCTATCCGTGGAATATCCGCGATTACCAAATGGTGTCATATTTAGGATATCGGTGGGACACAAAATTGCAGCATAGACTCATAGTTGAATAGTATTTTATACCATGTACAGCGCATTGATCCATATAGTGGGAATTACCGCTTTTAAAAATGCTGTTTTATTATTATTATTATAGTTTATAATATTTCAGTTTATGTCTATGAGTCTGACATACTGACAATGTATGTAGTAAAGATAATGCCAAATGATTTGAACGATGTCGACGTATTTATACACGAGAAGAATTATTATTTTTACCCGGATATTTATTTTCCTTTAAAATTAGGAAGATATTTTTCGAGAAGTCACGTATACAAAACTGCAAACTGCATTAACTCAAACGAAACACGCACGTGTGTTATTATAGTAGAGACGCAGGGAGCATAACGCAAAGTTCTGTTTAAATATCTTCCGCCTTATATCTATTAGATACCGGCAGATGGAAGCACCTTTTGTGTCACTTTTTTACATGTAAAGTTTGCGGGAACCAGCCGGAAAATCGAAATTTATGAAATCATAGTTTTTGCTACTTTGTAAAGACGGACAGACGACACGAGTATGTAAAACCTATATTACTAGAATATGCGTATCATAAAATAACTGGCGACGAATAACAACGACAGTTATGACACAACATGTGCAACAAAATATCAGAAACGTTACCGTGTTCTGTAGCATCGCGATGCCGATGGACGTATGCCACTTAGCGACCTCGAAAGAACTAAATGGCGTATTTGCTGAAACCAAGGACTGTGATGGGGATTGGCAAATAACCGAGATTATGTTGAGCAAGTGAATCAGTGCAAACTAATATGTTTTAAAATATTGATTACCTTTGAGCACGTAAATTACCTTGCTTAGTGACATATCAGTTTGTCAGTTGTCACGCTACGGCGAAGTGGCACAACAGGTTATTCATAACTTAATTTTGGTTGACCCCAAAGCCAAGAGAGTCCTGACCTAAACAAACTTTTGTGGAGGCCCCCCAAAAATTATCTTGTTGAGGCCCCTGGGCAACTTCCCTGTCTGCCCTGCCCTAAATCCGGCGCTGTCTGCATATTACCATTCATACACCATATATTTGAAGATCAACGAAACTGGTTCACGTTGGGCTACATCAATTGAGGACGGATGTTTAACCAATGGGTTTATGGGTAATTACCTGGTTTGGTGGCCCAGTGGTATGCTCGCTGCGTGACGACGATGACGACGTTGAATCCATGGAAGGCGATCGACCCAGTCGTTTCTGAACTACTCGGTACAACGCGATAATCGATAAGCATAGTGCCGATCAAATACGGAAGATGGGTATATACTTTTGTCGGTTGATATATTAAATATGTACACACCTTGTACCATTACAATACTGCGAAACAGTGAAGAGGAGATCACTGTACATAGACATGGGAGGAAGCACACCCTGAAAGGCGGGGTGCCTAGTTTCCAAATACTACATCAGGGGCAGCACGTTTAGTTATCTAAATCTCCACGCGTGCGTGCATGCGTGCGTGCGTGTGTGCATGCATGCGTGCGAACTATGACAGAATGTGCGTGATTATATATATATATGTGAAATATTTCTTACACTCATCACGTTTTTGCACATTCTTGTGCGAACACCCCCAATGCATAGTAGCAAATCACCACATGGAACAAATCACCACATTTCACATTTCGGACATTTCTTCAGCTGGATGAGCGCCCCGATGATGGCAGTCAGTTCGTTCTGTATTAACTAGTTTGTGTTGTGTCTCTCAGCTTCAGTTAATTGTCTCTCACACGGGTTTGCAAGCATGTCAACAACTGCTGGATGATCTCACACCAGAGACAGATGTCTAGTTATGGTGTTGAATTGCGATCACGGTTTCTCGACAACTAATTCTGACAGGATGAACAAAATCTGGTAGGAATAACGGGGGGGGGGGGTTCATCCTGCAAAGCGAAAATCCGACCAAAGTTTTGTTTGCATGATGTCTTATGTTAATCGCATTTGCCGGACGCCACCAAAGTATGATTTAATGAATTCAGATCACTTTGTCTTTGAATGGGACTACCAGTTTTGCATATTTTGACACATAGCTGTTTGTGTGTGTGTGTGTGTGTGTGTGTGCGTGCGTGCGTGCGTGCGTGCGTGCGTGCGTGCGTGCGTGCGTGCGTGCGTGCGTGCGTGCGTGCGTGCGTGCGTGCGTGCGTGCGTGCGTGCGTGCGTGCGTGCGTGCGTGCGTGCGTGCGTGCGTGCGTGCGTGCGTGTGTACATGCATACATGTATGTACGATTTTTATCGATTGACGATTTTATAAGCATATGTCAACATTTTAAATAAATATATCTCATTAAAACGTGTTCTTAAGATAGTCATGTTCTTGAAAATAATTAATGTATTGTTAGGTTCTTACAGCTTGTCGTCAAAATATATGATGCCGATAGCAAAGGCACACGCAATAGGACGACAGTTTGTGGGTTGTAAAACGTGAAACTTACAAATTACACAAAATTATCATTATTCGCTATGCACAATTGCATTAAACAATGACATTTATTTCTCAGAACAACCAACATAAGTCGTAACATTACCCGCAGCATCGTTTACATGGGAACCTCGGAATGTCTTTGACCTGGTTATTGCGTCGTTGTGTAATATTAATTGGAGTACTGGTATCAAATAAATGTTCTATGCACAATGACCCTCAAAGATTGCGTTTGTGAAGAGCATAGGAGCAACTCCAGCAATAAATATCGACTCGGGGAATGCTGTTGTGGTGTCATAGGTGATTTTCTCGAGAGCCTTATCTTACAAACTATTGCCAAACACTTAAGAGTTCAAGAGTTCCGTTCGAAAGTATTGTTATAAATAGATCGACCGGGGTCAGATAATAACCCGACTGTTGATTTCAACGTCACTGGACGGCCTCGACGCCAAAGCGACACGGCAAAGGTGAAGCCTACTCAGAAATTGTTATGTATGTGGCATTAACAAGAGAGCCGGCGCTGAAATTGCCCACTGCGCGTGCGCAATGTCCTACTGTCTGGAGAACCTTGGCAGGTTTTCCATACAACAGGAAGGACTCGTTGCTTAGCACGTTTTTCAGGTGGTGCGACACAGTTGTTGGAATGGACAGGCTCAAGAGGCAAGTGGGGTTAAACAGTATGTACTACATCCCGGTTCAAAGTCAAAGTCGTATATCAACTGTATTCGGTGCTTTATGAAGGACGCCATATATACTCATCATATATGGCCTGTATCTTGTATACGGAGCAGCCTTTTGATTGAGCAAGACATTTAATGGACTATTGCAGTACCCGCAATACGAATATCATCGTGTATTGTATAATGACATGAATACAAAACAAACAAAATGCTTTCATTTGTATTAAATCCCACTTCACAAACAAACCTTAGAACATAGCAAAGTTGCTCGGAGTCTAATCTTAATAGCGCCAAATCTCACAATGGACACACTGGACAGGTCATCGTGGCGGAGGAGGTTCCGAGTGGCCAATCCCAGTAGGGAATAAACGCCCGAAAGATGATGATTCAAGTCCGGGGTTTCTTTTAATTTTCTATTTATGCCGAACCTTCGCTTAGCTGTTACATAGTCAACTCAAGTGTATATCGGACGGTGATGTATTTGTCAGAACATGTTCGGGTGCATATGTTACGTGAATGCACCCGTTCTGTTGGAAGTGCACGCCCGTCCGAAATATAACGCATGTTGACAGTATTGTCTATTATTGCATAATCGGGGTAGAGCGACATCTGGAGTTTCGCGGTAAGCAGTCGCATGAGCTATTTGGTTCAACAGACAATGCCATTGCGCCAATAGAATAGAGTTCAGTACTTGGACTTAACTCGGTGGTATAGGCCTATTCAGTTGTGACTGACGAGACCAACATTGAAGTGACGGTAAGGGTTCTCTCGCGGGCATGTATAGTAGTGTAAGTGTCAACATTGAAATGACGTAAGGGTTCTCTCGCGGGCATGTGTAGTAGTATAAGTGTCAACATTGAAGTGACGGTAAGGGTTCTCTCGTGGGCATGTGTAGTAGTGTAAGTGTCAACATTGAAGTGACGGTAAGGGTTCTCTCGTGGGCATGTGTAGTAGTGTAAGTGTCAACATTGAAATGACGTAAGGGTTCTCTCGTGGGCATGTGTAGTAGTGTAAGTGTCAACATTGAAGTGACGTAAGGGTTCTCTCGTGGGCATGTGTAGTAGTGTAAGTGCCAACATTGAAGTGACGGTAAGGGTTCTCTCGCGGGCATGTGTAGTAGTGTAAGTGTCAACATTGAAGTGACGGTAAGGGTTCTCTCGTGGGCATGTGTAGTAGTGTAAGTGCCAACATTGAAGTGACGGTAAGGGTTCTCTCGTGGGCATGTGTAGTAGTGTAAGTGTCAACATTGAAGTGACGGTAAGGGTTCTCTCGTGGGCATGTGTAGTAGTGTAAGTGTCAACATTGAAATGACGTAAGGGTTCTCTCGCGGGCAATGTGTAGTAGTGTAAGTGCCAACATTGAAGTGACGGTAAGGGTTCTCTCGCGGGCATGTGTAGTAGTGTAAGTGTCAACATTGAAGTGACGGTAAGGGTTCTCTCGCGGGCATGTGTAGTAGTGTAAGTGCCGACATTGAAGTGACGGTAAGGGTTCTCTCGCGGGCATGTGTAGTAGTGTAAGTGCCAACATTGAAGTGACGGTAAGGGTTCTCTCGCGGGCATTTGTAGTAGTGTAAGTGACAACATTGAAGTGACGGTAAGGGTTCTCTCGTGGGCATGTGTAGTAGTGTAAGTGTCAACATTGAAGTGACGGTAAGGGTTCTCTCGTGGGCATGTGTAGTAGTGTAAGTGTCAACATTGAAGTGACGGTAAGGGTTCTCTCGTGGGCATGTGTAGTAGTGTAAGTGTCAACATTGAAGTGACGGTAAGGGTTCTCTCTTGGGCATGTGTAGTAGTGTAAGTGTCAACATTGAAGTGACGTAAGGGTTCTCTCGTGGGCATGTGTAGTAGTGTAAGTGTCAACATTGAAGTGACGGTAAGGGTTCTCTCGTGGGCATGTGTAGTAGTGTAAGTGTCAACATTGAAGTGACGTAAGGGTTCTCTCGCGGGCATGTGTAGTAGTGTAAGTGTCAACATTGAAGTGACGGTAAGGGTTCTCTCGTGGGCATGTGTAGTAGTGTAAGTGTCAACATTGAAGTGACGGTAAGGGTTCTCTCGTGGGCATGTGTAGTAGTGTAAGTGTCAACATTGAAATGACGTAAGGGTTCTCTCGCGAGCATGTGTAGTAGTGTAAGTGTCAACATTGAAGTGACGGTAAGGGTTCTCTCGTGGGCATGTGTAGTAGTGTAAGTGTCAACATTGAAGTGACGGTAAGGGTTCTCTCGTGGGCATGTGTAGTAGTGTAAGTGTCAACATTGAAGTGACGGTAAGGGTTCTCTCGTGGGCATGTGTAGTAGTGTAAGTGTCAACATTGAAGTGACGGTAAGGGTTCTCTCGTGGGCATGTGTAGTAGTGTAAGTGTCAACATTGAAATGACGTAAGGGTTCTCTCGCGGGCATGTGTAGTAGTGTAAGTGTCAACATTTAAGTGACGGTAAGGGTTCTCTCGTGGGCATGTGTAGTAGTGTAAGTGTCAACATTGAAGTGACGTAAGGGTTCTCTCGTGGGCATGTGTAGTAGTGTAAGTGTCAACATTGAAGTGACGTAAGGGTTCTCTCGTGGGCATGTGTAGTAGTGTAAGTGTCAACATTGAAGTGACGGTAAGGGTTCTCTCGTGGGCATGTGTAGTAGTGTAAGTGCCAACATTGAAGTGACGGTAAGGGTTCTCTCGTGGGCATGTGTAGTAGTGTAAGTGTCAACATTGAAGTGACGGTAAGGGTTCTCTCGTGGGCATGTGTAGTAGTGTAAGTGTCAACATTGAAATGACGTAAGGGTTCTCTCGCGGGCAATGTGTAGCAGTGTAAGTGCCAACATTGAAGTGACGGTAAGGGTTCTCTCGCGGGCATGTGTAGTAGTGTAAGTGTCAACATTGAAGTGACGGTAAGGGTTCTCTCGCGGGCATGTGTAGTAGTGTAAGTGCCGACATTGAAGTGACGGTAAGGGTTCTCTCGCGGGCATGTGTAGTAGTGTAAGTGCCAACATTGAAGTGACGGTAAGGGTTCTCTCGCGGGCATGTGTAGTAGCGTAAGTGACAACATTGAAGTGACGGTAAGGGTTCTCTCGTGGGCATGTGTAGTAGTGTAAGGGTCAACATTGAAGTGACGGTAAGGGTTCTCTCGTGGGCATGTGTAGTAGTGTAAGTGTCAACATTGAAGTGACGGTAAGGGTTCTCTCGTGGGCATGTGTAGTAGTGTAAGTGTCAACATTGAAGTGACGGTAAGGGTTCTCTCGTGGGAATGTGTAGTAGTGTAAGTGTCAACATTGAAGTGACGTAAGGGTTCTCTCGTGGGCATGTGTAGTAGTGTAAGTGTCAACATTGAAGTGACGGTAAGGGTTCTCTCGTGGGCATGTGTAGTAGTGTAAGTGTCAACATTGAAGTGACGGTAAGGGTTCTCTCGTGGGCATGTGTAGTAGTGTAAGTGTCAACATTGAAATGACGTAAGGGTTCTCTCGCGGGCATGTGTAGTAGTGTAAGTGTCAACATTGAAATGACGGTAAGGGTTCTCTCGTGGGCATGTGTAGTAGTGTAAGTGTCAACATTGAAATGACTTAAGGGTTCTCTCGTGGGCATGTGTAGTAGTGTAAGTGCCAACATTGAAGTGACGGTAAGGGTTCTCTCGTGGGCATGTGTAGTAGTGTAAGTGCCAACATTGAAGTGACGGTAAGGGTTCTCTCGTGGGCATGTGTAGTAGTGTAAGTGTCAACATTGAAGTGACGTAAGGGTTCTCTCGTGGGCATGTGTAGTAGTGTAAGTGTCAACATTGAAGTGACGTAAGGGTTCTCTCGTGGGCATGTGTAGTAGTGTAAGTGTCAACATTGAAGTGACGGTAAGGGTTCTCTCGTGGGCATGTGTAGTAGTGTAAGTGCCAACATTGAAGTGACGGTAAGGGTTCTCTCGTGGGCATGTGTAGTAGTGTAAGTGTCAACATTGAAGTGACGGTAAGGGTTCTCTCGTGGGCATGTGTAGTAGTGTAAGTGTCAACATTGAAATGACGTAAGGGTTCTCTCGCGGGCAATGTGTAGTAGTGTAAGTGCCAACATTGAAGTGACGGTAAGGGTTCTCTCGCGGGCATGTGTAGTAGTGTAAGTGTCAACATTGAAGTGACGGTAAGGGTTCTCTCGCGGGCATGTGTAGTAGTGTAAGTGCCGACATTGAAGTGACGGTAAGGGTTCTCTCGCGGGCATGTGTAGTAGTGTAAGTGCCAACATTGAAGTGACGGTAAGGGTTCTCTCGCGGGCATGTTTAGTAGTGTAAGTGACAACATTGAAGTGACGGTAAGGGTTCTCTCGTGGGCATGTGTAGTAGTGTAAGTGTCAACATTGAAGTGACGGTAAGGGTTCTCTCGTGGGCATGTGTAGTAGTGTAAGTGTCAACATTGAAGTGACGGTAAGGGTTCTCTCGTGGGCATGTGTAGTAGTGTAAGTGTCAACATTGAAATGACGGTAAGGGTTCTCTCGTGGGCATGTGTAGTAGTGTAAGTGTCAACATTGAAGTGACGTAAGGGTTCTCTCGTGGGCATGTGTAGTAGTGTAAGTGTCAACATTGAAGTGACGGTAAGGGTTCTCTCGTGGGCATGTGTAGTAGTGTAAGTGCCAACATTGAAGTGATGGTAAGGGTTCTCTCGTGGGCATGTGTAGTAGTGTAAGTGTCAACATTGAAGTGACGGTAAGGGTTCTCTCGTGGGCATGTGTAGTAGTGTAAGTGTCAACATTGAAATGACGTAAGGGTTCTCTCGCGGGCAATGTGTAGTAGTGTAAGTGCCAACATTGAAGTGACGGTAAGGGTTCTCTCGCGGGCATGTGTAGTAGTGTAAGTGTCAACATTGAAGTGACGGTAAGGGTTCTCTCGCGGGCATGTGTAGTAGTGTAAGTGCCGACATTGAAGTGACGGTAAGGGTTCTCTCGCGGGCATGTGTAGTAGTGTAAGTGCCAACATTGAAGTGACGGTAAGGGTTCTCTCGCGGGCATGTGTAGTAGCGTAAGTGACAACATTGAAGTGACGGTAAGGGTTCTCTCGTGGGCATGTGTAGTAGTGTAAGGGTCAACATTGAAGTGACGGTAAGGGTTCTCTCGTGGGCATGTGTAGTAGTGTAAGTGTCAACATTGAAGTGACGGTAAGGGTTCTCTCGTCGGCATGTGTAGTAGTGTAAGTGTCAACATTGAAGTGACGGTAAGGGTTCTCTCGTGGGCATGTGTAGTAGTGTAAGTGTCAACATTGAAGTGACGTAAGGGTTCTCTCGTGGGCATGTGTAGTAGTGTAAGTGTCAACATTGAAGTGACGGTAAGGGTTCTCTCGTGGGCATGTGTAGTAGTGTAAGTGTCAACATTGAAGTGACGGTAAGGGTTCTCTCGTGGGCATGTGTAGTAGTGTAAGTGTCAACATTGAAATGACGTAAGGGTTCTCTCGCGGGCATGTGTAGTAGTGTAAGTGTCAACATTGAAATGACGGTAAGGGTTCTCTCGTGGGCATGTGTAGTAGTGTAAGTGTCAACATTGAAATGACTTAAGGGTTCTCTCGTGGGCATGTGTAGTAGTGTAAGTGCCAACATTGAAGTGACGGTAAGGGTTCTCTCGTGGGCATGTGTAGTAGTGTAAGTGCCAACATTGAAGTGACGGTAAGGGTTCTCTCGTGGGCATGTGTAGTAGTGTAAGTGTCAACATTGAAGTGACGTAAGGGTTCTCTCGTGGGCATGTGTAGTAGTGTAAGTGTCAACATTGAAGTGACGTAAGGGTTCTCTCGTGGGCATGTGTAGTAGTGTAAGTGTCAACATTGAAGTGACGGTAAGGGTTCTCTCGTGGGCATGTGTAGTAGTGTAAGTGCCAACATTGAAGTGACGGTAAGGGTTCTCTCGTGGGCATGTGTAGTAGTGTAAGTGTCAACATTGAAGTGACGGTAAGGGTTCTCTCGTGGGCATGTGTAGTAGTGTAAGTGTCAACATTGAAATGACGTAAGGGTTCTCTCGCGGGCAATGTGTAGTAGTGTAAGTGCCAACATTGAAGTGACGGTAAGGGTTCTCTCGCGGGCATGTGTAGTAGTGTAAGTGTCAACATTGAAGTGACGGTAAGGGTTCTCTCGCGGGCATGTGTAGTAGTGTAAGTGCCGACATTGAAGTGACGGTAAGGGTTCTCTCGCGGGCATGTGTAGTAGTGTAAGTGCCAACATTGAAGTGACGGTAAGGGTTCTCTCGCGGGCATGTTTAGTAGTGTAAGTGACAACATTGAAGTGACGGTAAGGGTTCTCTCGTGGGCATGTGTAGTAGTGTAAGTGTCAACATTGAAGTGACGGTAAGGGTTCTCTCGTGGGCATGTGTAGTAGTGTAAGTGTCAACATTGAAGTGACGGTAAGGGTTCTCTCGTGGGCATGTGTAGTAGTATAAGTGTCAACATTGAAGTGACGGTAAGGGTTCTCTCGTGGGCATGTGTAGTAGTGTAAGTGCCAACATTGAAGTGACGGTAAGGGTTCTCTCGCGGGCATGTTTAGTAGTGTAAGTGACAACATTGAAGTGACGGTAAGGGTTCTCTCGTGGGCATGTGTAGTAGTGTAAGTGTCAACATTGAAGTGACGGTAAGGGTTCTCTCGTGGGCATGTGTAGTAGTGTAAGTGTCAACATTGAAGTGACGGTAAGGGTTCTCTCGTGGGCATGTGTAGTAGTATAAGTGTCAACATTGAAGTGACGGTAAGGGTTCTCTCGTGGGCATGTGTAGTAGTGTAAGTGTCAACATTGAAGTGACGTAAGGGTTCTCTCGTGGGCATGTGTAGTAGTGTAAGTGTCAACATTGAAGTGACGGTAAGGGTTCTCTCGTGGGCATGTGTAGTAGTGTAAGTGTCAACATTGAAGTGACGTAAGGGTTCTCTCGCGGGCATGTGTAGTAGTGTAAGTGTCAACATTGAAGTGACGGTAAGGGTTCTCTCGTGGGCATGTGTAGTAGTGTAAGTGTCAACATTGAAATGACGTAAGGGTTCTCTCGCGGGCAATGTGTAGTAGTGTAAGTGTCAACATTGAAATGACGTAAGGGTTCTCTCGCGGGCAATGTGTAGTAGTGTAAGTGCCAACATTGAAGTGACGGTAAGGGTTCTCTCGCGGGCATGTGTAGTAGTGTAAGTGCCAACATTGAAGTGACGGTAAGGGTTCTCTCGCGGGCATGTGTAGTAGTGTAAGTGGCAACATTGAAGTGACGGTAAGGGTTCTCTCGTGGGCATGTGTAGTAGTGTAAGTGCCAACATTGAAGTGACGGTAAGGGTTCTCTCGTGGGCATGTGTAGTAGTGTAAGTGTCAACATTGAAGTGACGGTAAGGGTTCTCTCGTGGGCATGTGTAGTAGTGTAAGTGTCAACATTGAAATGACGTAAGGGTTCTCTCGCGGGCAATGTGTAGTAGTGTAAGTGCCAACATTGAAGTGACGGTAAGGGTTCTCTCGCGGGCATGTGTAGTAGTGCAAGTGTCAACATTGAAGTGACGGTAAGGGTTCTCTCGCGGGCATGTGTAGTAGTGTAAGTGTGCCAACATTGAAGTGACGGTAAGGGTTCTCTCGCGGGCATGTGTAGTAGTGTAAGTGACAACATTGAAGTGACGGTAAGGGTTCTCTCGTGGGCATGTGTAGTAGTGTAAGTGTCAACATTGAAGTGACGGTAAGGGTTCTCTCGTGGGCATGTGTAGTAGTGTAAGTGTCAACATTGAAGTGACGTAAGGGTTCTCTCGTGGGCATGTGTAGTAGTGTAAGTGTCAACATTGAAGTGACGGTAAGGGTTCTCTCGTGGGCATGTGTAGTAGTGTAAGTGTCAACATTGAAGTGACGTAAGGTTTCTCTCGCGGGCATGTGTAGTAGTGTAAGTGTCAACATTGAAGTGACGGTAAGGGTTCTCTCGTGGGCATGTGTAGTAGTGTAAGTGTCAACATTGAAATGACGTAAGGGTTCTCTCGCGGGCAATGTGTAGTAGTGTAAGTGCCAACATTGAAGTGACGGTAAGGGTTCTCTCGCGGGCATGTGTAGTAGTGTAAGTGTCAACATTGAAGTGACGGTAAGGGTTCTCTCGCGGGCATGTGTAGTAGTGTAAGTGCCGACATTGAAGTGACGGTAAGGGTTCTCTCGCGGGCATGTGTAGTAGTGTAAGTGCCAACATTGAAGTGACGGTAAGGGTTCTCTCGCGGGCATGTGTAGTAGCGTAAGTGACAACATTGAAGTGACGTAAGGGTTCTCTCGTGGGCATGTGTAGTAGTGTAAGTGTCAACATTGAAGTGACGGTAAGGGTTCTCTCGTGGGCATGTGTAGTAGTGTAAGTGTCAACATTGAAGTGACGTAAGGGTTCTCTCGCGGGCATGTGTAGTAGTGTAAGTGTCAACATTGAAGTGACGGTAAGGGTTCTCTCGTGGGCATGTGTAGTAGTGTAAGTGTCAACATTGAAATGAC
This sequence comes from Lamellibrachia columna, assembly GCA_963662155.1. Lineage (NCBI taxonomy): Eukaryota > Metazoa > Annelida > Polychaeta > Sabellida > Siboglinidae > Lamellibrachia > Lamellibrachia columna. Next base: position 44,309,291 of record OY759274.1, read on the forward strand.
GTAAGGGTTCTCTCGCGGGCAATGTGTAGTAGTGTAAGTGCCAACATTGAAGTGACGGTAAGGGTTCTCTCGCGGGCATGTGTAGTAGTGTAAGTGTCAACATTGAAGTGACGGTAAGGGTTCTCTCGCGGGCATGTGTAGTAGTGTAAGTGCCGACATTGAAGTGACGGTAAGGGTTCTCTCGCGGGCATGTGTAGTAGTGTAAGTGCCAACATTGAAGTGACGGTAAGGGTTCTCTCGCGGGCATGTGTAGTAGCGTAAGTGACAACATTGAAGTGACGGTAAGGGTTCTCTCGTGGGCATGTGTAGTAGTGTAAGGGTCAACATTGAAGTGACGGTAAGGGTTCTCTCGTGGGCATGTGTAGTAGTGTAAGTGTCAACATTGAAGTGACGGTAAGGGTTCTCTCGTGGGCATGTGTAGTAGTGTAAGTGTCAACATTGAAGTGACGGTAAGGGTTCTCTCGCGGGCATGTGTAGTAGTGTAAGTGCCGACATTGAAGTGACGGTAAGGGTTCTCTCGCGGGCATGTGTAGTAGTGTAAGTGCCAACATTGAAGTGACGGTAAGGGTTCTCTCGCGGGCATGTGTAGTAGCGTAAGTGACAACATTGAAGTGACGTAAGGGTTCTCTCGTGGGCATGTGTAGTAGTGTAAGTGTCAACATTGAAGTGACGGTAAGGGTTCTCTCGTGGGCATGTGTAGTAGTGTAAGTGTCAACATTGAAGTGACGTAAGGGTTCTCTCGTGGGCATGTGTAGTAGTGTAAGTGTCAACATTGAAGTGACGGTAAGGGTTCTCTCGTGGGCATGTGTAGTAGTGTAAGTGTCAACATTGAAGTGACGTAAGGTTTCTCTCGCGGGCATGTGTAGTAGTGTAAGTGTCAACATTGAAGTGACGGTAAGGGTTCTCTCGTGGGCATGTGTAGTAGTGTAAGTGTCAACATTGAAATGACGTAAGGGTTCTCTCGCGGGCAATGTGTAGTAGTGTAAGTGCCAACATTGAAGTGACGGTAAGGGTTCTCTCGCGGGCATGTGTAGTAGTGTAAGTGTCAACATTGAAGTGACGGTAAGGGTTCTCTCGCGGGCATGTGTAGTAGTGTAAGTGCCGACATTGAAGTGACGGTAAGGGTTCTCTCGCGGGCATGTGTAGTAGTGTAAGTGCCAACATTGAAGTGACGGTAAGGGTTCTCTCGCGGGCATGTGTAGTAGCGTAAGTGACAACATTGAAGTGACGTAAGGGTTCTCTCGTGGGCATGTGTAGTAGTGTAAGTGTCAACATTGAAGTGACGGTAAGGGTTCTCTCGTGGGCATGTGTAGTAGTGTAAGTGTCAACATTGAAGTGACGTAAGGGTTCTCTCGCGGGCATGTGTAGTAGTGTAAGTGTCAACATTGAAGTGACGGTAAGGGTTCTCTCGTGGGCATGTGTAGTAGTGTAAGTGTCAACATTGAAATGACGTAAGGGTTCTCTCGCGGGCAATGTGTAGTAGTGTAAGTGCCAACATTGAAGTGACGGTAAGGGTTCTCTCGCGGGCATGTGTAGTAGTGTAAGTGTCAACATTGAAGTGACGGTAAGGGTTCTCTCGCGGGCATGTGTAGTAGTGTAAGTGCCGACATTGAAGTGACGGTAAGGGTTCTCTCGCGGGCATGTGTAGTAGTGTAAGTGCCAACATTGAAGTGACGGTAAGGGTTCTCTCGCGGGCATGTGTAGTAGCGTAAGTGACAACATTGAAGTGACGGTAAGGGTTCTCTCGTGGGCATGTGTAGTAGTGTAAGGGTCAACATTGAAGTGACGGTAAGGGTTCTCTCGTGGGCATGTGTAGTAGTGTAAGTGTCAACATTGAAGTGACGGTAAGGGTTCTCTCGTGGGCATGTGTAGTAGTGTAAGTGTCAACATTGAAGTGACGGTAAGGGTTCTCTCGCGGGCATGTGTAGTAGTGTAAGTGCCGACATTGAAGTGACGGTAAGGGTTCTCTCGCGGGCATGTGTAGTAGTGTAAGTGCCAACATTGAAGTGACGGTAAGGGTTCTCTCGCGGGCATGTGTAGTAGCGTAAGTGACAACATTGAAGTGACGTAAGGGTTCTCTCGTGGGCATGTGTAGTAGTGTAAGTGTCAACATTGAAGTGACGGTAAGGGTTCTCTCGTGGGCATGTGTAGTAGTGTAAGTGTCAACATTGAAGTGACGTAAGGGTTCTCTCGCGGGCATGTGTAGTAGTGTAAGTGTCAACATTGAAGTGACGGTAAGGGTTCTCTCGTGGGCATGTGTAGTAGTGTAAGTGTCAACATTGAAATGACGTAAGGGTTCTCTCGCGGGCAATGTGTAGTAGTGTAAGTGCCAACATTGAAGTGACGGTAAGGGTTCTCTCGCGGGCATGTGTAGTAGTGTAAGTGTCAACATTGAAGTGACGGTAAGGGTTCTCTCGCGGGCATGTGTAGTAGTGTAAGTGCCGACATTGAAGTGACGGTAAGGGTTCTCTCGCGGGCATGTGTAGTAGTGTAAGTGCCAACATTGAAGTGACGGTAAGGGTTCTCTCGCGGGCATGTGTAGTAGCGTAAGTGACAACATTGAAGTGACGGTAAGGGTTCTCTCGTGGGCATGTGTAGTAGTGTAAGGGTCAACATTGAAGTGACGGTAAGGGTTCTCTCGTGGGCATGTGTAGTAGTGTAAGTGTCAACATTGAAGTGACGGTAAGGGTTCTCTCGTGGGCATGTGTAGTAGTGTAAGTGTCAACATTGAAGTGACGGTAAGGGTTCTCTCGTGGGCATGTGTAGTAGTGTAAGTGTCAACATTGAAGTGGCGTAAGGGTTCTCTCGTGGGCATGTGTAGTAGTGTAAGTGTCAACATTGAAGTGACGGTAAGGGTTCTCTCGTGGGCATGTGTAGTAGTGTAAGTGTCAACATTGAAGTGACGGTAAGGGTTCTCTCGTGGGCATGTGTAGTAGTGTAAGTGTCAACATTGAAATGACGTAAGGGTTCTCTCGCGGGCATGTGTATTAGTGTAAGTGTCAACATTGAAGTGACGGTAAGGGTTCTCTCGTGGGCATGTGTAGTAGTGTAAGTGTCAACATTGAAATGACTTAAGGGTTCTCTCGTGGGCATGTGTAGTAGTGTAAGTGTCAACATTGAAGTGATGGTAAGGGTTCTCTCGTGGGCATGTGTAGTAGTGTAAGTGTCAACATTGAAGTGACGTAAGGGTTCTCTCGTGGGCATGTGTAGTAGTGTAAGTGTCAACATTGAAGTGACGTAAGGGTTCTCTCGTGGGCATGTGTAGTAGTGTAAGTGCCAACATTGAAGTGACGGTAAGGGTTCTCTCGTGGGCATGTGTAGTAGTGTAAGTGTCAACATTGAAGTGACGTAAGGGTTCTCTCGTGGGCATGTGTAGTAGTGTAAGTGTCAACATTGAAGTGACGTAAGGTTTCTCTCGTGGGCATGTGTAGTAGTGTAAGTGTCAACATTGAAGTGACGGTAAGGGTTCTCTCGTGGGCATGTGTAGTAGTGTAAGTGCCAACATTGAAGTGACGGTAAGGGTTCTCTCGTGGGCATGTGTAGTAGTGTAAGTGTCAACATTGAAGTGATGGTAAGGGTTCTCTCGTGGGCATGTGTAGTAGTGTAAGTGTCAACATTGAAATGACGTAAGGGTTCTCTCGCGGGCAATGTGTAGTAGTGTAAGTGCCAACATTGAAGTGACGGTAAGGGTTCTCTCGCGGGCATGTGTAGTAGTGTAAGTGTCAACATTGAAGTGACGGTAAGGGTTCTCTCGCGGGCATGTGTAGTAGTGTAAGTGCCGACATTGAAGTGGCGGTAAGGGTTCTCTCGCGGGCATGTGTAGTAGTGTAAGTGCCAACATTGAAGTGACGGTAAGGGTTCTCTCGCGGGCATGTTTAGTAGTGTAAGTGACAACATTGAAGTGACGGTAAGGGTTCTCTCGTGGGCATGTGTAGTAGTGTAAGTGTCAACATTGAAGTGACGGTAAGGGTTCTCTCGTGGGCATGTGTAGTAGTGTAAGTGTCAACATTGAAGTGACGGTAAGGGTTCTCTCGTGGGCATGTGTAGTAGTGTAAGTGTCAACATTGAAGTGACGGTAAGGGTTCTCTCGTGGGCATGTGTAGTAGTGTAAATGTCAACATTGAAGTGACGTAAGGGTTCTCTCGTGGGCATGTGTAGTAGTGTAAGTGTCAACATTGAAGTGACGGTAAGGTTTCTCTCGTGGGCATGTGTAGTAGTGTAAGTGTCAACATTGAAGTGACGTAAGGGTTCTCTCGCGGGCATGTGTAGTAGTGTAAGTGTCAACATTGAAGTGACGGTAAGGGTTCTCTCGTGGGCATGTGTAGTAGTGTAAGTGTCAACATTGAAATGACGTAAGGGTTCTCTCGTGGGCAATGTGTAGTAGTGTAAGTGCCAACATTGAAGTGACGGTAAGGGTTCTCTCGCGGGCATGTGTAGTATTGTAAGTGTCAACATTGAAGTGACAGTAAGGGTTCTCTCGCGGGCATGTGTAGTAGTGTAAGTGTCAACATTGAAGTGACGGTAAGGGTTCTCTCGCGGGCATGTGTAGTAGTGTAAGTGCCAACATTGAAGTGACGGTAAGGGTTCTCTCGCGGGCATGTGTAGTAGCGTAAGTGACAACATTGAAGTGACGGTAAGGGTTCTCTCGTGGGCATGTGTAGTAGTGTAAGGGTCAACATTGAAGTGACGGTAAGGGTTCTCTCGTGGGCATGTGTAGTAGTGTAAGTGTCAACATTGAAGTGACGGTAAGGGTTCTCTCGTGGGCATGTGTAGTAGTGTAAGTGTCAACATTGAAGTGACGGTAAGGGTTCTCTCGTGGGCATGTGTAGTAGTGTAAGTGTCAACATTGAAGTGGCGTAAGGGTTCTCTCGTGGGCATGTGTAGTAGTGTAAGTGTCAACATTGAAGTGACGGTAAGGGTTCTCTCGTGGGCATGTGTAGTAGTGTAAGTGTCAACATTGAAGTGACGGTAAGGGTTCTCTCGTGGGCATGTGTAGTAGTGTAAGTGTCAACATTGAAATGACGTAAGGATTCTCTCGTGGGCATGTGTAGTAGTGTAAGTGTCAACATTGAAGTGACGTAAGGGTTCTCTCGTGGGCATGTGTAGTAGTGTAAGTGCCAACATTGAAGTGACGGTAAGGGTTCTCTCGTGGGCATGTGTAGTAGTGTAAGTGTCAACATTGAAGTGACGGTAAGGGTTCTCTCGTGGGCATGTGTAGTAGTGTAAGTGTCAACATTGAAGTGACGGTAAGGGTTCTCTCGTGGGCATGTGTAGTAGTGTAAGTGTCAACATTGAAGTGACGTAAGGGTTCTCTCGTGGGCATGTGTAGTAGTGTAAGTGTCAACATTGAAGTGACGGTAAGGGTTCTCTCGTGGGCATGTGTAGTAGTGTAAGTGTCAACATTGAAGTGACGTAAGGGTTCTCTCGTGGGCATGTGTAGTAGTGTAAGTGTCAACATTGAAGTGACGGTAAGGGTTCTCTCGTGGGCATGTGTAGTAGTGTAAGTGTCAACATTGAAGTGACGTAAGGGTTCTCTCGCGGGCATGTGTAGTAGTGTAAGTGCCAACATTGAAATGACGTAAGGGTTCTCTCGCGGGCATGTGTAGTAGTGTAAGTGCCAACATTGAAGTGACGGTAAGGGTTCTCTCGTGGGCATGTGTAGTAGTGTAAGTGTCAACATTGAAGTGACGGTAAGGGTTCTCTCTTGGGCATGTGTAGTAGTGTAAGTGTCAACATTGAAATGACGTAAGGGTTCTCTCGGGGGCATGTGTAGTAGTGTAAGTGCCAACATTGAAGTGACGGTAAGGGTTCTCTCGTGGGCATGTGTAGTAGTGTAAGTGTCAACATTGAAGTGACGTAAGGGTTCTCTCGCGGGCATGTGTAGTAGTGTAAGGGTCAACATTGAAGTGACGGTAAGGGTTCTCTCGCGGGCATGTGTAGTAGTGTAAGTGCCGACATTGAAGTGACGGTAAGGGTTCTCTCGCGGGCATGTGTAGTAGTGTAAGTGCCAACATTGAAGTGACGGTAAGGGTTCTCTCGCGGGCATGTGTAGTTGTGTAAGTGACAACATTGAAGTGACGGTAAGGGTTCTCTCGTGGGCATGTGTAGTAGTGTAAGTGTCAACATTGAAGTGACGGTAAGGGTTCTCTCGTGGGCATGTGTAGTAGTGTAAGTGACAACATTGAAGTGACGGTAAGGGTTCTCTCGTGGGCATGTGTAGTAGTGTAAGTGTCAACATTGCCGCTTTCGGGCGGGAAATGCCGTTTTTTCATTTGTCCTGCTTTTCGCTTTTTTTTTTACGAAAGTCCCGTTTTTTATTTTCAAAAACAAAACAAATTCAAGGTAAAATCGACCGATTAGTTGAACTCGAGGCCATTCTAGGCAGAAGTTATTTCTCCGGTCTCAAGTGATTAAAAAAAATTTCGCGCGTGCATTAACCACGAATGAGAACGACCCGACTCTAAATGGCGACCAGTAAAACAACACGTTAAACAAACGATGAAAAACCGTCGAAAACCGACGAAAGCTGGGTGGGTGTTTTCGCTTTTTATGAGCTCCTTTTTCTGGAAAACGTCCCCGCATTTCCATGAGCAGATGTTGACACCTGTGTATGTGTCTCGGATCAGCCTACAAGTGTACATGTGTACGTGTCTCAGATCAGCTTACAAGTGTACCTGTGTACGTGTCTTGGATCGGCCTACAAGTGAACTACTTCCTGTGATTTCGCGATTGACAGATTGTGTCTCTCCAGCTGTACGTGTAATATATGTGTTTGTCGGTCAATAATCTGCTAGATGGCGAACTGATTCGTTTTGCGGATAATCTCCACATAAATGGTTCCTGAAATGATAGTTAATTTCTACACACTCCACTAACGTGTGATTTTAGCACACCATACAGTTGTGTTGTGTTGCAGTAATTACGACGCATTTCACAAAAGTGAGCTGGATAGTCTTGCTCCGGTGCTGGTAATTAGTCCATGTGCAGAAATCATGTTTCATTTGAGCCAAGCTACACACATGCTTCGGCGTAATCAAAACTAATTTAGTCTTCTGCGCTTTTGTAAGTTTACTGCGAAAATTAAAACACGAAGGCAGTGAGTCGATTAACGTATATGTAGATTAGGTCAATAAGTGTACATGTAAATATATATTACTTACATTGCCCGGTATCCAGTCTTTAGGACCGCTACAAAATGTTATACTCCCCCTCCCTCTCCCCCTCCCTCTCCCCCTCCCCCCCAGGGAAACTTGTTCATTCAAACACCAATTCGACGTATCTGCGATCTGCACGCTGCAATTTCTGCGCGAAAACTGTTCTATTCGTTGATATATTATCACAGTGCATATAAACAGGTACTTATTTATACAGTTGCGTAAACTGGTTAACGCTGAGTGAACCATATAGCTGCAAGAAGTTTCCTACCCGATCTTCTCGATAAAGAGTCCTACATCCTAACCATTATGGTAATGCGCCTCACTAGAAAATAGTAATACTAGAGGTTAGGTAAAACCCATGAAATTGCTTCTTCTTCGTTCTTCTTCGAAGCCATTTGTGAATGCAAAATATTAGGCTACTTGTACAAAACATTAGGCTACTTGTACAAAACATTAGGCTACTTGTACAAAATATTAGGCTACTTGTACAAAATATTAGGCTACTTGTACAAAATATTAGTCTACTTGTACAAAATATTAGGCTACTTGTACAAAATATTAGGCTACTTGTACAAAATATTAGGATTCCATCAAGAAAAAATATCAGTCCAATCGCTTAGAATAAGTAAACCACAAAACAACGATGTTCGACGCTACAAAAACCTGGTTTCGCGGGGGTGTGGTGGGCAGTTGTGTGTGATTTGTGTTTGCTTTGACATAGCATGTAGTTGGCAGTTGTGCGTGATTTGTGTTTGCTTTGACATAGCATGTGGTGGGCAGTTGTGTGTGATTAGTAGTGTTTGCTTTGACATAGCGTGTGGTGGGCAGTTGTGTGTGATTTGTGTTTGCTTTGACATAGCGTGTGGTGGGCAGTTGTGCGTGATTTGTGTTTGCTTTGACATAGCGTGTGGTGGGCAGTTGTGCGTGATTTGTGTTTGCTTTGACATAGCGTGTGGTGGGCAGTTGTGCGTGATTTGTGTTTGCTTTGACATAGCGTGTGGTGGGCAGTTGTGCGTGATTTGTGTTTGCTTTGACATAGCGTGTGGTGGGCAGTTGTACGTGATTTGTGTTTGCTTTGACATAGCGTGTGGTGGGCAGTTGTGCGTGATTTGGGTTTGCTTTGACATAGCGTGTGGTGGGCAGTTGTGCGTGATTTGTGTTTGCTTTGACATAGCGTGTGGTGGGCAGTTGTGCGTGATTTGTGTTTGCTTTGACATAGCGTGGCGGGAGTTCCGATGTTACGCGACATGGGGTTCGCGTATAGTGGTTGGTGTGGTTTTTGCCTTGCGTAAAATAATATACTGTTTTCAAAAAAATACGTAGATACTTTTTCGCATGGGATCAATATTCGAAAACCTCAGTTACTTCATCTATCGAGTACAAACAAGACAAATTGGTTTGAGTGAACTACTCACCAAAATATCGAACGATGGAAATAAACGTTTATCAAAGCGAGTGTAGCGCCGGAATTTGTCTTAAAAGAAAAAGCGTCTTCGAAAAAGCCTCACTGTGCGGTAATATGCAAAGCATTAAATGTGCAAAATTCACGAGGCCGTTCGATTACTTTCCTGTAATGATTATTACGAACAATTGCATACACTTTCTTACGATAAAGAGAAATAAGGTGTATTTACAAAATTCACCGATGTGTCGTACCAGTTATGCCACCTGGCGATTAATATCGAACTAGATATACGAAAATATGTCTCAAAAACCTGTTTATCAATAATTTTTCTTTGAAAGAGTTAACTTTGTCAGTTAACTTCCAGTGACCGATATATGATTTTATATAGGACTAATTACATATCTAGAGTGAGATGGAGCGAGATGACAAAATCTGGCGTGAGGAAAAATCTACGCCGGTGACTGTAATATATTATGTCGAAGTGTTGATGTCATCCTGTTTTATAACGTAGTTATAATAGTGATCTGCACCCTGGTGTTTTTATAAGTTGTCTTACGATGCAATAGGGGGCGCTTGGTTGGACTGAATCACAGAGCAAGTGACAAGGGTGCGTCAAAGCTACTACTGGGAGTGCCAGGGATACGCAAACTGAGTCTGATACGTGACCTCCCAAGTACATACAGTATCAAAGCTATCAACGTAGCTGAACTTTCACCACCAATGAGTAAGCAAAGCGTGGTAAACGAATACCCGAAGTTGTTTTCCGGTTTGGGGAAACTATAAGGTGAACACACAATTCATCTGAAAGAGAATGCGACACCATTCTGTCTTGCAACACCAAGGAGAGCGCCTCTCCCACTGATGAAAAAGGTGAAAGACGAGATCGACCGAATGGTAGACTGCGGAGTGATCGAACCAGTGAATGACCCCACCGACTGGTGTGCTCCGATCGTTGCAGTTCCAAAACCTTCAGGTGCTGCCAGAATATGTGTAGACTTGACGAAACTAAACGAAAGTGTGCGTCGAGAATTTTACATCATTCCGAAAGTTGAAACGACACTTAGCAGCATTGTAGAAGGAACAGTCTATTCCAAACTTGATGCAAACTCAGGTTTTCATCAAATCATGCTCAGTGACGAGAATGCTAAGCTGACAACTTTCGTAACACCACACGGCAGATACATGTTCCGACGTCAGGATATCTTCAGCGCCGGAGTATTTCCAGAAGCGTATGGACCGTGAACTGTCAGGGCTCGATGGAGTCGTTTGTCATCTGGATGACATACTTTTTGTCGGACGCGACCAAAGCGAACATGATCAGAGGCCGAAAGCTGTTCTTGACAGACTGACAAAGAGTGGTCTGACGGTCAATCTGGAGAAATGCGTCTTCTCACAGACCAAACTATCGTATCTGGGTCAGATCATAGACAACCACGGAATCCACAAAGATCCACCTAAAGTGAAAGCGATCGTTGAGATGGCAGAACCAACCGACAATGTGGATCTCCGACGATTTCTGGGAATGATAAATCAGCTCATGAAATTCTGCCCGAACTTAGCAGAGATGACACATCCGCCAAGAGAGCTGCTAAAGAAGACGAATGTATGGCTATGGGGCCAGACACAGCAGCAGGCCTTCAAAGACCTGAAAAAGGAACTGGCATCTGAAAGAGTACTTGCCATGTATGACACCGAGAAAGAAACAGTTGTCTCGGCGGACGCCAGCAGCTTCGGTCTTGGAACTGCGTTACTACAACGACAGTCTTCAAGGGAGATGCGACCCGTTGCATTTGCAAGCTGGTCAATGACCGAGACCGAATGTCGTTACACACAGATCGACAAAGAGGCATTAGCAACCACATGGGCACTCGAACACTGGTCGGACCTTCTGATCGGCATGACATTCAAGGTGGACTCGGACCATAAACCACTCGTTCCTCTACTCTCCACGAAGCTGCTGCACTAACTTCCTGTACGTATTCAACGGTTCAGGATGCGCCTGATGATGTATACGTTCAGCATCGACCACGTTCCAGGGGAACATCTGTACACTGCACTGTCACGTGCCCCCGTGAAACACACTGGCGACCAACAGACAAAGGAGTTCCGTCAGGAGGTAGACAACTACGTCAATGCGGTTATGTTGTATCTAACTGCATCTGACCAAAGACTGGAACAAATCAGACGAGAACTCAACAAAGACGACGTGCTAAAACTCGTCCTCCATTACGTCTGAAATGGATGGCCAGAAGACAAGCGAAAAATACAAGGACATTTCGTGAAATACTGGCAGGAAAGAGGCAACCTGTCAGTCAATGAAGGACTTTTGATGCGTGGACAACAACTAGTCGTGCCACCTAGTCTGAGAATTGACATTCTTAGATATCTTCGTGACTACCACCAGGGAATCACGAAAACTCGTGAGAACGCAGTGTCATCCGTGTGGTGGCCGGGGATATCGCGAGATATCGAGAAGATAAAAAAAACTGTGCCATATGCGAACAATACCGTAAAGATCTCATTGAGCCCATGAAGGGAACAGAATTCCCTCAGAGGCCTTGGTCCAGAGTAGGTGCAGACTTTTTCACACACAAAGGTCACAAACTAAAAAAAAGTGTTCAGTCGTCAGGGAATGCAATGTGCCACAGTTGGATTTAGAGGAATTCAAAGACTTTTCGAAATCTTGGGGATTCGAGCATGTCACATCGTCCCCGAAATATCCTCAGTCAAACGGCGAAGTCGAACGCGCTGTTCAAACGATGAAAACTATCCTGAATAAATGTGATGATGAGTATCTCGCTCTCCTAACATACAGGAACACTCCGCTTCAAAATGGATATTCTCCAGCACAACTGAACATGGGACGGAAATTGAAAACCAGAGTGCCAATCCATCCAGACGAATTAATTCCGAAAATACCGGACTCCCCAATCGTTCGAAAAAGGGAGAGACAGTATCGGGACATGGTGACACAGACATACAATCGCAGACACAGGGTCGTGGAAGGAGACTTCATAGCACCCGGAGATCGTGTATGGGTCCCCGATCTGAATACACATGGCAAAGTGTTCGAAATCTTCAGCAACCTCGATCAGTGCTTATCGAGACAACGAGAAGCCGCGTACGACGTAACCGGCGAATGATCCGCAGGTTGGATCTACCAAATCTATGCCAACCCACATCGAATGGAGGTCAAGATGTCATGACTGAAACAACGCTAACCTCGTTCCAGCCAGATGGCATGCTTGAGGTAGATGACCATGACCATCCTCCTGTGATCGGACATTACGTTGAACAGTCGGTGCCAGAACCACCTGTGTCTAGGAAGTCTGACAGAGCAACGAGGAAGCCGACCAGATATATAGAAGAGTGTTAAGTGCTCACAGACTCTTGCAAAATGTAAAATGAACATTTCTGTGTAATTGGAACGTTTTATGCTAGAATGTGATTTGCGCATATGTCTGAATGTGAAAAGAACTCATTTAAATGAACATTTGTCTCTAATTTACAAGGACATTTCGTATCCTTACTAAAAAAGGGAGATGTTGTATGACGTGGTTATAATAGTGATCTGTACTCGGGTGTTTTTGTAAGTTGTCTTACAGTGCGACTGGGGGCGCTTGGTTGGACTGATTAAAGGAGTGACAACGTGTTACTACTGGCGTGTCTCAAATAACGTCCTCCCGCGACATAAAACACATGCTTGACACGATGATTCGATGGTGTTTCCTCCAGGTCGGCCACCACGCACATCCTGTGCACCATGTACGGACTGATGTTGACTGTCTTCGGTGTCGTCTTCCCAACCAGCATCGTGCTCTCGGACAACGAGCTACGCGAGTCGTACTTTCTGGAGGTAAGTCGTGTCGTTATGTTGAATAATCTGAATGTAACGTCGTTGATACTTGGCAGCACTAACATATGCGATGACGTAAACAATACTTCCGTCGTCATTACACGCGCCATTTTGTATGCTATGACCGTATCATGACGTTCGTGTGGATTTTGCCTTACGTAATATATAATATGCTGTTTCCAAAAAATCTGAAGAAATTTTTGCTAATGGGATCAATATTCGAAATAACTCAGTTATTTCATCTATCGAATGCAAACAAGTTGTTAGAAAAGTTTATTTGAGTGAAATATGAAACGACGGAAAGATACGTTTCTCAAAGCGAGGACGCTAGCGCCGGAATTTGCCTTAAAAGAAAGCGTCTTCAAAAAAACCTCACTATGCAACGCATTAAATGTATAAAATTCACGAGGCCGTTCGATTACTTTCCTGTAGTGATTATTACGAACAATTGCATAAATGTTCTTATGATAAAGTGAAATATGGCGTATTTACAAAATGCACCGATGTGTCGTACCAGTTAGGCCACCTGACAATTAATGTCGAACTATATATACGAAAATATGTTTCAAAGACATGTTTATTCATAATTTTTCTTCGAAACAGTTAACTTTGTCAGACGATTATAATCCCAGTGACCGACTATTGACGTATCTAATGTGAGATCCAGCGAAATCACAAAATGAGAAAAAAATCTGGCGTGAGGCGAAAACTACCGCGGTGACTGTAATTATAAACAACTAGTTCCGTCGTAATCGGACCAGTCGGATACGATCGATTATTAAATCATAACTGCACTGCAAGACACAGTGTTGTGTACCAGGCGTGTTTAAATATCATTATTAAATCATACCTGCACTGCAAAACACAGTGTTTTGTGCCAGGCGTGTTTAAATATCTTCACAAGCTCTCATTTCCTTTTTAGGTATTTTGTAATGCACTTCAACCACAAAATAGCAGTTCATCTCGTTTTGGATGCACACGAAAAACGCATAAAACTACCCAAAAGTGGCGCCTCTCACCATTTCACCACTGCTACAACTTGCCTCGCAGGCTTTATTTTTAGTTGGTAAACTCCTAATTGTGTCAAGAAATCTCTCGATTTTAATTGCATACAATTATGGATAGTGCCTGTATTGAAAATGTGTCTAGAAACATTGTTTGACACTATGCTACATTACTCAGTTGCCTGTTGCAGTGACGTAACAAGTCGTAAACAACACTGCCGTTGCCATGCCAACCATTTATTTATACCACGCCGTAACTGTTCATTTTTAATTTATAATCAAGTTATGGCAGTGGTGATGTGCTGAGTGGCGCCACGGTCGGGGAGTGTGATAACGCATGTGTTAAGTGGAGCCCTCTGTCGGCTACTTTTCGTGCACTGTTCCTCATTCTCGTAGACACCTATCATAATATTGATACACCATCGTTTCCGTTTTCTATTCAACAAATCCAAGACTCTAATCTAGCCATTAAAAATTATGAGATTGCCACCCAAAGCGATACACTTTAGGTTGAAAGTGGCCAAGGAAACCATTGGTGTATCAAGAGTCCTATATTTTTCATTCATGTGTGGTCCGCCTTACAAGATATCTTAACATTTTTTTAAAGCATATTCACAATACTAGAATTTCCACAATCAGTAGATAATTTGTTCCATTATGATATCGTTCTCTGCGAGAACGAATACTTTCTCATATTAAATATAAACTGTTCCCGGGTTACTGACGATTTACAAACTATAGAAGTTTATTATTTTTATTATTAGCTAAGTTTTTAAGAAAAAAATATTTCTTTCAAAATTGTCATAACCATTCAATATATTAAAACTTCTGTTTGGTCTCCTCTTGATCTGCTGGTCTCTCTGCCCGCAGATATTCCAGTTGTACATTTATGGCGTCTCGGTGATGTTCCTCGCTTACATGCACTTCTACCTGATGAGTTACAAGGAGGACTACCGCGACCTCACTCGTCTGCCGAAGACCTGCATTGAACTCGGCCCCGTGTGCAGCAGCTGTGACGCCGGCAGAACCAACAGTCCCGGGGTAGACAACGTCGTCTACCCGACTGACGGTGCGCATTGGCGTCCATCTGCTCAGTCATAACTATTGTTGTTGTGGCGTCATTCGTCGTTGTTGTTACAATAGTGGCGGTGGCGGCGGCGGCGACTGTTGCAGAGGCAGTGGCAGTGACTGTGTCAGTGACTGTGGCGGTGGCAGTGACAGTGACAGTGACAGTGGTAGAGGCAGTGACAGTGGTAGCGGCAGTGACAGTGACAGTGGTAGCGGCAGTGACAGTGGTAGAAGCAGTGACAGTGGTAGCGGCAGTGACAGTGGTAGCGGCAGTGACAGTGGTAGCGGCAGTGACAGTGACAGTGGTAGCGGCAGGGACAGTGACAGTGGTAGCGGCAGTGACAGTGACAGTGGTACGAGCAGTGACAGTAACAGTGGTAGCGGCAGTGACAGTGACAGTGGTAGCGGCAGTGACAGTGGTAGCGGCAGCGGCAGTGACAGTAACAGTGGTAGCGGCAGTGACAGTGACAGTGGTAGCGGCAGTGACAGTGGTAGCGGCAGGGACAGTGGTAGCGGCAGCGGCAGTGACAGTAACAGTGGTAGCGGCAGTGTCAGTGGTAGCGACAGTGACAGTGACAGTGACAGTGGTAGCGGCAGTAACAGTGGTAACGGCAGTGACAGTGGTAACGACAGTGACGGTAACAGTGGTAGCGGCAGTGACAGTAACAGTGGTAGCGGCAGTGACAGTGGTAGCGGCAGTGACAGTGGTAGCGGCAGTGACAGTCGTAGCGGCAGTGACAGTGACAATGGTAGCGCAGTGACAGTGGTAACGGCAGTGACAGTGACAGTGGTAGCGGCAGTGACAGTGGTAGCAGCAGTGACTGTAGTAGCGGCAATGACAGTGGTAGCGACAGTGACAGTGACAGTGGTAGCGACAGTGACAGTAACAGTGGTAACGGCAGTGACAGTGACAGTGGTAGCGGCAGTGACAGTGGTAGCGGCAGTGGCAGTGGTAGCGGCAGTGACAGTGACAGTGGTAGCGCCAGTGACAGTGACAGTGGTAGCGGCAGTGACAGTGGTAGCAGCAGTGACAGTGGTAGCGGCAGTGACAGTGACAGTGGTAGCGGCAGTGACAGTGGCAGTGGTAGCGGCAGTGACACTGACAGTGGTAGCGGCAGTGACAGTGACAGTGGTAGCGGCAGTGATAGTGACAGTGGTAGCGGCAGTGACAGTAATAGTGGTAGCAGCAGTGACATTGACAGTGGTAGCGGCAGTGACAGTAACAGTGACAGTGGTAGCGGCAGTGACAGTGGTAGCGGCAGTGGCAGTGACAGTGACAGTGGTAGCGACAGTGACAGTGGTAGCGGCAGTGACAGTGGTAGCGGCCGTGACAGTGGTAACGGCAGTGGCAGTGACAGTGGTAGCGGCAGTGACCGTGGTGGCGGCAGTGGCAGTGACAGTGACATTGGTAGCGACAGTGACAGTGGTGGCGGCAGTGGCAGTGACAGTGGTAGCAGCAATGACATTGACAGTGGTAGCGGCAGTGACAGTAACAGTGACAGTGGTAGCGGCAGTGACAGTGGTAGCGGCAGTGACAGTAATAGTGGTAGCGGCAGTGGCAGTGGCAGTGACAGTGACAGTGGTAGCGGCAGTGACAGTGGTAGCGGCAGTGACAGTAATAGTGGTAGCAGCAGTGGCAGTGACAGTGGTAGCAGCAGTGACATTGACAGTGGTAGCGGCAGTGACAGTAACAGTGACAGTGGTAGCGGCAGTGACAGTGGTAGCGGCAGTGACAGTAACAGTGGTAGCGGCAGTGGCAGTGACAGTGGTAGCGGCAGTGACAGTGGTAGCGGCAGTGACAGTAATAGTGGTAGCGGCAGTGGCAGTGGCAGTAACTGTGACAGTGGTAGCGGCAGTGACAGTGGTAGCGGCAGTGACAGTGACAGTGGTAGCGGCAGTGACAGTAACAGTGACAGTGGTAGTGGCAGTGACAGTGGTAGCGGCAGTGACAGTGGTAGCGGCAGTGACAGTAATAGTGGTAGCGGCAGTGGCAGTGGCAGTAACTGTGACAGTGGTAGCGGCAGTGACAGTGGTAGCGGCAGTGACAGTAATAGTGGTAGCGGCAGTGGCAGTGGCAGTAACTGTGACAGTGGTAGCGGCAGTGACAGTGGTAGCGGCAGTGACAGTAATAGTGGTAGCAGCAGTGGCAGTGACAGTGGTAGCAGCAGTGACATTAACAGTGGTAGCGGCAGTGACAGTAACAGTGACAGTGGTAGCGGCAGTGACAGTGGTAGCGGCAGTGACAGTAACAGTGGTAGCGGCAGTGACAGTAACAGTGACAGTGGTAGCGGCAGTGACAGTGGTAGCGGCAGTGACAGTAACAGTGGTAGCGGCAGTGGCAGTGACAGTGGTAGCGGCAGTGACAGTGGTAGCGGCAGTGACAGTAATAGTGGTAGCGGCAATAGGAGCAGTAGACGTTGCAGTAGCAATGCATTGATGGGAAATATTCAGGTATCACATACACGTGAATGATGGTACTGTTTGAAGTACTTGTTTATCAATGATTATTCAATGTTGTTGCGAAATCAAGAAATCTCTCGCGCAAAAGTTAGTTGTTGCGTCGTATTTGATGTCTAGTTTTGTACGCTGTATTTAAAGGTCAATGTCATTTAATGACATTAGAGAAAGTGTACACACGAATCGTCACGGAAATATTCGTGTGGAGAATATTTATATTTCGGTTGTTTGATTTTGTAATGAAATTGTTGCACGTGTAATGTTCTCGTACATAACATAATGTTTGTCTTGTGCTGGTTGTGTGTGTTGGCGACGGTCATAGTTTTACCAAAGAGACACGTTATTGTCGTAGGCGTTGTAGCGACGATTGGCATCCCAAACGAAAACGAGGAGAGGCAGCGTCCTAGGGTTGACGTATCAGCTTTCAAGTGGCCTTCCCTTTCCCGTCCGGCCCCTGCTGTCAGTTACGCCCAAGAAGGAATAAATTTTTACCTGCGTCTGGGAGCAATCGGCAAGTGAAACTACCAATGTTGATTCCTGTTGCATTGATTCCTGTTCATCTTTCTAAACTAGCTGATATGATATAATTATATCTACCTGAGACGCGATGGCTCTGTGGTCAGAGTGCCGGACTGTCAATCGAGTTAACCGGGTTCTAGTCAACCTGCTGCCGTATCGAAACTTGGACAATTTTGTTCACACCACTTTGCATCAGTTCACTCAGCTGTATAAATGAGGACTTGGAAGTAGACATTAATGGGATTCCAGTGATGGAATTATAAGAACATACAGCTGCTTTGCCGAAGCAGTTGCAGCGTAGCTGGATACTCCAATCGAAGTTGGAATTGCACATGGACTTCATCACTGCCTGTAGGACTAACCACGAATGCATTTTATAATCTTCTAAGCTTACGTGTAATATTCAGCCTCTATGGCTGCAAAGCAAAACATACTTTATTATTATTATTATTATTATTATTATTATTAGTAGTAGTAGTAGTAGTAGTAGTAGTAGTAGTAGTAGTAGTAGTAGTAGTAGTAGTAGTAGTAGTAGTAGTAGTAGTAGTAGTAGAAGTAGTAGTAGTAGTAGTAGTAGTAGTAGTAGTAGTAGTAGTAGTAGTAGTAGTAGTAGTAGTAGTAGTAGTAGTAGTAGTAGTAGTAGTAGTAGTAGAAATGGTGTGTTTGTGTGAACAGATCTGCCTGGGGCGTATCTCGCTCTGAGCAACGAACGTCTGATGGGTGCGGTAACAGTCCAATGCTTTACTTTACGTCTTATCACAGGGTTCGGTCTCGGTAGTATGATCCACGACGGCTTCTACATCGCCCAGGTGTTCCAGGGCGCCCTCTATCGGGTCATCTGCTACACCAACCTGGACGCCATCGTTTCGGCCACCCACATCACGTTCACTTTCTGCCAGACGTTCTTCGTCTTCAAGAACCACAAGGTGGGCAGTACAGGGAATGAACAATTTTCATTGGATAACTGGATGACTGCTTTCGGGACTTTGCAACACAAAATGTATTGGTTAAAGATAATAACCATACAAAACGTGTTACTACCGTGATCATTCATCTCTTGATATTTTAGAAAATACACGATTTGAAGATGAAATAAAATATGTCACATGTATCACGGCAATTATTGCGAGACCATTACATATTCACCCTTATATGTGAAATACAGCGTTTTCCATTGGATGATTGATTGTAGGTCTACTGTCAGCTTCCCGTTTTATATAATTTCTAACAGTAAATATAAGCAGCAATACAGGCTGAGACATGAAGTATAGCAGTGTTACTATAGATGTACTCTGTACAATACAGGCTGAGACATGAAGTATAGCATTGTTACTATAGATGTACTCTGTACAATACAGGCTGAGACATGAAGTATAACATTGTTACTATAGATGTACTCTGTACAATACAGGCTAAGACATGAAGTATAACATTGTTACTATAGATGTACTCTGTACAATACAGGCTGAGACATGAAGTATAGCAGTGTTACTATAGATGTACTCTGTACTTTGAGAACGAATTTTTTTTATTTGGGAACTATGATTACACGAAACGACCAACTAGCTCTATATCAGGTAACCAATAAAATCTTTGTACAATCCCTTTAACCATTATCGAATATTTTCTACTGCTTCTACTTTTACTGGTAGAAAACGACATAATGGCCGGCTAATGCGGCTGCTCTTTCGTAAATTACCAAGTACAGCGGGTTTTTAATCGTGCATTGTACAGAGCATGTGCATTGTGGTTATTTTGCTATGTAATTATTCACTAAGCTATTACAATTTAATTGCATCAATTTCTTTATGCATGGTTTAGCTATTACCTGAATGAATAATTTATTGCCTCATTAATTATCTGTTCAATTATTAGCTTAACCGTTTCACCTTACTTATACATTTTATTCACTTATTATTTTTATGACTATTAATAAATAGTACTGGTTATTTTTTTCGCGGATCGGTTTACCCCTTTCGACGTTCACGTGCCCCACAGGTCGTCATTAATATGCACAAGGTGTTGGTGAGGTTCGGAATCATGCACGTTGTGGCCACCAACATCTGCTGCTGGCTCGTGACGACTGTCGTCGAGGCGAACGAAGACTTCCGCGAAATCAGCGAACATGAGCTGCTGGAGAAACATCCACTTCAACATCATCAAACCGCATCAGCAACATGTGATTGCGCAACATCCCGATTTGAATGGTGCACATCTCGCGACACTATATAAATATTATCTAGTTCTTATCACGGCGAACTATTTGCTCACTGTAATGATTCACACAGCGCCAGAGTGATCTTCGTTCAGCAAATGTAATATAATTATGCTATTTGTTTTCTCTCTCTCTCTCTCTCTCTCTCTCTCTCTCTCTCTCTCTCTCTCTCTCTCTCTCTCTCTCTCTCTCTCTCTCTCTCTCTCTCTCTCTCTCTCTCTCTCTCTCTCTCTCTCTCTCTCTCTCTCTCTCTCTCTCTCTCTCTCTCTCTCTCTCTCTCTCTCTCTCTCTCTCTCTCTCTCTCTCTCTCTCTCTCTCTCTCTCTCTCTCTCTCTCTCTGTGTGTGTGTGTGTGTGTGTGTGTGTGTGTGTGTGTGTGTGTGTGTGTGTGTGTGCGTGCGTGTGCGTGCGTGCGTGGGTGTGATTGCGCGTATGCTTCTCTCTTTCTATGTATATATCTATATCCGTTTTCTCTCATCCCATCTCTTCCGTCGATTATAGTCGCGTGCAAACTAAATCAGGACACAATAAATTTAATTACTGAATGTAGGTTTCTGGACGTTAAATTCTAGAGTCGATCCACTGCAACTTAGACACGAGTCTGGCCCGCCGCACGGCGCCCTACCTCTTCCCCTGCACTATCGAATACAGCCTCATCGCAGCCGCCGTCATGTACAAGATCTACCAGAACGTCGGACACGTGCGCAAACTCGAATCGAGCCGACGGCATCCGGATATGCCCGAAGATCGTCACGACCCGACGGACTGCCACAAGGCGAACAAGGGTCTCTTCTTCGGCCTCATCATGATGGTGTTCACGTTCATCGCCATGGGCAGCTTCTTCCTCTTCAGTGAAGGGGTGGATGGTGTGAGGGAGAGCGAGGTCGTGGCGACGTTCATCTTCATGATGACGGAGATCATTCTTCTAAGCGTCTCCATGGTCTCGGTTGTTGTCGGTTTCGTCAAGGTAACGTCTCCGCTCATATATGTATGCATACGCTGCACACGCACACACAGACACACACACACACACACACACACACGCACACACACACGCACACGCACACGCACACGCACACGCACACGAACACGCACACGCACACACAGAGACACACACACACACACACACACACACACACACACACACACACACACACACACACACACACACACACACACACACACACACACACATGCATTTTACATTACATTTTACACTGAGTTCTACGGTCTCATTGGCACCAAACAGTATATGAAAAAAAATTCCAACGTGAAAACCAAATATATCTATTTGCAGAAAGTTCTGTCACATATTCCAGAAATCTCACCTGCATCCTGAAATTGTTTGGTCGAACTTTTTTTTACTTTGCTCTCGCTTTAAAATGATTATTAACATACTATTAGAAACACGACCATATAAGTCCCTCTGGCTGTCACGTGTTGGGATTGCTTTCGTTTACTTACTTACTTTCTCTTTCCCTGTTCCGTCAGACACACAAGGCAGAGAGCATTCGACGCCTTCCATTCCTATCTTCAGCTTTCCTTTCTGGGTCCTATATTGTCTGGGTGTGTGCCTCTCTTGCGGCTTTCCTTTCTAGGTCCTATATTGTCTGGGTGTGTGCCTCTCTTGCGGCTTTCCTTTCTGGGTCCTATATTGTCTGGGTGTGTGCCTCTCTTGCGGCTTTCCTTTCTGGGTCCTATATTGTCTGGGTGTATGCCTCTCTTGCGGCTTTCCTTTCTGGGTCCTATATTGTCTGGGTGTATGCCTCTCTTGCGGCTTTCCTTTCTAGGTCCTATATTGTCTGGGCGTGTGCCTCTCTTGCGGCTTTCCTTTCTGGGTCCTATATTGTCTGGGTGTATGCCTCTCTTGCGGCTTTCCTTTCTGGGTCCTATATTGTCTGGGTGTATGCCTCTCTTGCGGCTTTCCTTTCTGGGTCCTATATTGTCTGGGTGTGTGCCTCTCTTGCGGCTTTCCTTTCTGGGTCCTATATTGTCTGGGTGTGTGCCTCTCTTGCGACTTTCCTTTCTAGGTCCTATATTGTCTGGGTGTATGCCTCTCTTGCGGCTTTCCTTTCTGGGTCCTATATTGTCTGGGTGTGTGCCTCTCTTGCGACTTTCCTTTCTAGGTCCTATATTGTCTGGGTGTATGCCTCTCTTGCGGCTTTCCTTTCTGGGTCCTATATTGTCTGGGTGTATGCCTCTCTTGCGGCTTTCCTTTCTAGGTCCTATATTGTCTGGGTGTGTGCCTCTCTTGCGGCTTTCCTTTCTGGGTCCTATATTGTCTGGGTGTATGCCTCTCTTGCGGCTTTCCTTTCTGGGTCCTATATTGTCTGGGTGTATGCCTCTCTTGCGGCTTTCCTTTCTGGGTCCTATATTGTCTGGGTGTGTGCCTCTCTTGCGGCTTTCCTTTCTGGGTCCTATATTGTCTGGGTGTGTGCCTCTCTTGCGACTTTCCTTTCTAGGTCCTATATTGTCTGGGTGTGTGCCTCTCTTGCGGCTTTCCTTTCTAGGTCCTATATTGTCTGGGTGTGTGCCTCTCTTGCGGCTTTCCTTTCTGGGTCCTATATTGTCTGGGTGTGTGCCTCTCTTGCGACTTTCCTTTCTAGGTCCTATATTGTCTGGGTGTGTGCCTCTCTTGCGGCTTTCCTTTCTAGGTCCTATATTGTCTGGGTGTGTGCCTCTCTTGCGGCTTTCCTTTCTGGGTCCTATATTGTCTGGGTGTGTGCCTCTCTTGCGGCTTTCCTTTCTAGGTCCTATATTGTCTGGGTGTGTGCCTCTCTTGCGGCTTTCCTTTTTGGGTCCTATATTGTCTGGGTGTGTGCCTCTCTTGCGACTTTCCTTTCTAGGTCCTATATTGTCTGGGTGTGTGCCTCTCTTGCGGCTTTCCTTTCTGGGTCCTATATTGTCTGGCTGTGTGCCTCTCTTGAGGCTTTCCTTTCTGGGTCCTATATTGTCTGGGTGTGTGCCTCTCTTGCGGCTTTCCTTTCTGGGTCCTATATTGTCTGGGTGTGTGCCTCTCTTGCGGCTTTCCTTTCTGGGTCCTATATTGTCTGGGTGTGTGCCTCTCTTGCGGCTTTCCTTTCTGGGTCCTATATTGTCTGGGTGTGTGCCTCTCTTGCGGCTTTCCTTTCTGGGTCCTATATTGTCTGAGTGTGTGCCTCTCTTGCGGCTTTCCTTTCTAGGTCCTATATTGTCTGGGTGTGTGCCTCTCTTGCGGCTTTCCTTTCTGGGTCCTATAT
Organism: Lamellibrachia columna; assembly: GCA_963662155.1. Taxonomy (NCBI): domain Eukaryota; kingdom Metazoa; phylum Annelida; class Polychaeta; order Sabellida; family Siboglinidae; genus Lamellibrachia; species Lamellibrachia columna. Next base: position 44,332,210 of record OY759274.1, read on the forward strand.
TGTCTGGGTGTATGCCTCTCTTGCGGCTTTCCTTTCTGGGTCCTATATTGTCTGGGTGTGTGCTTCTTTTCCGGCTTTCCTTTCTGGGTCCTATATTGTCTGGGTGTGTGCCTCTCTTGCGGCTTTCCTTTCTGGGTCCTATATTGTCTGGGTGTGTGCCTCTCTTGCGGCTTTCCTTTCTGGGTCCTATAGTGTCTGGGTGTGTGCCTCTCTTGCGGCTTTCCTTTCTGGGTCCTATATTGTCTGAGTGCGTGCCTCTCTTGCGACTTTCCTTTTTGCGTCCTATATTGTCTGGGTGTGTGCCTCTCTTGCGGCTTTCCTTTCTGGGTCCTATATTGTCTGAGTGTATGCCTCTTTGCGGCTTTCCATTCTAGGTCCTATATTGTCTGGGTTTGTGCCTCTCTTGCGGCTTTCCTTTCTGGGTCCTATATTGTCTATGTGTGTGCCTCTCTTGCGGTTTTCCTTTCTAGGTCCTATATTGTCTGTGTGTGCCTCTCTTGCGGCTTTCCTTTCTGGGTCCTATATTGTCTGAGTGTGCCTCTCTTGCGGCTTTCCTTTCTGGGTCCTATATTGTCTGGCTGTGTGCCTCTCTTGAGGCTTTCCTTTCTGGGTCCTATATTGTCTGGGTGTGTGCCTCTCTTGCGGCTTTCCTTTCTGGGTCCTATATTGTCTGGGAGTGTGCCTCTCTTGCGGCTTTCCTTTCTGGGTCCTATATTGTCTGGGTGTGTGCCTCTCTTGCGGCTTTCCTTTCTGGGTCCTATATTGTCTGGGTGTGTGCCTCTCTTGCGGCTTTCCTTTCTGGGTCCTATATTGTCTGAGTGTGTGCCTCTCTTGCGGCTTTCCTTTCTAGGTCCTATATTGTCTGGGTGTGTGCCTCTCTTGCGGCTTTCCTTTCTGGGTCCTATATTGTCTGGGTGTATGCCTCTCTTGCGGCTTTCCTTTCTGGGTCCTATATTGTCTGGGTGTGTGCTTCTTTTCCGGCTTTCCTTTCTGGGTCCTATATTGTCTGGGTGTGTGCCTCTCTTGCGGCTTTCCTTTCTGGGTCCTATATTGTCTGGGTGTGTGCCTCTCTTGCGGCTTTCCTTTCTGGGTCCTATATTGTCTGGGTGTGTGCCTCTCTTGCGGCTTTCCTTTCTGGGTCCTATATTGTCTGAGTGCGTGCCTCTCTTGCGACTTTCCTTTTTGCGTCCTATATTGTCTGGGTGTGTGCCTCTCTTGCGGCTTTCCTTTCTGGGTCCTATATTGTCTGAGTGTATGCCTCTTTGCGGCTTTCCATTCTAGGTCCTATATTGTCTGGGTTTGTGCCTCTCTTGCGGCTTTCCTTTCTGGGTCCTATATTGTCTATGTGTGTGACTCTCTTGCGGTTTTCCTTTCTAGGTCCTATATTGTCTGTGTGTGCCTCTCTTGCGGCTTTCCTTTCTGGGTCCTATATTGTCTGGCTGTGTGCCTCTCTTGAGGCTTTTCTTTCTGGGTCCTATATTGTCTGGGTGTGTGCCTCTCTTGCGGCTTTCCTTTCTGGGTCCTATATTGTCTGGGAGTGTGCCTCTCTTGCGGCTTTCCTTTCTGGGTCCTATATTGTCTGGGTGTGTGCCTCTCTTGCGGCTTTCCTTTCTGGGTCCTATATTGTCTGGGTGTGTGCCTCTCTTGCGGCTTTCCTTTCTGGGTCCTATATTGTCTGAGTGTGTGCCTCTCTTGCGGCTTTCCTTTCTAGGTCCTATATTGTCTGGGTGTGTGCCTCTCTTGCGGCTTTCCTTTCTGGGTCCTATATTGTCTGGGTGTATGCCTCTCTTGCGGCTTTCCTTTCTGGGTCCTATATTGTCTGGGTGTGTGCTTCTTTTCCGGCTTTCCTTTCTGGGTCCTATATTGTCTGGGTGTGTGCCTCTCTTGCGGCTTTCCTTTCTGGGTCCTATATTGTCTGGGTGTGTGCCTCTCTTGCGGCTTTCCTTTCTGGGTCCTATAGTGTCTGGGTGTGTGCCTCTCTTGCGGCTTTCCTTTCTGGGTCCTATATTGTCTGAGTGCGTGCCTCTCTTGCGACTTTCCTTTTTGCGTCCTATATTGTCTGGGTGTGTGCCTCTCTTGCGGCTTTCCTTTCTGGGTCCTATATTGTCTGAGTGTATGCCTCTTTGCGGCTTTCCATTCTAGGTCCTATATTGTCTGGGTTTGTGCCTCTCTTGCGGCTTTCCTTTCTGGGTCCTATATTGTCTATGTGTGTGCCTCTCTTGCGGTGTTCCTTTCTAGGTCCTATATTGTCTGTGTGTGCCTCTCTTGCGGCTTTCCTTTCTGGGTCCTATATTGTCTGAGTGTGCCTCTCTTGCGGCTTTCCTTTCTGGGTCCTATATTGTCTGAGTGTGCCTCTCTTGCGGCTTTCCTTTCTGGGTCCTATATTGTCTGAGTGTGCCTCTCTTGAGGCTTTCCTTTCTGGGTCTTATATTGTCTGGGTGTGTGCCTCTCTTGCGGCTTTCCTTTTTGGGTCCTATATTGTCTGGGTGTGTGCCTCTCTTGCGGCTTTCCTTTTTGGGTCCTATATTGTCTGGGTGTGTGCCTCTCTTGCGGCTTTCCTTTCTGGGTCCTATATTGTCTGGCTGTGTGCCTCTCTTGCGGCTTTCCTTTCTGGGTCCTATATTGTCTGGGTGTGTGCCTCTCTTGCGGCTTTCCTTTCTGGGTCCTATATTGTCTGGGTGTGTGCCTCTCTTGCGGCTTTCCTTTCTGGGTCCTATATTGTCTGGGTGTGTGCCTCTCTTGCGGCTTTCCTTTCTGGGTCCAATATTGTCTGTGTGTGTGCCTCTCTTGCGGCCCTTGTGGTTCGTGGGTACGTTTCTTTTGGGCGCTCTCGTTTCCTTTTTCCAGATCGTTGCCAGTACCACGCCTGCTTTGGTGTTCTCCTTGGCGGCATTTCGTTTAGCTATCCCTTTAATGGAAAGCAAATAAATATGTTGTCTCTTCTCCGCAGATGCGCGTGTTGCGCTTCACGACGTTCGAAGACACGTTCGACGCGACCCTGCTGGTGGTGGCGCTGTCCGGCGTCTTTCTGTATAACACCTTCTCGGCCGTGTCTGCCGTCCGCAGCATCCCCAAGTACGGCTCCATCGGCGTCGTCACCGTCGTCACGGCCGTCGTCCGCTTCGTCGAGGGCGGCCTGCAGACCGTATTCATCCTGGAGGGGCTACGTCGTAGCGCCCAGCATGCTGGCCAGGTCCACCAGAAGCCGGGCAGAGCGCTCGTCACCTTCCTGCTCCTGTGCAACTTGTCGCTCTGGGTGGTCAACACATTCGAGGTGGGCACAGGCCAACATTAAAGTTGCCATTCGCTCCCAATGTACGGGGTCAGACCACGGTTACACTTCCTGAAATATAGCCGAATTCGTTTGTTTTATTTCCAAGAAGTGATTGTATTCAGCCAGCATTCCCGAAACACCGATAAGCGTATTAATGTTTGACGAAAACTGAGGCTCATCGCGTTTGCGACATTATTAAAAGATGTGGATATATGTGATTTAAACAAAACATGTTCTATAACATAGTACTTTTTGAATTGTTGAAGGTCACATTTTCTTATAACCATGCGAAACGTTAGCATGGTCACCAATGGATAAATGAACAATCATTTTATACCAGTAATGTGATAATAGAAGTTAACTCGATTCATGTAATCAATGCTACTTTATATCCAAAACACGATGCATATTTTTTTTCAATTTATATATTTAGTAAACATATGCACAGTTGGTAACAAAGCTTCTAAATAAGTGGTTACATTGCCGTTATGTAATATATTTAAGACTAATGTAATGTATTTAAGACAAATGTAATATATTTAAGACATATGTATAAAATAACAAACAAGAAAACACTCATTACACATTACACTACACAATTGTTGGACTGTCGATAAGCGCCTGGTTTCCTTGTCCACCTGAAATCCGAATTTTCTTTATTTGGATGGCAATCTTGTTAAATCTGGTTACATCTCTAAATATGTAGTTAGTATTTCATCTTTAAACCAATGGTATTGTTCAGATTCGATCACGATTTTATTATATCTAAGTTTAATTTGCCTCTATTTGTTCTACTCTGCGACTAGTGTAAATTTAAAAAGAGCTATTCTTAACTGGTGACGTGTCGTGTCTTCAGGTGCAGAAGGCGGAGGCAGTGCCGGCCCACACCGAGTACTTCGGCGAGAGGTCGTGGGGCATCATCTCGTTCATCTGTGTCCCCCTTATCATCTTCTTCCGCTTCCACTCCACCGTCTGTCTCGCTGACATCTGGACCAACGCCTACCGACTAGAGCGCAAGGACCTCTAAAGGCCGGTGTACACAAGCGATGTGTGCCCCAATAGATCGGGCGACACCGTGTCGCATGACAATGCACAGCTAAATTAATGATGCGGATGTGACCTATTGACTCGCGCCAATCCCGATTTGAGCTTTGATGAAATGTCACAACGGGTGCATATGTTGTCGGTCGTGGCGGTCGCTGATTGGCCACTGCTTCAAAATCACAACCGGCAAATTGGCCTCGCTAATCGTATTTACACAACCGATTCTTGCACTGGACAAAATTCGATGGTGTATACACCGGCCTTTACAGGCACGATGATACACGGACCTACGCCTACGCGCTAGAGAGCAAGGACCTCTAACGAACACGCTGATACACGGACCAACGCCTACCCGCTAGAGAGCAAGGACCTCTAACGGACACCCTGATATGTGGACCAAAGCCTACCCGCTAGAGCGCAAGGACCTCTAACGACCGATGTACACGAGCGATTTGCGCCGCAATAGATCGGGCGACACCGTGTCGCATGACAATGCACAATTTAATTATGTGTGTGTAGACAAGCGACTTGTCTAGATACTGCGGGCGTGACCTATTAACTCGTCTTTTTTCAATTAATATGTTATACATAAGATTTTGTTGAACCGTTGAAGGAGTTATGACAATGATTCATCTGGGTGAGTGAAAAGCAAGATATATACCGAGAGCCCAGAGCTTTTATTTATATAAACGACAGCAAAAGGTTTGACCCCCTGGACTGAAGGGACCACCCCTCCCCTCCGACATCTCAAAAATGCGTTGCCGCCGGGTCAGGGGTGGGGGGTTGCCCCCGAAATCACCCAAGGGGCAAAACAGTATATTTTATTTGTGGAAATGACGCCAAGGCTAAACGCAGTGCCAACTGTTCCCTTGAGGTTCTCTGAGTATGGAGTGACCAATACAAGCAATGCCAGGTGGAGCATCCCCCTGTCTACGGACTTGACACTGACGCTAAAGTGTTAACAGTGTTAACTCTTTCTTTGGGGTTCTCTCAGCACTTAATGACTAATGCCAAAACAATTGTCCCCCTGCCAGCAGCCCCCAAAGGGTGAGAAAGGGGCACTTTTTATAACGCTTATTTAATGGAATGATGCGAAGGATAAAAACGGTGTTAAATGTTCGATGTTCCCGTGGGATCCCTCAGTATCCAGCAATTTAGGTGGGGCAGCAACCCCAAAAAATAAGAGAAAAGGGGAGCATTTATTTTGGGAATGACGCCAACATTAAAGACAGTGTCAAATATTTATTTGGAATACCCTGGTTACAGAATTACCAAAGCCAACAATTTTATGTATGGTATTCTTCCCACCAGCAAACCGCAAAGCGTGATAATGATTTTTATAAGGAATGGCCCCAATGGTAAATAACAGTGTCACATCTTCCATTTGGGTTCCCTGATAACGGATTGACTAATGCCAGGAATTTTATGTAGGTTTTTTTTCCCACCAGCAACCTAAACCCCCCTAGTCCCAATGGTTATTACTTCCATTCTACTAATCGTAAGTACATAATTTGATCTATCAATGATGATCTCGGTGAGAAACGTCTTTACAAAAACACAAAGTTGTTTGGTTTGGAAAATATTTTAATAGCACCAAATCATAATTTTTCATAAGATTTCGAACAACACAGCGCCGACACTGCTATACTACTACACAGCGCCGACACTGTTATACTACAACACAGCGCCGACACTACTATACTACAACACAGCGCCGACACTACTATACTACAACACAGCGCCGACACTGCTATACTACAGCACAGCGCCAGCACTGCTATACTACAACACAGCGCCGACACTGCTATACTACAGCACAGCGCCAACACTACTATACTACAACACAGCGCCGACACTGCTATACTACAACACAGCGCCGACACTGCTATACTACAGCACAGCGCCAACACTAATATACTACAACACAGCGCCGACACTGCTATACTACAACACAGCGCCAACACTGCTATAATACAACACAGCGCCGGCACTGCTATACTACAGCACAGCGCCGACACTGCTATACTAGAACACAGCGCCGACACTGCTATACTAGAACACAGCGCCGACACTGCTATACTACAGCACAGCGCCAACACTACTATACTACAACACAGCGCCGACACTGCTGTACTACAGCACAGCGTCGAAACTGCTATACTACAACACAGCGCCGACACTGCTATACTACGGCACAGCGCCGACACTACTATACTACAACACAGCGCCGACACTGCTATACTACAACACAGCGCCGACACTGCTATACTACAACACAGCGCCGACACTACTATACTACAACATAGCGCCAACACTGCTATACTACAACACAGCACCGACACTACTATACTACAACACAGCGCCAACACTACTATACTAAAACACAGCGCCGACAATGCTATACTACAGCACAGCGCCGACACTACTATACTACAACACAGCGCCGACACTGCTATACTACAACACAGCGCCAACACTACTATACTACAACATAGCGCCGACACTGCTATACTACAGCACAGCGCCGACACTGCTATATTACAACATAGCGCCGACACTGCTATACTACAACACAGCGCCGACACTACTATACTACAACACAGCGCCGACACTGCTATACTACAACACAGCGCCGACACTGCTATACTACAACACAGCGCCGACACTGCTATACTACAACACAGCGCCGACACTGCTATACTACAGCACAGCGCCGACACTGCTATACTACAACACAGCGCCAACACTACTATACTACAACACAGCGCCGACACTGCTATACTACAGCACAGCGCCGACACTACTATACTACAACACAGCGCCAACACTACTATACTACAACACAGCGCCGACACTGCTATACTACAGCACAGCGCCGACACTACTATACTACAACACAGCGCCAACACTACTATACTACAACACAGCGCCGACACTGCTATACTACAGCACAGCGCCGACACTACTATACTACAGCACAGCGCCGACACTACTATACTACAACACAGCGCCGACACTGCTATACTACAACACAGCGCCGACACTACTATACTACAACACAGCGCCGACATTGCTATACTACAACACAGCGCCGACACTGCTATACTACAACACAGCGCCGACACTGCTATACTACAACACAGCGCCGACACTGCTATACTACAACACAGCGCCGACACTGCTATACTACAGCACAGCGCCAACACTACTATACTACAACACAGCGCCGACACTGCTATACTACAACACAGCGCCATCACTACTATACTACAGCACAGTGCCGACACTACTATACTACAACACAGCGCCGACACTGCTATACTACAGCACAGCGCCGACACTGCTATACTACAACACAGCGCCATCACTACTATACTACAACACAGCGCCGACACTGCTATACTACAGCACAGCGCCGACACTACTATACTACAGCACAGCGCCGACACTACTATACTACAACACAGCGCCGACACTGCTATACTACAACACAGCGCCGACACTACTATACTACAACACAGCGCCAACACTGCTATACTACAACACAGCGCCGACACTGCTATACTACAACACAGCGCCGACACTGCTATACTACAGCACAGCGCCGACACTGCTATACTAGAACACAGCGCCGACACTGCTATACTACAGCACAGCGCCAACACTACTATACTACAACACAGCGCCGACACTGCTGTACTACAGCACAGCGTCGAAACTGCTATACTACAACACAGCGCCGACACTGCTATACTACAGCACAGCGCCGACACTACTATACTACAACACAGCGCCGACACTGCTATACTACAACACAGCGCCGACACTGCTATACTACAACACAGCGCCAACACTACTATACTACAACATAGCGCCAACACTGCTATACTACAACACAGCACCGACACTGCTATACTACAGCACAGCGCCGACACTACTATACTACAACACAGCGCCGACACTGCTATACTACAACACAGCGCCGACACTACTATACTACAACACAGCGCCGACACTGCTATACTACAACACAGCGCCAACACTACTATACTACAACACAGCGCCGACACTGCTATACTACAACACAGCGCCGACACTACTATACTACAACATAGCGCCGACACTGCTATACTACAACACAGCGCCGACACTACTATACTACAACACAGCGCCGACACTGCTATACTACAACACAGCGCCGACACTGCTATACTACAACACAGCGCCGACACTGCTATACTACAACACAGCGCCGACACTGCTATACTACAACACAGCGCCGACACTGCTATACTACAGCACAGCGCCGACACTGCTATACTACAACACAGCGCCGACACTACTATACTACAACACAGCGCCGACACTACTATACTACAACGCAGCGCCGACACTACTATACTACAGCACAGCGCCGACACTGCTATACTACAACACAGCGCCGACACTGCTATACTACAACACAGCGCCGACACTGCTATACTACAGCACAGCGCCGACACTACTATACTACAGCACAGCGCCGACACTACTATACTACAACACAGCGCCGACACTACTATACTACAGCACAGCGCCGACACTGCTATACTACAACACAGCGCCGACACTACTATACTACAGCACAGCGCCGACACTGCTATACTACAACACAGTACAGTGTGGTCTTGCTCAAAGGCTTTCCAATGAAACACTTGGTTTCTGCATAACTAAAAAGGAACTCGACAATGTGTACAGTCATTGTTCATTGTCCAATTATATATTCGTAGGGAAAATAGCATTATTATTACACTTATTATTCTAATGAATGCATTATATGTCATCACTGTCCTCGCTCCACGCATTGCCTGACGCATCATCTGCTGACGTCGCTCCCACGCTGTCCCCATCGTCTGTTGACGTCGCTCCCACGTTGTCCCCATCGTCCGTAGCAGTGGCTGTGAGGGACTCCAGGAGTGCACTAGTTAAGCTCCAGGCAGTGGCTGCGAGGGACTCCAGGACTGCACTAGTTAAGCTCCAAGCAGTGGCTGTGAGGGACTCCAGGAGTGCACTAGTTAAGCTCCAAGCAGTGGCTGCGAGGGACTCCAGGAGTGCACTAGTTAAGCTCCAAGCAGTGGCTGCGAGGGACTCCAGGAGTGCACTAGTTAAGCTCCAAGCAGTGGCTGCGAGGGACTCCAGGACTGCACTAGTTAAGCTCCAAGCAGTGGCTGTGAGGGACTCCAGGAGTGCACTAGTTAAGCTCCAAGCAGTGGCTGCGAGGGACTCCAGGAGTGCACTAGTTAAGCTCCAAGCAGTGGCTGTGAGGGACTCCAGGAGGCACTAGTTAAGCTCCAAGCAGTGGCTGTGAGGGACTCCAGGAGTGCACTAGTTAAGCTCCAAGCAGTGGCTGTGAGGGACTCCAGGAGTGCACTAGTTAAGCTCCAAGCAGTGGCTGTGAGGGACTCCAGGAGTGCACTAGTTAAGCTCCAAGCAGTAGCTGTGAGGGACTCCAGGAGTGCACTAGTTAAGCTCCAAGCAGTTTTCAGTTTCGCTCCATTCAAGTAGTATCTAGTGCTCGCCTCACTTACTCAGCCTGGTCGGGTCTATTCCAGATCCTTGCACAAAGTGGGTTCTTTTGATGTAATTGACAAGCATCTTGGTACATGGGGAAAAGAGGCACAGTTAATCTTCTTTACTCTGGCCAGGGGTTCCTTCTCATTGCCACCACTCATGCGCATGAAGGCCTTGCACCTTGCCTCGTTGATGTCGGAGGTATTGAAACCGTACAACAAGCAGACACAAGGCAAGAGTTGACACTGTTTTTATCGTTAGCGTCATTCTTATAAATAAATGCCCCTTTTCTCATCCTTTCGGGGTTGCTGGCAGGGGGAAAGCCCACCTAAGATTACTGGCGTTGGTTCTGACGTACTCAGGGAAACCTCAGGGAAGATTTGACATTGTTTTTAGCCTTAGCGTCATTCCCATAAATAAATGCCCCCTTTTTATCATCCTTTGTGGGTTGCTGGCAGGGAGAAAGCCCACCTAAAATTGTTGGCATTGGTTATTCCATACTCCGAGCACTCCGCAGGCATATTTGACACCTTTTTATTCTTCACATCATTCCATTAAATAAGCGTCAATCCATTAAATTAATGCCCCTTTTTTCACCATTCGGGGGTTGCTAGCAGGGGGAAGGCACCACCTAAAATTGCTGGCATTGGTCATTCCATACTCTGGGACCCCCAATTGTTTTTAGACTTGGCGTCACTCCCATAAATATATATACTTTTTTGTCCCCTTCGATGGGTGATTTCGGGGGCAACCCCCACCCCAGACCCGCATCAACGCATTTTTTAGATGTCGAGGGGTGGTCCCTTCAGTCCACGGGGTCAAACCTTTTGGCGTCGTTTACATAAGTAAAAGCACTGGGGCTCCCTCCCTAATATCTGCAACATCAAATCGAACTGTTACGGAGCATAATAAGAACATATTGCAATATAACACATTAGATGTATACAATATAAATTTGCGTTTTCCGGCCGTTAAGATGGTGTAAACATCGTGCCGAAATAAATCATTTAAAAAATCCATTATTGGGTTTATGAGAACGGCATAGTTAAACAGATTGCATATGTGCCTTGTTTATGTTTATGTTTCAACTTTTAATTAATAATCAAACAGTAATCTATTATGCTACCTGTACCTACATAAGGCCGGCTTACACGAGCGATTTGTGCCCCTATTGGTCAGGAGCAGGACAATGCGCAGCTAAACTATGTGTGCGTTTAGACGAGCGACGTGTCTAGACACGGCGACCTAGATATCGACTCGTGTCATTCCGATTTGAGCTCCCATTGGGTGCACCAGCTGTTGACCATTGCTTCAAAATCGCGACACCATGTCGACCGACCAGTTGGGCAATTAATTGATCATGTAAACCTTATAAGCCAGTATATCGCATTAGCAATGACATCAGAAGACGATGCGATGTGTGTGTGCGCGTACGTATCTGCTTGACTGACCTCTGAAGCGTTTTAAGTTAAACGGCAAAATATTAAGTCACAGGGTGATTAAATGCATATTTCGGGAACGAATTGAAACCAGCTAATGTGGCAACCAGACTACTGGCTCTACACGACGGACAGAACCAAACGTCACATTTCCTAGGCCCTACATTGTTCATCGTGTTTTTCTCTTCTTCTTCTCGTGTCACGTGTCACTACTATTTTGGTAATTCGATAATATGCAACATATATCTTACCCTTCTAAATTAGACACCAAAGTTCCAGTACCATCACAAATCATCTGCCTCAGTTCTACATTTCATTCCAGAGAAGAAACGTTGTCGTGTTACCCATGTGTAACCCATACATCACACATGGACAACATCCAGCCTGCGGATAGAAAGCATACATTGAATGTTTAGTGATCGCCATATAACAGGACAATATCAGGTCTAGTTGCGCAAACAGTTGGCCTACTCGCAAAATAGTTAGCAAATGAAGTTTCCACAGAAAGAACACAAATACTTCGTCAGCCTGGTCTGTCGTCAGGTGCGTGGAAAAACCGACGTTGAGATTAGTCCATTCTTTGTCGTTGTATTCTGGTAGCTTTCACGTTGTCTTCTCTTGTTTACTGGGCACCTTGCTGGGCGCCTTGCTGTGTCGTTTTTGGCAGAGTGTTGTTGCGAAAGACGTAGCCAAACAAGGAGTGTTTTCGTCGCTTCACCCTTGACAATAAAACCCTTGCTTGTCAGCGAGGGAAATTAACTGCTGTTTCAGATATTCAGTAGTTAATTGTGTGTTCGTTGTAAGAGAAGACTTGGAGTACCCTGGAGCATTTCATTTCAATTTCAAATAGTTCTACTCGTCGTTTTGTCAACGTCCAGCTCTCGCGACCATAAAGAGGAGGGTAGACATAGCGTAAGCTTCATTGCGAAGCGGATGTCTTTGGTCTTCCAGATTGTGACCACGGCGATCCTTGTTTTGATTTATTGCATTCATTTGTCATATTTGCTAAAGGTGAACCCAAGTTATTTGAATCAGTCTACTGGCCGTTCATTGCGATATCAATGGAGGTGTTCTGGTTGTCTTTGACAGTTTGTTTTTCTCTAACCAGCCTTTTCTTCCAGTTTGGTGGCGATGATGTTTTTAGAAGCGTTGCTGCACACCCGTTGTCGTTCAGTGTTGGAAATTTTTTGTTTTCAAAGTACTCAACGATTTGTCTTCTGCTTCATAGCGGCACATTAAACAGATGCGCAAAGCCATTGAATTGGCGATTGCTCGTTCTCTCTGGGTAACGTACTGGAATCTCAAATAGATATTAATTAATTATCACAGGGGACGGTAAACAAGCCGGCAATATTATTTGCTTTCTGGTCGAAGCCATTCAAGCAAGACGCATCCTCTGTGTGGAACCAAGCGCTGTAGAATTGGCATAATATCGTACTGCGGCGGTTTAGCGTATAATGAAATGCGGACAAGCGTTCTTGCATAAATCGTACAAATGTTTATGCGTCGCAACGTTCTGTACTGGGCAACACCTACACTGCGAGTAGTGTCGACATAATATGAGAATGAACGCGGTAGTTGAACGATCGGTGCGTTACGTAGACCACGAACTGTATAAAACGTGACGAAAATGCGTCCGGTTGGAAGAACTTACAAAATGTGTGCAGTTCTCGATCATTCAGCAAGTTTGCACGCCAAATGAATCGACGTTGATGTTTGTTGTGATCATAAGAAAGCGGTGTGGATATATATATATCAGGCGTGGTCAGCAAACGCAGCTGTCACCAGTGATTAGTATTTAGAAATACTGCTGGAACATACAGAGTATTTAAAAATACCTTTATAACGTAACGAAAATAGCAACTTTACGCATACTGCAATTTACTCAACGACGTGCAAATAACAGGATCTTGAGATCATGGCTATCGCTATTCTGTGCTCATTTATACGTCAGAATTATATCATATGAAAATTATATTATACACGTACGTGAGGCTACACATCGGGATGACAAACCGCACCGACGACCTCGACGCTCCGCCGAGCCACTCGACGACTCGAGCGCCGCTGTGCTTCCCGGCCGTGGATGACGCCGAGGAATGGAGCCGAGGCATGGGTGCCTGCTTCAGCAACTGCGGGCTGTGTGTGATGGCGTACCTGTGTCCGTGTGTCGTGTTCGGCCGCGTGGCCCGTCACGCGTGGTTAGGCGACGACTGCTGTATCTGCTGCTGCTGCGGTATGCTCTGGTTGTGTGGCTGCGTCGGGTTGTACGCACGCGCCCGCACCCGGGGCCGCTTGAGGGCCACGTACAGCCTCAAGGTAGGGTCGACCTTTCTCCTTCTTTCTTCTTCTCCGACACAAGCACGCACACATGACTGAAATAATATAAATGAATGAGTAGTATGCGCAGTACATGTAGCATAGCTGAATGCTTCACGAAGAAGTCGAGTCGGGGCCCTGGTCTGCCAGGGCCCCGGGTGTAAAATGTAAAGTGTTTTGAATGGTTCCAAGGACCAGATACTGTGCTATACAAGAAATTACCTTTTACCTTATTATACTACACTAGCAAAAATAGCCGTCCTCCGAATAGGACAACTTGGAGTTGGTAAGTGACTGTCATGATCACAACATTAACAAAATCAGGATAAACAACGTCATCACAAAATATGCAACTCTCTTAGAATCCAACTTTCGAAATTGCGGCGTAATAATTTCAGTTATAGAAACGTCTTGCGACGCAATGCCTTGTGTTACGTAAGCTCGGGCAATCGTAGAAAATACGAATAACGTTTCGAACAATGATACATAATTGTTCGGATGGCGTTGTGGACAATTGTGCGTAATAGCTACAAACGGTAATTCGATTGTTCATAGAAATGTTAATACAGGGATGATTTTTTTTAAATATGTTAAAATGTGACGACCAGGCCGTGGGGTCGTAGATGAACCCACGGCAGTTTGGCAAACGAGACGCAAAACACCTAGGAGGAGTAACAAAAGATACATACACACTTACTCTTGCTGGATTATAGTAAGATGGTAACGTCGTTCCTCTGTCTGGGTCCCGGTCTCCTGCGATACGTTTCGGCGAACAATAGGTCAATCGTCGTGTCTGTTGCAGGGCTCGCCTCTCGGTGACTGCCTCCTGGCCACGTTCTGTGGGTGCTGTCTGCTCGTACAAGAGTCTCACGTAAGTATAGGAAATACCTTTGTGAAGTAATATAGTGCACCTATCTGGTAGATGTTATTTTTGGAGTTTCTTCTTTAATCATTGCACCACGACGTCTTCTTTCACAGCATAGACGTAATTATGCTCACCACATATTCCTGTCCCATTCGAAAAGTTTGAACGCTCTGAATTTGTATCAGCAAATATACCGTTATTTGGTACGTCCGAACAATTGTGGCTTCGAGTTGGTTGGAAGTATCCATTCTCAGTAAAGACATTGCATGAAAGGAATAAATGATCTACTTATTGGGTCAATGCTCATTGGGTAATGTTGACATATATGCAACATTTTATCACATAGACTTGCATAACACACTGTGTGTGTATACATTTTATTTCCTGTATAACCATGCATGATACAACTTCATCTTCGTCATCATCATCATGTGGAAGGTCAGCTACTCATATCTGCATAGTGCCATTCTGACCAGATCTTCATACTTCATGTTCTCCATCCATGCCTTGCAGTTGTCTCTCCGTGTGGCTCTTGCTCTTCATCTGCCTCTTAGTCTTTCCGTCAACCATCCCCTCTAATTTGTCCTTTTAAATTCCTTCTTGTCAGATGATGTGACCAAAAACACTTCAGTTACAGCTATAAAAGACACAACAACACAGACAACACGTGTGTATAGCATATGAAGTCATTATTCAGTGCATGTATTGTATCATATTTCATATTGTTATCATATGAAGTCATTATTCAGTGCATGTATTGTATCATATTTCATATTGTTATCATATGAAGTCATTATTCAGTGCATGTATTGTATCATATTTCATATTGTTATCATATGAAGTCATTATTCAGTGCATGTATTGTATCATATTTCATATTGTTATCATATGAAGTCATTATTCAGTGCATGTATTGTATCATATTTCATATTGTTATCATATGAAGTCATTATTCAGTGCATGTATTGTATCATATTTCATATTGTTATCATATGAAGTCATTATTCAGTGCATGTATTGTATCATATTTCATATTGTTATCATATGAAGTCATTATTCAGTGCATGTATTGTATCATATTTCATATTGTTATCATATGAAGTCATTATTCAGTGCATGTATTGTATCATATTTCATATTGTTATCATATGAAGTCATTATTCAGTGCATGTATTGTATCATATTTCATATTGTTATCATGTCTTTATAACACGGTCTCATATAATGTGGTAACATTTTTGAATGTTTCCAACTCTGTTGCAGGCAAAATAATGAAAGTACAGCTGTATGTTACCCACCAATAGGTTGAGAAAATGTAGTAGTTCCAGTATATCTAAAAACAATTCTATTAAAATTAGTCTGTTTTTAGGCCAGGTACACTTTTTGGTGAAAATAGGCCAACAACATGTTTTGAAAACGTGGAGGCGGGTGTCTTTAAAGTGTTTTAGCATGAAAACTAATTAACATACAACCATAAAACTGATACCATGATGTATCTTAATATTGTACCTTTCCAATGATGTATAACTCTTTGCAATAACTTAATTGTTTAAAATGGACCAACATAGCTATTGCTTAATCTTCTTCGTGTCTACTGGCGCATAAGACAAGAAATGACTCCTCCACTTCTGTCGGTCTGCAGCCTGTGTAGCGGCCTGGCCCCAGCCGAGGTGCACTTCGCGTAATCCCCCTTCCACAGTTCTCCCTCCTCCATCTTGTTTTTGTTCGTCCTCGTTTTATTATTGGGGTCCACCTCAAGGCTGTTTTGGCCAAATTGTCATTATTTTTTGTGAAACGTGTTGATGCATCTTCTTGTGGTGAGCAACTCATCCATGCTAATGTGTGCAGTTAGTTTCAGAAGTCCTTTGTAGGAAATCTCTCTCGAGGCTACAATATTCGCATGGTGCACTGTTGCAGGAGATTCGATACCGAAACGGCAGCGTCATCGACGTCCGCGACTTGGACACGCCCCAGAATCTGGAGTACGAGAGCGAACTGAACTAAGGCGGAGAACGAGAGTGGGGGACAGTGGAGAAAGGTGGTGGAGAACAAGAGCAGGGACAGTGGAGACAGGTGGTGGGGAATGAGGGCGAGGGACAGTTAAGACAGGTGGTGGAGAACGAGAGCGACGGACCTTGGAGACAGGTGGTGGGGACGGCAATGAAACAGGATCAGTGATGAAGATGGAAAACACAAATTGACGCCTAGTATCGGTGCCAGCCTTGCCCCGCACACCCGGCATAAAGAGAACAACAATTAATACTTTTAACTTGACAAAGCTGCCAACGTCAGTCCATGCTATCCAAATGCACACTGAATACAGTAACTCACACATCCGTTTTAATTTTTGACAACACATTTCACGGGATCACATCATCTGTCTCTCCTATATTTTACATAACATTTATATTAAGTAAAATATACAAAGAGATCAATGAAGAAATTCCATTTGCCTACACAGTTTCTGATATGTTTACTCATACATATTGGTACACTTATAATACTTCCATAATATAAGTAAACGTTCTACACATATTCTACACTGAATTGTACAATATGTAAATGTTCGTTTTATGAGAATACACAAGTGTCGTCAACTACAGCCTGTCTTTGTGAGTCTCTCAGAGGAGTTCGTTTAGGTTCAGTTGCATGTATTCATCATCTGGGAACAGTTTAACGAATTGACAGGCTTCAGTAAGTTCTCTTTCGTAAACATGCACATGTTTGTGTACACAAATCCTATCTAAATTACGAGAAAACAAATCCCCGGTGTTAAATTACGGCAAATAATATCTTGGCATCGCATGACAGCTACAAAGTACAACTATACAAGATACACAGTAACACGATGCTTTATCACTAATTTACCACTCAACACATTTGAACTGTGGATGCAAAGTCCACCTTCCATCCTTGTTTTCCATGTGTAGCTGCACCATGTATATGTAGCAGCAGCTTTCAACAACACTCGGTCCACTCATAGCTGGATTGTGTTCCACCGAGATGAAGGGACTTAAACACACTCATTCAGCTGACAGTAGCTACGAGTGGTTATATGTTTATAATTACTTAATTTAATCAAAAGTATAGGTACTAATGTGAACTAAAATAAACTACTAAATTATTACAAAACAACAAGGAAACCCATCATAAGTAATGTCAACAAGTTTGTTAGCAACAACAAATGTTTCTTACAGCAAAACGAACTATGATACCCACAACTTCTTCCATTTCCTTCAAAACAAAACTAGAAATATTCACCATCTACAGCCTTCAACAATGTATATATTTTCTGTAAACCTCTAAATTCCCTATTTCAACACAGGCCATGATGCAATGCATTTGTTTTACATACAAACTCTTAACATACAAGTTTCCAATACACAGAGTAATACCCTTACAATACCTCCAATCACACTGTAATATCCTCTGTAAATTTGATTCACATTTGTTAGTCATTATTCTATCTTTTTACAAGCTATAATGTAAACCAATTGTTAGCAACAAAACAAAAAGGTCATGTTCAAATGTGTCTAGATAATTATGCAAACAATGGAATTCGACAATGTCAACACTGAGCATTGCCACAGGCAACTAAATGTAAGTTTTACTTTTACTTTATAGATAAGTATATTTGGACATTGAGTAACATGTCTGACTGAAGCATTCATGAAGCAAATGTGGTACTATATGGAATATGTTAGGACCACGACAATACCAATATAACAGCCACTACTTCGATATCACCATTTAGTGCAAGAAATAAAACTGCAGAAAACATGTTCAGTATGGACAGGTGCTGTATACCTATTAAAATGTATTGGAATCCTTTACAAAATATATGCTTTCTTAATATGACATCACAGTTGAATTAACTACACTATTACCATTAAATATATTTCACATCTTCTGTTCATTTCAACAATATTACATCTTACATTCAGAGACAAAGGCTCAACCTCAATACAAGTCATTCCCTGATAATATGTAGCCACATCACTCAACCATTCCCTCTCGCACTGACATACACTTCAAAGTTTGTAATAGCACCACAAGCACACTGGAAATATGTACATGAAAACATTCTATATTCCAATCAGATAAACAAACCTGACATGAACTAGTACAATGGATTGCTTTTGAAGACAATTTTAGACCATCATAACTGAGAGGTGTGAAGTTAAATAGTTAGGAGGAATGAGTTCCTTGCGGGAGATGGAATACAGGAGGGTGTGGGAAGTGGTATCCCTCCACAAAGCAACACTTAATTTTACAAAGTCTTGAGGGGGCATTTTATCCATTATGTAGTTACTTTTATATAAAAATGTGGAATTGTTTCAAAAAGGAGATTACTTGAAAAGAAAAGGGAAATTGGCAGAGAAGATCTCCTTCACAAAGTAGGAGAATTGGCACATCTGATAACTTGCTTAATAGTTTATATTGTGTAACATTTTACAACATATGTCTAAAGATTAATATGTGTTAACATGTCATAATAAATGTATATTTTATACTATGTAACATGTTACAATATGTCGATAATTTACACTGTGTAACATGTTACAGTACATGTCTATAGTTTATACCATGTAACATGTTACAATATATGTATGTAGTTTATACTGTGCAACATGTTACAATAGATGTATATAGTTTATGCCATGTAACATGTTACAATAGATGTATATAGTTTATACTATGTAACATGATTTTATGATAATAATAATAATAAAATTGCTTTCCCCCTTGGGACAGTTTCTATTAAACAGTTTATCATCTGTGTATGTCTTCATATATTTTGATTCACACAATCTGCCATATAGTAAGCTAGCAATAATCATGAACTTATACAGGAAATTAATCTTTTTTCTACAACTTTATTTTTTTGACTGATTCAGCCACATTTTTGTACAAAAATATGGATAAAACAATACAATTCCATAAGCAGTGACAAAACATAAAAATAAAGATAATGGGGTCAGATGGATTCAAACATAGAACTTTGGTGAGAGAACTGCCATGTAGTACAGACGTCACCAACTTGTTTTGAAATAAAGATGATTTATCATCAACACATATGGTTTGGACTGTTAAACCAGTCTTCTGGCAGGTTACATTCAACCAAAGTAACTCTTCAAAATAACCTTACATCATAGATCAAACCTTGATATTTCAATAAAACCTAAAACACCACTACCTGTTCCCAAATTCATTAAATGCAACAATTTTATATTATCAGTGTGACAGAGAAAGACAGCTTTGCAGATGTATTTGTATTAAGCTTGCTGAGCTGTCTAGAATGCTGTTATAGAATTCCTGAAATTGTATTCATGTTTCTCCAAAACAATTGACTGACATTTGATTGAGTGCTACAGACCAGATTCGGAAAATTTATTCAACACAGTGCAGTCAAACAACTATTTCTGGCAACTTATTTCACTTCCTATATATTCATTTGCCTTATTTAAAGATGTCCGAGTCAAGGCTGCCATATTGGAGAAATGTTTCTTGATAATCTACTACCCATGTTGTGTGCACATCACAAAGACTATAGAAGACAGCTCCTAAGGGCTGCTTCCAGAGTGTCACTTGGCACACAGTGTCTGACAGACGTTCCTCATGCTGGTTGAATGATGAGGGAGGACACGGCAAACAGGAGGAAGACCACACCACCCACAAGTGTCACTGAAACACACACCAACATCAACATCAGAACTCATTCCATGCTGCAGTAGTAAAAGCCTGGAATAGTCTTCCAAACTACATTAGTTCTACTCAACCAACAATTGACACCTTCAAATCAAATGTGAAAACACATCGCTTCAATGTGAAATCCAAATGAGAATGAACCGATATTTTCCAGTAAAGAAATCACAGTGATGCCCTTTGGTGAGTGGTTCGCCACTTGTTCCATGTTTCCCCGACAAATAGGAAAGCATCAAACACATAAGTAAATAACTCTAAATATCTACCTTTATGTTTTTTTAATACATCACCAACAATTAGGTCAGAGGCCAAGGAATATAGAAAGAGGCAAGTGGCCCTCGGCACCTGGGAGGAGATACTGTCAGACTGCCCCCAAAGATAGCATATTAATATATAGATGTATATGGAATCTGGTGACTATTGACATGGTGGAAACAGCAGTTTATATGTGATTTTGAAATATTTAATTAAGAATTGTTAACAAGATTGCCATTCAAGGCTATAACCAGATGGCAATTAACATAGTTGATCTACTTTGTATTCTTTGTAAATTATTTATGTTCTTTCGTTCTCACATATTTTATTTTATTTATTATTAAATAACAGTATGCAGGTTACCTATTTTGGAATTAGCTAACTTTTTTTAATGAAGACGATCCATACCTGTTCTGACAGAAATCATCTGCGCAATGAAGCGACCTCCAATGACAGCAAAGCCAGTGCACAGGGCATGCCCCAAAGTGCCTCCAATGATTACTCCCAAGACGTCCTGAAAACCACAAAAAAGGAACTATAAGAAAACGCAATAGAGAAATAGCACAGTACCGCAAACTAATGTTTAATGTTTATTAAGGTATATAGCACAAATCTATACAATGGTATTCTTTGGTGATGTACATATTTTTGGAGAGAAATTTACTATTTTTTGACGATATCTAGTAAAAAAAATGTCCATATATTTCGCTACAAATATATTACCTTTAAGTTCTGGTTAAATAATGTGCAGATTTGTGTGTCCATATGTGAATAAAATACTTTATTTGATCACCAGTCTTGTTGAGATTTCTTCTGTCTTGCTAACAAATGTGGAATTTAGGCATATTTCACTTCATAGTTACCGATACTTTTCCATACGCAAGGCTGCCATGTTAGATACCTAAATTTAGCTCATTCACCTGGCTACAAAATGTCGATGTTGGTAAACACTCATTACTACGCAGCCAATCAGTGTTAGAATGTGACCTATATCTGTTTCAGCATAACGACAAATAGAGGCATGGGGTGACTGTTGTTTTAGCAAAGTTAATTATTCAGTTACTAGTACATGATTTATAGTTGAGGTGCTAAGAGATCGTGGAGTAAAATAGAGTACGGCGAATGAAAGCATATGGGTTTAGGCAGTGATCTCGGTTAGCACACGAGAAAAGCTACAAAAATCTACCAACATCGCCGATAGTGACATAATCAGCATAGTCGTGAGTAAAAGTGAAACAGATCGTCGAACCCGCTGTTGCATCCTTGCCAAAAAAAGCTACGCTAGCACTGCCGATTGTACCAAAGGCCATTTGGCGAAAATAAAAAAAACTCTTCGCCAATTTGGCGAAACGCTTTTACGGCCACATTAATGGCGCATTGTCGTGTAAGTGGCAGTGAACCCATGAATCATAGCTGCCTGCCACCCGTGGAATTGTTTTCGCGGCCCCAGCGATAAGCCAACAATTCAATTGCTATCGGTGAAAGTTTGCATCCTGCTGGGCAGTCTGCGGGATAGGCAAAGTCAATCACCATACAATTTTTTTCTATCTGGCTGTTGCTGTTGTAGCTCAAGAGTGGGGCGGACGACTCTGCCTACCTAAAATAATAATAATAACCTGTAAAATGTGGGAGTTCACTTCCTCGCAGTTTTTCAGTTTGTTATCAGTTAAAATGATTCGTAAATGTACTTCGGCTGGCGATGATCACAGAAAGAAATGACAGAAAACGATGCAGCCACCTTTGATCAAGGTGGACTGGTTCATATATATTGCGAGGCTTATTCACGATAGCAAAAGCCACGTCTTCCGCTGCAAAGTTTGCGTGCATGCGAAAGCAAAGAACGTGTTTGTCACCAGGAAGGACTGCGCCAAGCCCAAGAAGGACGATTTGGCAAAACACGAGATATCTGCCAACCACCGGAGATCGATGTTGCTGCCGAAGTGCCAGATGGACTTCGTGACTGCGAATGATCACGTGAAGTCGGCGATTATCACCCATATGCGGGCCGTGTTGACACAAGCAAAGCACTGTCTCCCGACAGTTACGAACGCTTTCATACGAGGAAGCCTTCAAGATCTCAACAGTGAACGAGCAGCGTCCCGGATTCACTGGTTTAGTGAAACAGGTGGACACTGTCGCAGAGACCAGAGTAGTGGTGGTGGACACTTAGGGTGACACTTGTATAGTGACGTTCTCTGTCTTTGAAATTTGCAGTGGGTGGTCAATTTTCTTGTGTTATATTTATAATTAAATGTTGTTCTATTAATTTATATTGGTGTTATGTTTTCTTGTGACTATCTATATGATTAATATACGTATATTATGTTTATATAATATGTCATATATTAGGCCTAGTAATAAAAAGAAACTAGTTTCTCGTCCGGATTTTTTTGTCATGTGTAGGTTTTGCCATGGTTTCATAAGTTTGTATCACAGGCATACAACTGAATGGCATTTATACTGATTGAGACTGGAATTATGTGAGTCTGCGTAGACTATTTAATTCAAAGCATCATCATTCAAATCTTATTTTTGACTCTGTAGATTGCACATACATCCCTACACCTTGTATGATGAATAACGCGTGAACTGAAAGAGTATACAGCAAGTATACAAAGAATTTATTTTTAAAATAATATTTTTTTCAATAGTAAATAAAAAAAGGAGGCATAGACAAAAAAGGAATTGGGCGGGGACAAGAAACTAGTTTAATTTTTTTACTAGGCCTTATCACTTTATTTTAAGTCATGTTTTGCATTTTGACGTTTTGCCATCTTAGTGTCTGCTAAAAGAAATCTCATTTGGCTAAAGAAAATTTTAACCTTTAGCCAAATTGGCTAAACAGATTTTAGGCCCAGCGCTAGCCTAGAAAAGTCGAACCAATGTCGAACATCACCCCTCCCATGGCTGACAACAGTTGGCTGTTCGTTCAAGTTGCTATACTGAAGAAACTTGTCAGGAATCTTCCATGCCCTGTATGCTAGGGAGATTGGACAGTAGTTGGGTGACAAACACAAGGGACCTGTTGTGGGTTTTCGAAGTGTGCATCGTGCGTGAAAATGCTGGCAGTGAAACACTGTCTTCGGAACAGATTGGTGATTGGTCAAGTAGAGCACTAATTGTAACAACAATGCCAAGTAGGGCACCATTTGCTACAAGGAGAATGGTGGCAGGAAACATGGACAGTGGGGTTGGATTTTCTGGGCTGCGACAGCTTTGTTGGTGGCTGGATTCACCATGCATCCACCAGAAAACCTACATGAGACACCAGAAAGCAGTAGCTGTAGCAGTGACTACTTGTCTCAATGCTGCAGCTGCCT
This sequence comes from Lamellibrachia columna, assembly GCA_963662155.1. NCBI lineage: Eukaryota > Metazoa > Annelida > Polychaeta > Sabellida > Siboglinidae > Lamellibrachia > Lamellibrachia columna. The sequence continues at coordinate 44,355,982 of OY759274.1, forward strand.
GACTTATCTACAGATCTCGCTCCAGAGAATGTGAGAGACACCTACATGTCTCAATGCTGCAGCTGTCTGCGTGAGACAGGCGTACGCTGACTTCTCTCTAGATATCGCTTCAGACAATGTGAGAGACACCTATGTGTCTCAACGCTGCAGTTATCTCTGTGAGACAGGAGTATGCTGATCTCTCTCCAGATCTCGCTCCAGAGAATGTGAGAGATATCTACTTGTCTCAATGCTGCAGCTGTCTGTGTGAGACAGGCATATGCTGACTTCTCTCCAGATCTTGCTTCAGAGAATATGAGAGACACCTACGTGTCTCAATGCTGCAAATGTCTGTGTGAGACAGGCGTATGCTGATCTCTCTCCAGATCTCGCTCCAGAGAATGTGAGAGACATCTACTTGCCTCAACGCTGCAACTGCCTGTGTGAGACAGGCATATGCTGATCTCTCTCCAGATCTCACTCCAGAGAATGTGAGAGACATCTACTTGCCTCAACGCTGCAACTGCCTGTGTGAGACAGGCATATGCTGATCTCTCTCCAGATAATGTGAGAGACATCTACTTGCCTCAACGCTGCAACTGCCTGTGTGAGACAGGCATATGTTGACCTCTCTCCAGGTCTCACTCCAGAGAATGTGAGAGACACCTACTTATCTCAATGCTGCAGCTATCTTTGTGAGACAGGCATATGCTGATCTCTCTCCAGATCTCACTCCAGAGAATGTGAGAGATATCTACTTGTCTCAATGCTGCAACTGCCTGTGTGAGACAGGCGTATGCTGACCTCTCTCCAGGTCTCACTACAGAGAATGTGAGAGACATCTACGTGTCTCAACGCTGCAGCTGTTTGTGTGAGACAGGCGTATGCTGACTTCTCTCTAGGTCTCACTACAGAGAATGTGAGAGATATCTACGTGTCTCAATGCTGCAGCTGTCTGTGTGAGACAGGCATACGCTGATCTCTCTCCAGATCTCGCTACAGAGAATGTGAGAGACACCTATGTGCCTCACAACACATCTTGGCAAGATTACGAAAGAAGTGTGCATCAATCACATGTCACAGATGTTAGGCACAGCTTTGAGGAAAGTCGCAGCTGAGGGTCGACAGGAAGGAGTGGTCACTGGTGGCAGGGCTATGGCAAGCTAACAGCTGCTACGATAACAAAGCTCATCAAGTACTATGTCATACGTAATCCGGATGACACAAGGAATGCAGTGTTTGCCATTCTTCCACACTCTTTCAACAGACGATGACCCACATCATGATCACTGCCCACGTGGGGGTGTAAGTTGCTGTTTTAACCAGCATGCAGTTGCGAAGGGCGAGCAACAAGGACCACGCAAAGACAACATCAGCACATCACTGTCACACACATTTATAATAATTCTAGCCTATCTTGAATGCTCTATCATCATGTATTACTTCAGAAGATATGTACGAACATTTGTACAAAAAAGTAGCTACCATTGGTAAGGCAACCATGTGTCCAAAAAATTCACCCTGTAATTTTTATTTCACACACAATGATCATTTCCACCACGTTTCAGTTCTCTGCCATTAAAATTAACAAAGTTAGATTTTCTATGTCTCTGTCTCCTTACACAAAACAATACAGATAACATGATAAAACAGACTGTGAGTCTGTGATAGAATAAAACAATTAAAAAAGAATGGAACTTTTAACTTAATTGCACACTATATTAATTTAATGAATCTTTAGTCTTTGAAAACTTTGACACTGATAATACTCCATATATCAATGCATTCCAGTATCGGTACTGCGACTACACAATTAAACAACATAAAACCTGCTTTATCTTCTTGTTTTAAAAGTCTCAGCAGAGAATAACTAACATATTATAAACAAACAGAAAAACTTGGGAGATCAACTTAAAAATCCTACAAAATAGCTTACTAGACATGTTCAGTTTATTTCGATTTTGCAACCATGGCAGTTGAATATTACAATTAAGAACAGATAAAATATTCTTAAGATACCGGGGTTACATGTAGCGGTATAGCTATAATTTGAATAAAATTAACAATTAGACACCTAAACTATTCCTGTAAATGTGTTTGCATTCTGATGTTAGCATTGTGATTTGTATTAAAATCAGTAAGCGGTATTGTTGGTATGTTGTATTCTTTGCTGAAATTGATAATTCTTGAAATATTTGCATTTTTGTCATTATCACATCACTGTTCTGACTTTTTTATTTTAAACTACAAAATTAGGGGTTGCATATCCGTCGACACATACATGAGGTTGCATACTGTACTAGTGTTATATTATGCATAAGAGGTTTTTTGGATAGCCTCTTTTGAGCTAAATATCTAGTGAGAAATGTTGTTGGTGCACAATGCATTGACAGACCTCTCTGGCAGCCAGGATAATTGTGGTTATCTGGGAGCGGTCTCCCCACTCCGCCAGGAAGGTCAGGGTGAATGACTGGATGAAGATACGGGAAAAGAGGGAGTAGAGGATACGTCTCTGCGGGGTGCGGATAACGCCAGTCTCCACATCTTGCTTCTCTCCCTGGCGACACAAGCGCTCATCAAAGTTCATGGTTGTAATTAGGTGATTCATCGATCAATCGCGACACTTTTCCCATAATGTAAGAATCATGATATATAGAGACGATACATGCAAACATATTTTCCAAAATTTTTATTATGTTGAAACTACGTTAAAATCAAGGATTGTAAACCATTTCGAGTCTACCTATTTGTAATGTTGTCAATGCCAAAGGAGTTAAATTCACTTGCTACTGGCAAAATATTGCTTGCTCTCGCATTAGTTAGTTAGTTAATAATAAAAACTAGTGACTAAATAATATTTTGTGTGTATTTGACCAAACACACCAAGTATGAACATGAAATAAAATACAGGCTTCTGGAAAAAGTCAAATACAAATTGGGGTACACGAACACCCGCCAATGTAGTAACTTAACCAGTGGCCCATCAGCAACTTAACCAGTGGCCCATCAGCAACCAAAAAGCAGATGCATGTGTCATGACCTTTCATCTCATTATCATTTTATCTCATCTAGACACACACATAATTTAGCTGTACATTATAATTGTATTGTCACGAGGCAGAGTGTCACCCAACTTATTGGGGCATAAACCACTCGTGTAAACTGGACTGGAGTCTGGAATATAGTAAAGTGAACACCGCCATTTACACACAACAATGTTGTAGTCTTACCTCTTCGTCCTGCTTCCTCAGGTCAGCCTGCACCTCCTCTAGTTCCTCCTGACCCTCGTCTGGTGACATGTCATAACCTGGCGTGGTCATATAACATTGTCAGTCAAAGCTATCCCTCTAGCAACACGTAACATGAATAAAGTACTATCCAGACTTGGGGTGAATTACAATATATCAATTACAAATACACACCAATTCACCTATTTTTTTTACCAATTCCAATTGTCAACTCCGTATCAAAATAACAGTACATAAACAAAGCAACCATAGATTTACTCAATGCCAAAAAAATTACACATATTTTTAAGGCAGCCTTATTTAATTTCTGCATATTATGGTACGTTACAAACATATGATATACGCAACATAAGAGTTGGTAACCCTCTCATCCCCATTCATTATTGTGTGGGACAATTTGCTTGCCATACCATCAGGCAAGCACACGTTGCACCAGAATTCAGTTCCCTAAAACGGCAACCAGCAGTTGAAACGTCATAGTAGTGAATAAACTTTAGAATTATTGTTATGATTAAAAGATAATCAATATTATATTATTCTCTGAACTTGATGAACGCCTTCACCAATACGTTTTGCAGGCAAAACTAAGCGTAAACATTGGCAAGCATGTGACTTACCTTCTTTCAACATTTTTAGGCCAAAGAGAAAGAAGAGAGCTGTTGACACGTAGTACGTAAACCATCTTGGAATGACGGTTGTAGCAAAGCCTAACATGGCTGCAGCAAAGAAGAGGACAAAGTTATTCAAACAAATTAGAATTGAGTTTCATGCAGCCGACAGGTTGGAATGAGTGACCGTGGAGTTAATGAACTTGGTTGCATATAAATAAGTATTATAATATAATAAATAACTATAAATTTATTTTATACAGCACAGCTTCCTTAAAAGGAAATTTATTAAACTAAATGTAACTAACGTAACTAAATGCAATCAATCTACCTAAAATGTTAAGTTAAATAAAAAGTTACTTTGGAAAGAAGAAAAATATGATATAATTCTTCTTAAGGTAAAACATATTTTTTTAATTTTAAATGTTGATTGTTCAACAATGCTCTTGATAGAACAGGAATGTTTTAACTTTTTAAGGACTTTCCTGAACAAATACAGGAATTCAGATGAACTATGATTTATACCAACACAGTCAATGCTTGTAATGATTTAGGCAATGCAAGAGAAACTATAAATTCCTTAATGATCCAAACCACAGACAAAAGCATTACATTTAAGGAGCACTTTGTGTCTGGCAGCTGTGAAATTGAAGTTTGAATCTGAAGTAGAAAAATATGCAAATAAAAATTCACTACAGATAAATATTGGAACCAAATGAAAAATATTGTTTAAGAAATGTTTGTATGATTACGAGGTACTAAATAAACATTTGTACAGCTTAAAAGAGTATGCTCACCTGAAAGTACAGTCATTGTGGCTAAGGCCCCAATTGCGCCTGCAAAAACTGTGATGCGCGAGTGTCTCATTGCCATAATTGCAGCTATAAAGAAGGTCTTGTCGCCAATCTCAGATACAATGATCACAGAGAGTGATGCTACAAAAGCATGAATAAACTTTATGTCGGTGAACTTTGACTCTTTGACCACCAGGTGTCCATAGGGGTCTCTTGCTGCCATTTCAGCCATTTTCTTCAAGGCAGGCTGAAATGACAAAGAAAACCAATAAACATTCATAATAAAAACATTTTTATTTCCAAATAATAGACATTTTAGCATTCTAGATTCATATATTATAACAATATCAACAATCCACAGTTCAATTTCAAAAATTAATTGCATCTTGGTGTTGGGCAAGCAACCATGGAGATTGAATATTACAATTGAACATTCACAGTTTATAAAATATATCTTTCGTGTGCATGGCAGATTTACAATGCCAAGACTCGCAGTGGTAGTACCCGTTTTAACAATGTTTTTATTATTTCACTAAATGTTGTAAACCTGAAATAGTAAGATACCAGGTAGGTTACAGTAAAAATCTGGTCAGTTATCAATTATCGGAATGCATAGTTCTGCAGACAATTTAAATTTGGGTAGACCCAATATTTGTTTAATTGATCAATACACCAACTGGTGCTTAATCACAGAACTACATATTTATTTTCAAAGCTGTAATTTTACAACAACAAAAATATTGTTGTACTATTTCACTAAGTGGTTATGCAACCGAACACTGGTGCATGTGCCTTATAACAAGTACGTGCTTAGAAAGGAAACCTTGCTGCTGCATGCACAACATTTCTTTTTCTTGTAGTTAACGACCACCTTCAACTTGCTGAAGGTGTTGTTATGCAAGTCCATGACATGTTACACATTTATCCCCTTTACTTCCCCTGGCATAGACACCAGGTAGAAGGGACCAACGGCTTGTATTGTCTCTTCCAAAAGACACAGGTGATGTGGGGTGAATGACATTTCCCACGTTTCAAAACGGCAATACTTCAGTAGATTCAAACCAGTCCTCTCAATTGACAGTCTGGTGCTCAAACCGGCGAGCTACCACACCCATGTCAATATGATTTTGGGTTGCTAAAAGTTGGCAATTTTCCAGGTTAGGTTACATTTACAGTTAGGGTGAATCGTTAGGCTTCTAAGGCGATTATTAGCTAGTGTTGGACTTCGACGAGTGAGACACCCGGTTCCAATGCATATTATATTACTTTTAAGTAAACAGATGAAAATGAATGCATACGTTTACTCAACGTTACTTAACATACACTGGTTAATACCAACCCGTGCTGTTTCACTGTGAACGCTCTTCTCGCCCGGCAGCACGGCATGTAGGGGTTGTAGTGCCCCGACGTCCTTTTCTTGTGACGAGTCTTCATTGGAGTGCTTTGGGTGAGACATTAAAGTTCTACTTGCGTCTGCGGCTTCTAATACACGAAACTCACACATGCAGACTAACAGTAAGAAAACACAACATCTGGAACACACTGACATCCTGACACCTGTCGGCGAGCGGGAGCGTCGACTGCTGCCGACACCCGATTGTGACGACGAGTGAAAATTTGATGTTTCCTGCTCCATTTGTCGCAATACTATATAAATATTACACAATTTAAACGATACAAGTAACCACTGTAAAACGCGTACGGCCCTCGGCTAACGAGACGCAGCATCAGTTGACACGTGGGCTAAATAAACATACAATTTACAGTGCAAACAACGAAATCAACAAGCCGTCATCCACTGACGATGCGACGACGGAGCCAATCCTTGTGGCATTTCCGGCCGCCGATGCAATGAACTTTAGTACAGCAATAACCTGGTAGAGGGCGGTATTGACAGATATGAATAAATATGTGGCATAACATTAGCTCATTTCCTCTCAGTTCATTTTAATAGTTGTGCAAGTTATCAAATGCATGACATTATGAATCAGACTGAGCGACATATTAATTCGTAGAATAATGCACAGCATAAGGAAGAAGAATAAGTCATGTACTGTGCAGAGAAAAACGAGTACGCCATCTAGTGAGTATGAGTGGCCTATTGTATCGGCAAGTTAAAGGCTGGGCACGGACCACAGTCACTTTTCCTATAGACGACCATTATAACATTCTTGCGCCTACATTAAAAAATTATCCTACAATTTTTTTATTATTTCACAGCACATGGCAGAACCAGTAAGACACCTGGTGTGTGAATTCGTGAAAATGACATACCTCCTTTTTGAATAAATTGCTTCAACGCATAACACCCCTACATTTCTGCAATGAAATTCCCCGGTTTCCAAAATATGAGTATATATATCTTACGCAACAGGTATGCCAACTGACAAATGGCATCATTTCAAAGCTCAGAGGCTACTGTGCACAAAAACATTTACACTTACACTCACTCATTCACACAATTTCTGCTCTCACTAATACACCGAAACTGCACAATTATTTTTTTTCCTAGGGACTCTTTATCTTTGTAATGACGGATGCATTGTCACTGCGGTCCGTGCCCGGCTAGTTTCGCTTATTCGACTATCGCTCGCCTTCGTGAATCTGCCGAGAAGAGAGTCCGGCTGCGTGGCCGTGGTCTTGCTGTGTTTACATCAGACTCGGTGCTGCCGTTCACTGACTTCATAACACTAGCTGAAAGGGAATGCATATACGTAAGTTGTATTATATGATATTATGTGATATCCTGGTAGTTTCTAGTTGGAAACATAAATCACCGAAGAAGCTTTCTGGTAAAAAAAACTAATTAATTAAATTTAGTTAATTTAGTAAATTCAGTTTATACATTGTATAACGAATATTAATTACTTCTCACTTAATTTGTTTCTTTAATCTCAAACAATGCCAGTCCCTACACTATACACCACCACAATGCAACACTGCCTAAATATGACTACCAGGTACTCTAAAATGGCTGAGAGAGCAAGACACAATAGTCAATACCAAGTAGCCACGGCCCACGGAATTGGGCGCTTCCCGAAGTTAGAACACGCAACTGCCAACTATAATAGTATAAATGCAAGTATTAATAACGAATTAAACAATCGCGATATGCAGCTCAGAACACTATATGAAGATTTCACAGAATATATATATATATATATATATTCTGCGAAATCTTCATATATATATATATATAGCCTAAGGCTAAGTCTAAGTCCAAGACAGTTCACGACCTTCGAGTTTGGCGCCTAAAATTACGATGTGCAAAGATCTACTTTCGTATGCTTTGCGAACAAAAGTAATTTGCATAATGCTCAAAATCAATGTATTGGATAATAAAAAAATACAGCCAAAGATTCACAAAGGAATTTCTATAGATGTACCTTGTCTTGCGGCGCGTCAATCGTTTATAAATTATAACTGTAAAAAGAGCTCCGTCTTCGTTGACTTCGAATATGGCGGTATGGAGTAGAATCGCAGTAAAAAAAATAATGATAATTGTCAGTGAATATTGTAAACATATGGAGCTTACAAAAAGAAAATGTTGTCATTGTTTGTTATTTTTTGTGAGAGTAACTACACATGGATCATACGAATTTGAGTTTCTTTTCATTTTATTTCGCTTCCCGCGTGGTGCATTACCGCGCGGGAAAAATTCCCTTGCATGATATTCGAAATTTAATACAAGTAATAAATCATAAGGCTCGGTCCGAGCACTGATAAATGACTTCCCGCGAGTGCGGGCCATCTGCGGCTGGGAAGCGGGCAGTTGTCGGCAAGTGCTTGCAACCTAAATTGGTTGTTTGTTTGAATCAAACAGGCAAAGTTGTGCGATCACAAATCCAGTCACTGGAAGCATGCTGTGCGTTGCTGTTCAAATAATGATCGTAGAAACTTTCATCTTTACCTACCTAAATTCGACGTCTTAACCACATCAAACTTCGACGTTGTTACGACGAAGGTTGATCGACGTTATAATTATTGACGACGTTATAATTATGTGTGTATGTTGTCCACTAATGTGCATTGCGTACCGACCTAAATTCGACGTCGAATCAACGCCAAACTTTGACGTTGTTACGACGGAGGTTAATCGACGTTACATTGACGTTCGTGTATGTTGTCCAGTTACATACGTTGTGTACCGACCTAAATTCGACGTGCTAACAACGTCAAACTTCGGCGTTGTTACAACGGAGGTGGATCGACGTTACATCGACGTGGCGTGTTGTCCATTTATGTACGTTGCTTACCGACCTACATTCGACGTCCAAACAACGACAAACTTCGACGTCGGTACGACGGGGATTGATCGACGTTGCATAGACGTTGTGTATATGTTGTCCGACGTCGCGACTTTATTTCAACCTATTTTCGACGTCGAAACGACGTCGGTGTGCCTGCTGGGCACCCACTGTCGATCAGCGTCATTATCGAGATGCTATACTAAAAATGTTTTTGCTTGATTTAACTTTTCAATCGGACAGTTGTGTCAACATAATAAAAAAGTTTAAAGTTAATTCGAATTGCATCGTATCAACTTGTAAAGTATATACCAGTTTAATTTAATTAGTTTTTAATAACTAATGTTATTAAGTCATTAATCGATAGGTTATCAACAGAAAAGCAGGTTTCGGAAAGCTTGTAGTTAAACCACCCAAGTGGATATTAACAAAATCCATATGGAGCAAAATATTGATGATTGTGTTTGGACGCTTCAATCCGTCCTTGTGGAGGACGGGTGCCGCCCTTTAATCCTGACATTTGCTAAATTGCTCTGACCTCGGAGGTCAACGTAATTACGGATCTGAGAGGGACCCTAGGAACCCTGGATTTGGCCCAGCTCCAAGAGTTCAAAAGTTTAAGTTGCAAACTGGGCAATGACGTGCTGGCAGATGTTGTTGTCCAGCAGTTGAGACGGTGCGTGGATTTAACAAGTTGACCAATGGTAAAGCGTATTGGGTATTTAAGCAATCACAGCGCCTCTAGTGACGGCGTCTGAATTTGTGAAACGGAGAGTATATAACTACCCCGGAGGAGCGTTTCCAAAGGGCGGGCAAGACTATTTTAAATTCACACTGTCATGCCGAATTTTAGGCATCCAAATTTTCAGTAAGGATGGTCCTGGCGGGCCATGTCTGCTTTAACATTAGATTTCAAAATTTCCGGTGAAAATTTACTTGTAAAATCTTCTAGACTTTAAGAGTCTATATACATTTTAAGTGACGTTTACATTCACTACTTTTCTTTACGGTTTACGGTGATATATATCGTCACTGTTCTTGTCATTGTCATCGTGGATGATTGCGTTGCGTTGATGTCACACAGTTAGCATTTATAATTTAACACACGTTCTTAGGCTAAACACTATGAAAACTACGCCTGTACTTATCAGTTTGAATGTAATAACGGTATTATTGCTACTATGTATGTGGCCGTCTGATGTACATGATTAAAATCGCTTCGATCCTGGTGAACAATGTGTTGACTACACTTCTGTAGTACTCCATGAACCCACTGGTCGAGTGACTACAAATTCAGTCATAAATCTCGACCTGGCGAACAAATTTCGAACTTTGCGAGAATCGACTCTCGCGCACGCGCCCAACAACGACTAGATAAGGGTCAAATGCCCGGATGACATCGTAATTAGCTAATTATGAATATGGGCGCATACATAATTTCTGTCAAAATGAAAACCCCACTCTGCATCCAGTCGAAGATGTGTGCGACAAACGGTGGCGCTACAACGGGAAACCTGGACAATCGAGGCAAGTTAAGGCCGGTGTCGGCCTAAAATCATTCCGCTGTCAAACATATATATATATATATATATATATATATATATATATATATATATATATATATATATATATATATATCACTAGCAACGCTCATGTTCAAGATACGCGCATGCGCTGATACACCAAGCGGAAAATGTTTTACATGATCATAAATTTATTACTACAATAATTGGGCCTATACACGATACCGAGCGCGTGAAAATAACAGTGCACAATAACGGTGTACTGCTGCTATAACGGTGTACTGCTGCTATAACGGTGTGCTGCTGCTATAACGGTGTACTGCTGCTATAACGGTGTACTGCTGCTATAACGGTGTGCTGCTGCTATAACGGTGTACTGCTGCTATAACGGTGTACTGCTGCTATAACGGTGTGCTGCTGCTATAGCAGCAAAACACCGTTAGTGGGAAAACCATAGCATATACGCTATGGTTTTCCCACTAACGCACTATCGGCAAACCGGCTCGAGTCGCTGTACTACGTAGACGAAGATTCGATCGTATAATGTATTAGTATAATAATTATTGTTTATTATTATGTATCATTAAATGCATGTTCGCATTTCAGACGTGAAGTGAATCACGTGTGTTTCTCTTGTCCCAGTCCGTACATGACTTAATATCGCGAATCCGGTTCATTTATGTCAATATGTGTAGTATGTGACTAACTTATGTAACGTGTGCAGTCTGTTTAATAAAAAAATGCAAATTTGTGTTCAAATCATCGAAATAATTGACTTCAGTCGTTTGATCTGGTAAGGATAAAAATAGTGGACATCCAAAATGGTAAACACCGTGCTAGTCAATGCCGATCATGGGCGTCACTTCAGTCCTCTCGCCGATCAAGACAAAGTTACAAAATGGTAAACACCGAGCTAGTCAATGCCGATCATGGGCGTCACTTCAGTCCTCTCGCCGATCAAGACAAAGTTACAAAATGGTAAACACCGTGCTAGTCAATGCCGATCATGGGCGTCACTTCAGTCCTCTCGCCGATCAAGACAAAGTTACAAAATGGTAAACACCGAGCTAGTCAATGCCGATCATGGGCGTCACTTCAGTCCTCTCGCCGATCAAGACAAAGTTACAAAATTTAAAAAAATCGTAATTATTCAGCATTTCGATTTTCATTTCACTTAATGCTTGAACTTGAACTTGAACGTATTTTAATAGTTTGTCTGATGATTTCATAAAAAACTACATAAAAAATTGCACATACGAGCTAGCATGTCGTAGTTGATACTAGGTAGGTTTGGTTTTTAGCACAATTAATTTGAAATGACACTAAAAAAATTAATTAGCAACTATAAAATCACACAAAAGTAATAAATAATTAAATAGATGATTAATTAAAAATATAATTTATTAATTCAATAAATTATAAAAGGTCCGTGTCATTAAAAAATAGTCATTAAACAGTCATCGCTGTTGTCTATGTTTATAGACAGTCAGGTCGTGAGGTTCCGTGTCAACTCTCGCCACTGTTCACGTCGAGTGTGCGCATAGCTTCGACGTCGGCGGGGAAACGTAACTGACGTCCGATGTGTCGCAGATCCGCACCCAATGCCGTCGCCAGCGTCGTCCGCGGTCGACCTCTGAACGACGTGGAGTCTGAGTTGACAAAGTAATTGTCAATCGCGAGTTGGACGGGTGCGTCAGGCGACATACAAACCACGTGCCCGAACAGACGCCATAATAATATAATAATAATAATATACTTTATTTATTCACCGTCAAATCCGGGACTAGTGCCCCGTTCACGGGTGATTACTAAATCGGCAAACTTCTAATAAACATAAAGATGCTTTTCAGAGAAATAAATAAAAAGTAAAAAGTAAAATTAGGAAACAAAATGCTAGTATGTACACATACATACATACATACATACATACATACATACATACATACATACATACATACATACATACATACATACATACATACAAATATACATACATACATACATACATACATACATACATACATACATATATACATACATACATACATACATACATACATACATACATACATACATACATACATACATACATACATACATACATACATACATACATACATACATACATACAAATATACATACATACATACATACATACATACATACATACATACATACATACATACATACATACATACATACATACATACATACATACATACATACATACATACATACATACAGTGCAATGATGAAGCAAACGATTTGCAAAAGAGTTGAACAGCTGATCGAGCTGTCAGGACGGCTTCGCTAATTGGGCGGCATCAACACCAGCGGTACGTTTGAAATGCGACGTGGCCAGTGGGTGCCGGCGATCTGGCGCAGTCGTAAATTGCAGGCTGTTCAGCAGTTGCAGGCTGACCAGCGATCGCCTCAGCTAAACTGTCCATAACTTCCGGAAGGCGACGTTTGCTAGCTGTTTGAGGCGAGCGACGTCTTCAGCATCACCGAGGAGCGAACCAAGCTTGCGTGTCATCCGCCATTCCTTGTCGATGCGGTCAGCTGGCCGGCAAACAATGTTTTTGTTTCGGTTTTGGTCGTGTTGATGGTCAATGACCAATCAGCCAAGCATGCTGACGCGATACAGTCGACATCGTCAAGGTACGAACGCGACGAACTGATGGAATCGGTGTTGTAAGCGTACTCGACATCAAGTGGAAGGTTGGCACTGACCGGAGGGTGTGTCGGAACACGCGATCGCAGGTCGTGAAGTGCCGCTTCCAGGTAGACGGTGAAGAGTACTGGATTAAGGCTGTCACCTTGCGGCGTGCCTGTGGATGTTGCGAATGCGTGACAATCACCTGATGACTGGCGTGGTTTGAGCGACGTGTCAACAAGAAGAAGGCGGTTCATCCGCAGTTCCGACTCGTCGAGGAAAGTCGAGAGTACGTAGATCAACTTGTCGCGGGTGGTTTCGAAAGCGAGACTCAAGTCGATGCCGAGACACTCGACCGATACGCACTGACGCTGCGCTTTCGCACGCAGCCAATGCTACCCGAAGATTACGTCCGCCGTGCTGCGCACGCGTCGGAATCGCGATTGGAACGGCGATAGGTAATCGTTGACATTTCGCGCAATCCTCGTCAGGGCGACGAATGATAAAGTCTTCCGGAGTACCGATAGAAAGACAATCAGACGTTTACTCGTCAGTTGAACCAATTGGCTTGCCCGGTTACTGCAGTAGTATCAGGACACCTTCCCAGAGCTCTAGTGGTACTTAATTGGCGTTCCAGAGCGTCATTGTAGATGCTGGCGATCGAGCAGGCTAGAAGGCCAACCGTACACTTCATTCGGCGGATAAAACGTCGTGACCGCTGGCTCGGCTACTGTTCAATTTGCCGATCGCCCGCTTTACTTCGTCATCGGTAATCGGTTCTGGAAGTCGTGACGATCTCCCTACGAATGTCGGTAAACCTTCCAAGGCTGGGTCGCTAAACTGGCGGCCGAAGTGTTCAGTGATTCGAGCGTTCACTTCGGCTGCATTACAAATAACGCTTCCGGCATCGTCGTGGATCGTCAGCTTGGCTGCTGGTTTTCGCGATATTTCACGAACGGAGCGAAACATTTTCGCGCCGTCATGGGGGCGTTCGACTTATGAGGCTTGGTTGTCTAGTATCGCATCGGCTTTATCTTAATAATTAGTTTTAGTTCGCTACGACGTAGGTGTACTTAAACAAATTCATATGAGTTATTTCCAAGGTGTTTCTATACATGAACTTAAATTGAATTGCATTAATGTAGTGCATATGCTCGGTATCCCAATTTATACGTTCGGAAAGGTACACATGCGTTTATATATTTCATTCATCAGGTGTGGTGGGGAACCGTGTTCTGACAGTAGCACAAAGGGCTACAAGTGAGCAATGATCACGGGCATACCGAATAGAAGGGAGACCCAGAAAGACTGTAACTACAGGGCAACACAAGTACGCCACAGAAATAAGCACGACATTGTGAATATGAATATGATTTGATGTAATTAATCATTTATGTAATTTTATTCAATAATTCATTTTATAAATCATTGTGTATATCATGTATCATGACCGTAGAACAACGTGACATCAAGATGAGGCCAGATAGGCCAAAGGCCTTACTCCCTGTACCACAGCGATGTCTTATATATAGGCTGCCAAGAAAGTTCTTAGTTCGATCCAGCCAGCAATTCCCACATTAAAACAGAAATGCGAAGAAAGTGGGTCGCAAAGTCCTCAGTAATAAACTGTCCCTGTCAATGGATAACATATTTAACAAAAAGAAAGCTAGACATACGAGGAAGGCAACCGTTAAAGTCACATCGAGAATGTTGGTAACAAACAATTTCAAGAGGGACATTGCGTGGTTAGAATGATTAGGTCATGGGAAGAGGTAACTTCTCATTGACAGACACAATGCAAAACATTTACAATTCTTTGAACTCTCAGTTGCAGCATTCTGCAGGAGAAAAATCGACAATGCAACTCAAGGTGACAACCTGCACGGTACTGCCAATGCCCCTATTGTGGTGGAAGTTAGAGAAACCTTCTGCCAAAAAATATCGTGAGTAACTCCCAGAATTCCACACTAAGAGGACATCAGGCACTTCAATGGGAAGCTTAGACCTATGAAGTCATATACCAGATGCACTATGCAGAATATTGGAAGGTAGGCTACATGGAGAAGATATATTCAGTAACCACCCTTGGTCAAGGAGCTGCCCAGCAAACCATTTAACATGCGTAGAAAATGTTCAGAACATTCTTGGCTGATTATGAAAACGTTTGAGGGAACATTCTGGGAAGGGAAGTTTTTGTCCGAACGTTTTTTCAAAACCTTGAGGGAACCTTCTTCGAGCTCACAAGCCTTTAGAGAACATTTATTGCTTATAAAGCCCACACACCAAATCCTTTTAATAATACTTTTATTCTTCCACATAGCTAAGAGCTGCAGCGCAAGTTCGTATTACAAACTACGCTAAACTATGTTGCAGTGACACACACTTACTTTTGTTTTTTTATGGAACACTTAAAGAACGTATATTGAAGATATTCCCGCTTACAACATGAGGGGATCCTTATTTCACCATGTCGGCACAGTTCGTGGTGTGAGTCGGTCCGTTAAACATTACCGCTGGAGCCGTCGTGCAGCGAACGTAGCGCAGAGACGGTTCTGTTGTCTGCCGTCGTTCTAGTATACGGCTCCGACCGTCGTGCAGCGAACGTAGCGCAGAGACGGTTCTGTTGTCTGCCGTCGTTCTAGTATACGGCTCCGGCCGTCGTGCCGCGAACGTAGCGCAGAGACGGTTCTGTTGTCTGCCGTCGTTCTAGTATACGGCTCCGGCCGTCGTGCCGCGAACGTAGCGCAGAGACGGTTCTGTTGTCTGCCGTTGTGCCGCGAACGTAGCGCAGAGACGGTTCTGTTGTCTGCCGTCGTTCTAGTATACAGCTCCGACCGTCGTGCAGCGAACGCAGCGCAGAGACGGTTCTGTTGTCTGCCGTCGTTCTAGTATACGGCTCCGACCGTCGTGCAGCGAACGTAGCGCAGAGACGGTTCTGTTGTCTGCCGTCGTTCTATTATACGGCTCAGGCCGTCGTGCCGCGAACGTAGCGCAGAGACGGTTCTGTTGTCTGCCGTCGTTCTAGTATACGGCTCCGGCCGTCGTGCCGCGAACGCACTGCAGAGACGGTTCTGTTGTCTGCCGTCGTTCTAGTATACGGCTCCGGCCGTCGTGCCGCGAACGTACCGCAGAGACGGTTCTGTTGTCTGCCGTCGTGCCGCGAACGCACCGCAGAGACGGTTCTGTTGTCTGCCGTCGTTCTAGTATACGGCTCCGGCCGTCCTGCCGCGAACGTAGCGCAGAGACAGGTCTGTTGTCTGCCGTCGTTCTAGTATACGGCTCCGACCGTCGTGCAGCGAACGCAGCGCAGATACGGTTCTGTTGTCTGCCGTCGTTCTAGTATACGGCTCCGGCCGTCGTGCAGCGAACGTAGCGCAGAGACGGTTCTGTTGTCTGCCGTCGTTCTAGTATACGGCTCCGGCCGTCGTGCCGCGAACGTAGCGCAGAGACAGTTCTGTTGTCTGCCGTCGTTCTAGTATACGGCTCCGACCGTCGTGCAGCGAACGCAGCGCAGAGACGGTTCTGTTGTCTGCCGTCGTTCTAGTATACGGCTCCGACCGTCGTGCAGCGAACGTAGCGCAGAGACGGTTCTGTTGTCTGCCGTCGTTCTAGTATTCGGCTCCGACCGTCGTGCAGCGAACGTAGTGCAGAGACGATTCTGCGCACTGCCGTCGTTCAGGCGTTCCGCTACGGTTCTCGCGACCGTCTGTCTTCGCAACAGGTGTGTCGTCTCGCTAGTGGCATTTTGGCATCGTCTCGCCGCTTCGACAGCGTAGACACTTCTACCTCCTCGCTCAAAGTTATGCCTTACACGTGGTTGACTCACACGTGTCCTTCGCCTGATATTCGGGCGGCCACACTAGGCTATACCTACGACCTTCTGTGTCCACGCTACTTTCAACCTGATCTGTTCACCGAGATAGCTCACATGTGTATCCAGTCTCTTTTTTATACTCCTTGTTTCTGAGGTGACACATGACACTAGTCAGGGTTGGCATGTAACGAAGTAAAAGAACTTCCTTACAATACTTGAGTAGTTATTTCATGTAATTGGCATGTAGCGAAGTAGAATTTTGACTAAATACTTTTACTACTAACGAAGTTGTTTAATATAAAGTAACGCGACATTTTACTTTGTTACTTTTGTTTGCTTCGCAATTTTTTTTTTTGTGGCGAAACTGCTGCTGCCGGTGGCGCTCCACCGTCAACGAATTCATAAACTGTGCATAATCGCCAGGCCAAAAGCTATTCATATAATCCAATCGCATGCCAGTTCGCGATCATATTTGCATACAAACCTCTCTTTGGGAAATCGAAGCAACCATTGTTTTATATATAGGTCAGTGAACGAAGTGTTCCAAATATTTGCATAGATCAGGTCAAAGCCGTTGATATGAAATGTCATTTCGAGCACACAACGCTTGAACACCATCTCAAACCATGATGCAAATGTCTCCGTTGCACCATATAAACTATTAATCAGTAAATTTCCAATACGTATTATAAATATTAAAATTTGCAATTTCGACAATGTATTGATAATCCCCATACATTGACGCAATTCTAATATTCGTGAGCAACGGCCTTAGCGGCTTTAAACAGCATTTTACTTTAACGAATAAAATTCATATTGAGATGTTTTCATAATAATGAATACATTCATAACAATGATTACTCTTCATAACTAAAGAGTAAAGAATCGATATTCTGCCATTTGGCAGCGTCGTTTCCCAGCAATGGCTTATTCAAGCTGACCCATAATATCAGGGACAGGCTCTGCCGTCGTTCAGGCATACCGCTGCGGTTGTCATAACCGTCTTTCTTCGCAATAAGGGTGTCGTCTCGCTAGTGGCGTTTTGGTTTCGCATCGCCGCTTCGACATTCGCTGCGGATCTCGGCTATGTTTTCAATCAATGTCTCACGTTTCACGCTACTTCTTAACAAGTTGTTGCATAACTGCTTATAAACATCCCGGGACTTTGTGAAACGTGACCGGTTTGATACGATTTACTACAGCAACAGTCGTCAGAAAGAAATTTTAATAGAACACACATTGCAAAATGCCTACAACGTGAAGAATCCATTCACTTCCCGTTAGTTATAATGTCATATTGGTTTATCTTCGACGTCGTGGTCGTTCTGTGACGTGTAGGATCAGATTATTTGACTTTGGTCCGACTTACATTTCATATGGCTTGCCGGCTCCACTAAGTGTGAGCAACGACACCGGAACTGATTGGTCGAAGCCGCTATGAGCAGTTCCTCGCTGCGTAGGTTTGGGGCGACGTGTCGCGAATGCATTTAATAAACACGAGAACGCCACCAGTCTTTCTGCAGGCCAGACAAGCGGAGACTCTGCAGCAGAAGACGAGACTGGTATCATTTGTAGGCGTTACCATTGTTAACAACATGCCATACTTAGGCTACTTAATAAACATAATGGCACATTTGCACAAAATCGAACTTTAACGGAGAGGGATAATACAAAAGCTTATGTGCCATTGTTCAGTAATGTGAATATTTGAGTCCGAAAATGACGCAATAAGAAATAAGAAGTGGAGCTGATTACGTTTTTGGTGACGTATATATTATTAAATGGTAAAGATAATAATGTTCTTATATACCACAGCATCCAGTCCGAATCCACTGTTTAGACTCTGTTCAGATCCGTAAACATTCAATAATAGCTAGGCGCAATGATTTCTCCGTAGATGTCACGCGTGTTACGACCCATTTTGTAATATACTCAGTCCCATTTTGTAATAACATGAGGCAAATTTTTTTATATTTTCAGGGGCTTATATATTCATATAAGTATATATATATATATATATATATATATATATATATATATATATATATATATATATATATATATATAATATATATATATATATATATATATATATATATATATATATATATATATATATATATATAAGATAAATATGATAAAAAGGACGACGACGAAGATGAAGAATAATACGATGGTGACAGAGAAAAAGAACATGATGAAGATGATAATGAGGACGCATAGAATGACTAGAACAAATTACAAATTAGTGGATATCGTAAAAGATGAAATGTCTGGGTTTTTTAGTTGACCATTTAATTTTGTTCATTTCTAAACGAGGCCTTTATTTGTTTCAGATAACTATTAATTTTGATTGTTTAGATGACCCCTTGATTTGTGTTTGCGTGCGTGCGTGAGAGGATGCGTGCGTGTGGAGTACATGATTAAGTTAGCAGTTGATATAAATGTTGAATGATTATATTTGATTTATTTAAGTTATGCTTATAATTATAATTAGTATGTGTGCTATATTTTGGTGGGTAAGCGCATATTGAAGAATAGTTTTATACAAATAACTTAATTGACATTCTTCGCACGCCGCCGTTTGATGCATAACCACATAGACGTGTGGAGGTATGCCCTAGTCGTGTGGAGGTATGCCCTGGTCGTGTGGAGGTATGCCCTGGTCGTGTGGAGGTATGCCCTGGTCGTGTGGAGGTATGCCCTGGTCGTGTGGAGGTATGCCCTGGTCGTGTGGAGGTATGCCCTGGTCGTGTGCTTCAGCTCTACTAATCATTTTGGAGGGAAGTTGAATGGTAAATGGAGCCATTGGACGAAAAGTTGGATAGTTAAACGAACTTACTGTAGTAAGTATTATATGAGGTCTATAAAGTTAAATGTTCAGGCATTAGACGATATGCCGACATTATGCCAGGCATTAGACGATATGCCGATAGTATGCCTTGGCGGCTGAAGTTATCATGCTATTGAGCAAAATGTCTACACTAGTTACATAAAAGTTAACCTGCTATATATTTTGACATTCATAATAGTTGCAATTGTTTAGTTGCAAATGGAAATAATCTCCAGAGTGTTTATATTAAACATATTATTTGTAGAGCACGAACAGGCACGAACATTTAAGTAAAGTGTTACATAACGTCACGGAGCAGAATTAAAACATATCCAGACAGTGATCTTATACCGTGATAGTTGTAATGTAATGTATTAAAGTTCATATAACTAAGTATTGTTGTATAATTGTAATAGTCTAACTCTAGGCCACTGGTTCTAAATTTCAGTGACAGGCCAATATCGATCACGAGAGTATCCTGTATATAATGTTTTTATTATGTGTTCTTTTGGTTTTCGTCGTGTCTTGGCTTTCCGTGTACACTGTCGTCGATACAGACCAATTTCACGCTTCACCGGAGATAGTGGAATGCCTAAGCACGAACATCGCCCTGTTCAGGCCATATTTAGAAAACACAGACAAAATGGGCCTGATTTTATTACAAAATGGATCCATGTTACAAAATGGGTTGTTTATTAAAAAATCGTTCGCAACTCACGTGCCTTAGAATGTACGCATTTTAATGCTCCTCTAAAACCAAATATATGTTTATATATAATACAAGCGAAGACACTGCCACAAAAAACGTGACAAATGTTTTTGTTTTGTATAGTGCAGCAGAATTACAAACAGGTGTCCAATGTTTTTTTTTATGGCGATTAACTCATAAGAAGCTTATGGTATTCATGTGGAATACTAACTAACTAACTAACTCGACGTTTGTAGTTGGACTGACTTTGCTACGGGCATGTCACATGATTAGTCATGACTTAGAACGGTAAAGTGTCCGATCCACCATGCGAACTACGTCTCTCTGTGCCAATGGTGTGCGATTATGGAATTCTCTAGGTAATCATTTAAAACTACTAATAACATAACTGCATTTAAACGTAAATGCAATAAACTTTTATTTGAGAAATATTTGGTTGTGTAAATCTAAAGCAAATTATTAACATGAATTCTGCCATTGTGGTAACTACGATATGTGGTAACGTGTATTTATCATATTTAAACACAAGCAACACATAAAAATGAATATTTTTAATAACATTACATCAATTATGATTAGTAGGCTCTCATTCAGGTAGACAAATAGCAAGTGCAATAATCGTTATAACAATGCCTTAATATGAATGTCAGGGGTAAATCTACACAAAAGTCAACGACTTCGTATTTACCCCCTTCAAAAATTGTACACTCTCATTTATATTATAGCTAAACTTGTTTTTGTCTTATACGTACTGTTGCCAATGTTTTGAATACAGTTCCAATCAATCAATCGATCATTGGAGTTTCCATTTTTAGCAATACGCCAATAAGACTAGAACACATACATAATCGAGCAGCTTTTGTAAGGAGCATCAAAATAGAACACTGTGCCAAGGTTTAAATCGGTATGCAATAATATATATATATATATATATATATATATATATATATATATATATATATATATATATATATATATATATATATATATATATATATATACGAACATACCTAATATATGTATGCATGCGCGCTTACACACACACACGCACGCACGCACGCACGCACGCACGCACGCACACACACACACACACAGTGTCATTGACTCCAGGATGTTTTACTTTTTTGCACGGAAATAGTAGTACTATATTTTTTACTGACCCAACACTTTTTTTGGTGCATTGCTGTTAACTGTGTTAGACTCGTGTACATTCAGTATAATACAATGTAGGTGCAGCGAATCTTGTCGGCGTTTTCAGCTTAAATTATAGAATAACTAACGAAAGTAGGGTAGATACCTATTTTAATACCGAAAGTATGCAGCCTCGGTTGCCGGACGTTATTTCCGAATGGCTGAACGAACGTTAACGATGGCGCATGTCCTTGTACGTGTCAACAAATACAGCGAAAGCATTGGAAGCCTAGATAATTCCTTGGCCATATAAATAAGATAGATCATTCGACCATATCTCTTGAAATTAGACAACAAAGGATATTTAAAACTAAGTCCAGTTACCTTGCATCTGGCTTTGTGTGAGACTCAACTTGTGGTGGGGATGTCTTTCTGCAGTTCGCCGTTGCGTACATTTCCGGAGACTTTTCACGAACGCATTTCATAAACGCATGAACTCCATAGAGTTTGCGGCACGACTCACACGTGGTTCTGCAAGACAAGATGAGACATATTTCCAAACACGTGAGCGATAAATACTAATTGTATTTTCTTATTAAAAATAGTTATCAGCATTATGTACGGTGCAAAACGGTTGGATCACACGAACTAACTTTTCTAACAATTACATATTTTAAAATGGCCATATATCATAGACTGAAAACGATACTATTAATTTACAAAGCTTACTGTCGCAGTTTGCCATCAAATATTCAGTATTTGTTTACTACACGGGAAGTAACATACTCAATGCGAGGTAATCATGACTTAGAACGGTAAAGCGTCCGTTCCACCATATGAACTATGTCTCTCTGTACCAATGGTGTGCCATTATGGAATTCTCTAAGTAATCATTTAAAAACTACTAATACTATAACTGCATGTAAAAGTAAATGCAATAACATTGTATTTGGTAAATATACGGTTGTGCAAATCTAAAGCAAATGATTAACATACTGAATTCTGCCATTGTTGTAACTACCATATGTGGTAACATAATATATTTATCATATACTTTAGACACAAGCAATACATGAAAATCAATATTTTCAATAACATTATATCAATTATGATTACTAGGCTGTCATTCAGGTAGACGAATAGCACGTGCAATAGTCGTTATACCAATGCCTTAATATGAATGTCAGGGGTAAATCTACACAAAAGTCAACGACTTCGTATTTACCCCCTTCAAACATTGTACACTCTCATTTGTAGTATAGCTAAACTTGTTTTTGTCTTATATGTACAGTTGCCAATGCTTTGAATACAGTCCCAATCAATCAATCGATAATTGCAGTTTCTATTTTTAGCAATACGCCAATAAGACTAGAACACAATGACATATAGATAATCGAGCAGCTTTTTTAAGGCGCATCAAAATAGAACACTATGCCAATGTTTAAATCGGTATGCAATAATATAGTTACGAACATACCTAATGTATGCATGCATGCATGCTTACACACACACGTACGTACGCACGCACGCACGCACACACGCACGCACATACACAAACACACACACACACGCACCACACACACACACACACACACACACACACACACACACACACACACACACACACACACACACACACACAGTGTCATTGACTCCAGGATGTTTTACTTTTTTGCACGGAAATAGTAGTACTATATTTTTTACTGACCCAACACTTTTTTTGGTGCATTGCTGTTAACTGTGTTAGACTCGTGTACATTCAGTATAATACAATGTAGGTGCAGCGAATCTTGTCGGCGTTTTCAGCTTAAATTATAGAATAACTAACGAAAGTAGGGTAGATACCTATTTTGATACCGAAAGTATGCAGCCTCGGTTGCCGGACGTTATTTCCGAATTGCTGAACGAACGTTAACGATGGCGCATGTCCTTGTACGTGTCAACAAATACAGCGAAAGCATTGGAAGCCTAGATAATTCCTTGGCCATATAAATAAGATAGATCATTCGACCATATCTCTTGAAATTAGACAACAAAGGATATTTAAAACTAAGTCCAGTTACCTTGCATCTGGCTTTGTGTGAGACTCAACTTGTGGTGGGGATGTCTTTCTGCAGTTCGCCGTTGCGTACATTTCCGGAGACTTTTCACGAACGCATTTCATAAACGCATGAACTCCATAGAGTTTGCGGCACGACTCACACGTGGTTCTGCAAGACAAGATGAGACATATTTCCAAACACGTGAGCGATAAATACTAATTGTATTTTCTTATTAAAAATAGTTATCAGCATTATGTACGGTGCAAAACGGTTGGATCACACGAACTAACTTTTCTAACAATTACATATTTTAAAATGGCCATATATCATAGACTGAAAACGATACTATTAATTTACAAAGCTTACTGTCGCAGTTTGCCATCAAATATTCAGTATTTGTTTACTACACGGGAAGTAACATACTCAATGCGAGGTAATCATGACTTAGAACGGTAAAGCGTCCGTTCCACCATATGAACTATGTCTCTCTGTACCAATGGTGTGCCATTATGGAATTCTCTAAGTAATCATTTAAAAACTACTAATACTATAACTGCATGTAAAAGTAAATGCAATAACATTGTATTTGGTAAATATACGGTTGTGCAAATCTAAAGCAAATGATTAACATACTGAATTCTGCCATTGTTGTAACTACCATATGTGGTAACATAATATATTTATCATATACTTTAGACACAAGCAATACATGAAAATCAATATTTTCAATAACATTATATCAATTATGATTACTAGGCTGTCATTCAGGTAGACGAATAGCACGTGCAATAGTCGTTATACCAATGCCTTAATATGAATGTCAGGGGTAAATCTACACAAAAGTCAACGACTTCGTATTTACCCCCTTCAAACATTGTACACTCTCATTTGTAGTATAGCTAAACTTGTTTTTGTCTTATATGTACAGTTGCCAATGCTTTGAATACAGTCCCAATCAATCAATCGATAATTGCAGTTTCTATTTTTAGCAATACGCCAATAAGACTAGAACACAATGACATATAGATAATCGAGCAGCTTTTTTAAGGCGCATCAAAATAGAACACTATGCCAATGTTTAAATCGGTATGCAATAATATAGTTACGAACATACCTAATGTATGCATGCATGCATGCTTACACACACACGTACGTACGCACGCACGCACGCACACACGCACGCACATACACAAACACACACACACACGCACCACACACACACACACACACACACACACACACACACACACACACACACACACACACACACACACACACACACACACAGTGTCATTGACTCCAGGATGTTTTACTTTTTTGCACGGAAATAGTAGTACTATATTTTTTACTGACCCAACACTTTTTTTGGTGCATTGCTGTTAACTGTGTTAGACTCGTGTACATTCAGTATAATACAATGTAGGTGCAGCGAATCTTGTCGGCGTTTTCAGCTTAAATTATAGAATAACTAACGAAAGTAGGGTAGATACCTATTTTGATACCGAAAGTATGCAGCCTCGGTTGCCGGACGTTATTTCCGAATTGCTGAACGAACGTTAACGATGGCGCATGTCCTTGTACGTGTCAACAAATACAGCGAAAGCATTGGAAGCCTAGATAATTCCTTGGCCATATAAATAAGATAGATCATTCGACCATATCTCTTGAAATTAGACAACAAAGGATATTTAAAACTAAGTCCAGTTACCTTGCATCTGGCTTTGTGTGAGACTCAACTTGTGGTGGGGATGTCTTTCTGCAGTTCGCCGTTGCGTACATTTCCGGAGACTTTTCACGAACGCATTTCATAAACGCATGAACTCCATAGAGTTTGCGGCACGACTCACACGTGGTTCTGCAAGACAAGATGAGACATATTTCCAAACACGTGAGCGATAAATACTAATTGTATTTTCTTATTAAAAATAGTTATCAGCATTATGTACGGTGCAAAACGGTTGGATCACACGAACTAACTTTTCTAACAATTACATATTTTAAAATGGCCATATATCATAGACTGAAAACGATACTATTAATTTACAAAGCTTACTGTCGCAGTTTGCCATCAAATATTCAGTATTTGTTTACTACACGGGAAGTAACATACTCAATGCGAGGTAATCATGACTTAGAACGGTAAAGCGTCCGTTCCACCATATGAACTATGTCTCTCTGTACCAATGGTGTGCCATTATGGAATTCTCTAAGTAATCATTTAAAAACTACTAATACTATAACTGCATGTAAAAGTAAATGCAATAACATTGTATTTGGTAAATATACGGTTGTGCAAATCTAAAGCAAATGATTAACATACTGAATTCTGCCATTGTTGTAACTACCATATGTGGTAACATAATATATTTATCATATACTTTAGACACAAGCAATACATGAAAATCAATATTTTCAATAACATTATATCAATTATGATTACTAGGCTGTCATTCAGGTAGACGAATAGCACGTGCAATAGTCGTTATACCAATGCCTTAATATGAATGTCAGGGGTAAATCTACACAAAAGTCAACGACTTCGTATTTACCCCCTTCAAACATTGTACACTCTCATTTGTAGTATAGCTAAACTTGTTTTTGTCTTATATGTACAGTTGCCAATGCTTTGAATATAGTCCCAATCAATCAATCGATAATTGCAGTTTCTATTTTTA
The DNA here is from genome assembly GCA_963662155.1 of Lamellibrachia columna. Taxonomy (NCBI): domain Eukaryota; kingdom Metazoa; phylum Annelida; class Polychaeta; order Sabellida; family Siboglinidae; genus Lamellibrachia; species Lamellibrachia columna. Next base: position 44,382,241 of record OY759274.1, read on the forward strand.
GCAATACGCCAATAAGACTAGAACACAATGACATATAGATAATCGAGCAGCTTTTTTAAGGCGCATCAAAATAGAACACTATGCCAATGTTTAAATCGGTATGCAATAATATAGTTACGAACATACCTAATGTATGCATGCATGCATGCTTACACACACACGTACGTACGCACGCACGCACACACACACGCACGCACATACACAAACACACACACACACACACACACACGCACCACACATACACATATAGATAATCGAGCAGCTTTTTTAAGGCGCATCAAAATAGAACACTATGCCAATGTTTAAATCGGTATGCAATAATATAGTTACGAACATACCTAATGTATGCATGCATGCATGCTTACACACACACGTACGTACGCACGCACGCACGCACACACACACGCACGCACATACACAAACACACACACACACGCACAACACACACACACACACACACACACACACACACACACACACACACACACACACACACACACAGTGTCATTGACTCCAGTATGTTTTACTTTTTTGCACGGAAATAGTAGTACTATATTTTTTACTGACCCAACACTTTTTTTGGTGCATTGCTGTTAACTGTGTTAGACTCGTGTACATTCAGTATAATACAATGTAGGTGCAGCGAATCTTGTCGGCGTTTTCAGCTTAAATTATAGAATAACTAACGAAAGTAGGGTAGATACCTATTTTGATACCGAAAGTATGCAGCCTCGGTTGCCGGACGTTATTTCCGAATGGCTGAACGAACGTTAACGATGGCGCATGTCCTTGTACGTGTCAACAAATACAGCGAAAGCATTGGAAGCCTAGATAATTCCTTGGCCATATAAATAAGATAGATCATTCGACCATATCTCTTGAAATTAGACAACAAAGGATATTTAAAACTAAGTCCAGTTACCTTGCATCTGGCTTTGTGTGAGACTCAACTTGTGGTGGGGATGTCTTTCTGCAGTTCGCCGTTGCGTACATTTCCGGAGACTTTTCACGAACGCATTTCATAAACGCATGAACTCCATAGAGTTTGCGGCACGACTCACACGTGGTTCTGCAAGACAAGATGAGACATATTTCCAAACACGTGAGCGATAAATACTAATTGTATTTTCTTATTAAAAATAGTTATCAGCATTATGTACGGTGCAAAACGGTTGGATCACACGAACTAACTTTTCTAACAATTACATATTTTAAAATGGCCATATATCATAGACTGAAAACGATACTATTAATTTACAAAGCTTACTGTCGCAGTTTGCCATCAAATATTCAGTATTTGTTTACTACACGGGAAGTAACATACTCAATGCGAGGTAATCATGACTTAGAACGGTAAAGCGTCCGTTCCACCATATGAACTATGTCTCTCTGTACCAATGGTGTGCCATTATGGAATTCTCTAAGTAATCATTTAAAAACTACTAATACTATAACTGCATGTAAAAGTAAATGCAATAACATTGTATTTGGTAAATATACGGTTGTGCAAATCTAAAGCAAATGATTAACATACTGAATTCTGCCATTGTTGTAACTACCATATGTGGTAACATAATATATTTATCATATACTTTAGACACAAGCAATACATGAAAATCAATATTTTCAATAACATTATATCAATTATGATTACTAGGCTGTCATTCAGGTAGACGAATAGCACGTGCAATAGTCGTTATACCAATGCCTTAATATGAATGTCAGGGGTAAATCTACACAAAAGTCAACGACTTCGTATTTACCCCCTTCAAACATTGTACACTCTCATTTGTAGTATAGCTAAACTTGTTTTTGTCTTATATGTACAGTTGCCAATGCTTTGAGTATAGTCCCAATCAATCAATCGATAATTGCAGTTTCTATTTTTAGCAATACGCCAATAAGACTAGAACACAATGACATATAGATAATCGAGCAGCTTTTTTAAGGCGCATCAAAATAGAACACTATGCCAATGTTTAAATCGGTATGCAATAATATAGTTACGAACATACCTAATGTATGCATGCATGCATGCTTACACACACACGTACGTACGCACGCACGCACGCACACACACACGCACGCACATACACAAACACACACACACACACGCACCACACATACACATATAGATAATCGAGCAGCTTTTTTAAGGCGCATCAAAATAGAACACTATGCCAATGTTTAAATCGGTATGCAATAATATAGTTACGAACATACCTAATGTATGCATGCATGCATGCTTACACACACACGTACGTACGCACGCACGCACGCACACACACACGCACGCACATACACAAACACACACACACACGCACCACACACACACACACACACACACACACACACACACACACACACACACACACACACAGTGTCATTGACTCCAGTATGTTTTACTTTTTTGCACGGAAATAGTAGTACTATATTTTTTACTGACCCAACACTTTTTTTGGTGCATTGCTGTTAACTGTGTTAGACTCGTGTACATTCAGTATAATACAATGTAGGTGCAGCGAATCTTGTCGGCGTTTTCAGCTTAAATTATAGAATAACTAACGAAAGTAGGGTAGATACCTATTTTGATACCGAAAGTATGCAGCCTCGGTTGCCGGACGTTATTTCCGAATTGCTGAACGAACGTTAACGATGGCGCATGTCCTTGTACGTGTCAACAAATACAGCGAAAGCATTGGAAGCCTAGATAATTCCTTGGCCATATAAATAAGATAGATCATTCGACCATATCTCTTGAAATTAGACAACAAAGGATATTTAAAACTAAGTCCAGTTACCTTGCATCTGGCTTTGTGTGAGACTCAACTTGTGGTGGGGATGTCTTTCTGCAGTTCGCCGTTGCGTACATTTCCGGAGACTTTTCACGAACGCATTTCATAAACGCATGAACTCCATAGAGTTTGCGGCACGACTCACACGTGGTTCTGCAAGACAAGATGAGACATATTTCCAAACACGTGAGCGATAAATACTAATTGTATTTTCTTATTAAAAATAGTTATCAGCATTATGTACGGTGCAAAACGGTTGGATCACACGAACTAACTTTTCTAACAATTACATATTTTAAAATGGCCATATATCATAGACTGAAAACGATACTATTAATTTACAAAGCTTACTGTCGCAGTTTGCCATCAAATATTCAGTATTTGTTTACTACACGGGAAGTAACATACTCAATGCGAGGTAATCATGACTTAGAACGGTAAAGCGTCCGTTCCACCATATGAACTATGTCTCTCTGTACCAATGGTGTGCCATTATGGAATTCTCTAAGTAATCATTTAAAAACTACTAATACTATAACTGCATGTAAAAGTAAATGCAATAACATTGTATTTGGTAAATATACGGTTGTGCAAATCTAAAGCAAATGATTAACATACTGAATTCTGCCATTGTTGTAACTACCATATGTGGTAACATAATATATTTATCATATACTTTAGACACAAGCAATACATGAAAATCAATATTTTCAATAACATTATATCAATTATGATTACTAGGCTGTCATTCAGGTAGACGAATAGCACGTGCAATAGTCGTTATACCAATGCCTTAATATGAATGTCAGGGGTAAATCTACACAAAAGTCAACGACTTCGTATTTACCCCCTTCAAACATTGTACACTCTCATTTGTAGTATAGCTAAACTTGTTTTTGTCTTATATGTACAGTTGCCAATGCTTTGAATATAGTCCCAATCAATCAATCGATAATTGCAGTTTCTATTTTTAGCAATACGCCAATAAGACTAGAACACAATGACATATAGATAATCGAGCAGCTTTTTTAAGGCGCATCAAAATAGAACACTATGCCAATGTTTAAATCGGTATGCAATAATATAGTTACGAACATACCTAATGTATGCATGCATGCATGCTTACACACACACGTACGTACGCACGCACGCACACACACACGCACGCACATACACAAACACACACACACACACACACGCACCACACATACACATATAGATAATCGAGCAGCTTTTTTAAGGCGCATCAAAATAGAACACTATGCCAATGTTTAAATCGGTATGCAATAATATAGTTACGAACATACCTAATGTATGCATGCATGCATGCTTACACACACACGTACGTACGCACGCACGCACGCACACACACACGCACGCACATACACAAACACACACACACACGCACCACACACACACACACACACACACACACACACACACACACACACACACACACACACACACACACACACACACACACAGTGTCATTGACTCCAGTATGTTTTACTTTTTTGCACGGAAATAGTAGTACTATATTTTTTACTGACCCAACACTTTTTTTGGTGCATTGCTGTTAACTGTGTTAGACTCGTGTACATTCAGTATAATACAATGTAGGTGCAGCGAATCTTGTCGGCGTTTTCAGCTTAAATTATAGAATAACTAACGAAAGTAGGGTAGATACCTATTTTGATACCGAAAGTATGCAGCCTCGGTTGCCGGACGTTATTTCCGAATGGCTGAACGAACGTTAACGATGGCGCATGTCCTTGTACGTGTCAACAAATACAGCGAAAGCATTGGAAGCCTAGATAATTCCTTGGCCATATAAATAAGATAGATCATTCGACCATATCTCTTGAAATTAGACAACAAAGGATATTTAAAACTAAGTCCAGTTACCTTGCATCTGGCTTTGTGTGAGACTCAACTTGTGGTGGGGATGTCTTTCTGCAGTTCGCCGTTGCGTACATTTCCGGAGACTTTTCACGAACGCATTTCATAAACGCATGAACTCCATAGAGTTTGCGGCACGACTCACACGTGGTTCTGCAAGACAAGATGAGACATATTTCCAAACACGTGAGCGATAAATACTAATTGTATTTTCTTATTAAAAATAGTTATCAGCATTATGTACGGTGCAAAACGGTTGGATCACACGAACTAACTTTTCTAACAATTACATATTTTAAAATGGCCATATATCATAGACTGAAAACGATACTATTAATTTACAAAGCTTACTGTCGCAGTTTGCCATCAAATATTCAGTATTTGTTTACTACACGGGAAGTAACATACTCAATGCGAGGTAATCATGACTTAGAACGGTAAAGCGTCCGTTCCACCATATGAACTATGTCTCTCTGTACCAATGGTGTGCCATTATGGAATTCTCTAAGTAATCATTTAAAAACTACTAATACTATAACTGCATGTAAAAGTAAATGCAATAACATTGTATTTGGTAAATATACGGTTGTGCAAATCTAAAGCAAATGATTAACATACTGAATTCTGCCATTGTTGTAACTACCATATGTGGTAACATAATATATTTATCATATACTTTAGACACAAGCAATACATGAAAATCAATATTTTCAATAACATTATATCAATTATGATTACTAGGCTGTCATTCAGGTAGACGAATAGCACGTGCAATAGTCGTTATACCAATGCCTTAATATGAATGTCAGGGGTAAATCTACACAAAAGTCAACGACTTCGTATTTACCCCCTTCAAACATTGTACACTCTCATTTGTAGTATAGCTAAACTTGTTTTTGTCTTATATGTACAGTTGCCAATGCTTTGAGTATAGTCCCAATCAATCAATCGATAATTGCAGTTTCTATTTTTAGCAATACGCCAATAAGACTAGAACACAATGACATATAGATAATCGAGCAGCTTTTTTAAGGCGCATCAAAATAGAACACTATGCCAATGTTTAAATCGGTATGCAATAATATAGTTACGAACATACCTAATGTATGCATGCATGCATGCTTACACACACACGTACGTACGCACGCACGCACGCACACACACACGCACGCACATACACAAACACACACACACACACGCACCACACATACACATATAGATAATCGAGCAGCTTTTTTAAGGCGCATCAAAATAGAACACTATGCCAATGTTTAAATCGGTATGCAATAATATAGTTACGAACATACCTAATGTATGCATGCATGCATGCTTACACACACACGTACGTACGCACGCACGCACGCACACACACACGCACGCACATACACAAACACACACACACACGCACCACACACACACACACACACACACACACACACACACACACACACACACACACACACACACACACACACACACACACACAGTGTCATTGACTCCAGTATGTTTTACTTTTTTGCACGGAAATAGTAGTACTATATTTTTTACTGACCCAACACTTTTTTTGGTGCATTGCTGTTAACTGTGTTAGACTCGTGTACATTCAGTATAATACAATGTAGGTGCAGCGAATCTTGTCGGCGTTTTCAGCTTAAATTATAGAATAACTAACGAAAGTAGGGTAGATACCTATTTTGATACCGAAAGTATGCAGCCTCGGTTGCCGGACGTTATTTCCGAATGGCTGAACGAACGTTAACGATGGCGCATGTCCTTGTACGTGTCAACAAATACAGCGAAAGCATTGGAAGCCTAGATAATTCCTTGGCCATATAAATAAGATAGATCATTCGACCATATCTCTTGAAATTAGACAACAAAGGATATTTAAAACTAAGTCCAGTTACCTTGCATCTGGCTTTGTGTGAGACTCAACTTGTGGTGGGGATGTCTTTCTGCAGTTCGCCGTTGCGTACATTTCCGGAGACTTTTCACGAACGCATTTCATAAACGCATGAACTCCATAGAGTTTGCGGCACGACTCACACGTGGTTCTGCAAGACAAGATGAGACATATTTCCAAACACGTGAGCGATAAATACTAATTGTATTTTCTTATTAAAAATAGTTATCAGCATTATGTACGGTGCAAAACGGTTGGATCACACGAACTAACTTTTCTAACAATTACATATTTTAAAATGGCCATATATCATAGACTGAAAACGATACTATTAATTTACAAAGCTTACTGTCGCAGTTTGCCATCAAATATTCAGTATTTGTTTACTACACGGGAAGTAACATACTCAATGCGAGGTAATCATGACTTAGAACGGTAAAGCGTCCGTTCCACCATATGAACTATGTCTCTCTGTACCAATGGTGTGCCATTATGGAATTCTCTAAGTAATCATTTAAAAACTACTAATACTATAACTGCATGTAAAAGTAAATGCAATAACATTGTATTTGGTAAATATACGGTTGTGCAAATCTAAAGCAAATGATTAACATACTGAATTCTGCCATTGTTGTAACTACCATATGTGGTAACATAATATATTTATCATATACTTTAGACACAAGCAATACATGAAAATCAATATTTTCAATAACATTATATCAATTATGATTACTAGGCTGTCATTCAGGTAGACGAATAGCACGTGCAATAGTCGTTATACCAATGCCTTAATATGAATGTCAGGGGTAAATCTACACAAAAGTCAACGACTTCGTATTTACCCCCTTCAAACATTGTACACTCTCATTTGTAGTATAGCTAAACTTGTTTTTGTCTTATATGTACAGTTGCCAATGCTTTGAGTATAGTCCCAATCAATCAATCGATAATTGCAGTTTCTATTTTTAGCAATACGCCAATAAGACTAGAACACAATGACATATAGATAATCGAGCAGCTTTTTTAAGGCGCATCAAAATAGAACACTATGCCAATGTTTAAATCGGTATGCAATAATATAGTTACGAACATACCTAATGTATGCATGCATGCATGCTTACACACACACGTACGTACGCACGCACGCACGCACACACACACGCACGCACATACACAAACACACACACACACACGCACCACACATACACATATAGATAATCGAGCAGCTTTTTTAAGGCGCATCAAAATAGAACACTATGCCAATGTTTAAATCGGTATGCAATAATATAGTTACGAACATACCTAATGTATGCATGCATGCATGCTTACACACACACGTACGTACGCACGCACGCACGCACACACACACGCACGCACATACACAAACACACACACACACACACGCACCACACACACACACACACACACACACACACACACACACACACACACACACACACACACACACACACACACACACACACACACACACACACACACGCAGTGTCATTGACTCCAGGATGTTTTACTTTTTTGCACGGAAATAGTAGTACTATATTTTTTACTGACCCAACACTTTTTTTGGTGCATTGCTGTTAACTGTGTTAGACTCGTGTACATTCAGTATAATACAATGTAGGTGCAGCGAATCTTGTCGGCGTTTTCAGCTTAAATTATAGAATAACTAACGAAAGTAGGGTAGATACCTATTTTGATACCGAAAGTATGCAGCCTCGGTTGCCGGACGTTATTTCCGAATTGCTGAACGAACGTTAACGATGGCGCATGTCCTTGTACGTGTCAACAAATACAGCGAAAGCATTGGAAGCCTAGATAATTCCTTGGCCATATAAATAAGATAGATCATTCGACCATATCTCTTGAAATTAGACAACAAAGGATATTTAAAACTAAGTCCAGTTACCTTGCATCTGGCTTTGTGTGAGACTCAACTTGTGGTGGGGATGTCTTTCTGCAGTTCGCCGTTGCGTACATTTCCGGAGACTTTTCACGAACGCATTTCATAAACGCATGAACTCCATAGAGTTTGCGGCACGACTGACACGTGGTTCTGCAAGACAAGATGAGACATATTTCCAAACACGTGAGCGATAAATACTAATTGTATTTTCTTATTAAAAATAGTTATCAGCATTATGTACGGTGCAACACGGTTGGACCACACGAACTAACTTTTCTAACAATTACATATTTTAAAATGGCCATATATCATAGACTGAAAACGATACTATTAATTTACAAAGCTTACTGTCGCAGTTTGCCATCAAATATTCAGTATTTGTTTACTACACGGGAAGTAACATACTCAATGCGAGGTAATCATGACTTAGAACGGTAAAGCGTCCGTTCCACCATATGAACTATGTCTCTCTGTACCAATGGTGTGCCATTATGGAATTCTCTAAGTAATCATTTAAAAACTACTAATACTATAACTGCATGTAAAAGTAAATGCAATAACATTGTATTTGGTAAATATACGGTTGTGCAAATCTAAAGCAAATGATTAACATACTGAATTCTGCCATTGTTGTAACTACCATATGTGGTAACATAATATATTTATCATATACTTTAGACACAAGCAATACATGAAAATCAATATTTTCAATAACATTATATCAATTATGATTACTAGGCTGTCATTCAGGTAGACGAATAGCACGTGCAATAGTCGTTATACCAATGCCTTAATATGAATGTCAGGGGTAAATCTACACAAAAGTCAACGACTTCGTATTTACCCCCTTCAAACATTGTACACTCTCATTTGTAGTATAGCTAAACTTGTTTTTGTCTTATATGTACAGTTGCCAATGCTTTGAATACAGTCCCAATCAATCAATCGATAATTGCAGTTTCTATTTTTAGCAATACGCCAATAAGACTAGAACACAATGACATATAGATAATCGAGCAGCTTTTTTAAGGCGCATCAAAATAGAACACTATGCCAATGTTTAAATCGGTATGCAATAATATAGTTACGAACATACCTAATGTATGCATGCATGCATGCTTACACACACACGTACGTACGCACGCACGCACACACACACGCACGCACATACACAAACACACACACACACGCACCACACATACACATATAGATAATCGAGCAGCTTTTTTAAGGCGCATCAAAATAGAACACTATGCCAATGTTTAAATCGGTATGCAATAATATAGTTACGAACATACCTAATGTATGCATGCATGCATGCTTACACACACACGCACGCACGCACACACACACGCACGCACGCACGCACGCACATACACAAACACACACACACACGCACCACACACACACACACACACACACACACACACACACACACACACACACACACACACACACACACACAGTGTCATTGACTCCAGGATGTTTTACTTTTTTGCACGGAAATAGTAGTACTATATTTTTTACTGACCCAACACTTTTTTTGGTGCATTGCTGTTAACTGTGTTAGACTCGTGTACATTCAGTATAATACAATGTAGGTGCAGCGAATCTTGTCGGCGTTTTCAGCTTAAATTATAGAATAACTAACGAAAGTAGGGTAGATACCTATTTTGATACCGAAAGTATGCAGCCTCGGTTGCCGGACGTTATTTCCGAATGGCTGAACGAACGTTAACGATGGCGCATGTCCTTGTACGTGTCAACAAATACAGCGAAAGCATTGGAAGCCTAGATAATTCCTTGGCCATATAAATAAGATAGATCATTCGACCATATCTCTTGAAATTAGACAACAAAGGATATTTAAAACTAAGTCCAGTTACCTTGCATCTGGCTTTGTGTGAGACTCAACTTGTGGTGGGGATGTCTTTCTGCAGTTCGCCGTTGCGTACATTTCCGGAGACTTTTCACGAACGCATTTCATAAACGCATGAACTCCATAGAGTTTGCGGCACGACTCACACGTGGTTCTGCAAGACAAGATGAGACATATTTCCAAACACGTGAGCGATAAATACTAATTGTATTTTCTTATTAAAAATAGTTATCAGCATTATGTACGGTGCAAAACGGTTGGATCACACGAACTAACTTTTCTAACAATTACATATTTTAAAATGGCCATATATCATAGACTGAAAACGATACTATTAATTTACAAAGCTTACTGTCGCAGTTTGCCATCAAATATTCAGTATTTGTTTACTACACGGGAAGTAACATACTCAATGCGAGGTAATCATGACTTAGAACGGTAAAGCGTCCGTTCCACCATATGAACTATGTCTCTCTGTACCAATGGTGTGCCATTATGGAATTCTCTAAGTAATCATTTAAAAACTACTAATACTATAACTGCATGTAAAAGTAAATGCAATAACATTGTATTTGGTAAATATACGGTTGTGCAAATCTAAAGCAAATGATTAACATACTGAATTCTGCCATTGTTGTAACTACCATATGTGGTAACATAATATATTTATCATATACTTTAGACACAAGCAATACATGAAAATCAATATTTTCAATAACATTATATCAATTATGATTACTAGGCTGTCATTCAGGTAGACGAATAGCACGTGCAATAGTCGTTATACCAATGCCTTAATATGAATGTCAGGGGTAAATCTACACAAAAGTCAACGACTTCGTATTTACCCCCTTCAAACATTGTACACTCTCATTTGTAGTATAGCTAAACTTGTTTTTGTCTTATATGTACAGTTGCCAATGCTTTGAATACAGTCCCAATCAATCAATCGATAATTGCAGTTTCTATTTTTAGCAATACGCCAATAAGACTAGAACACAATGACATATAGATAATCGAGCAGCTTTTTTAAGGCGCATCAAAATAGAACACTATGCCAATGTTTAAATCGGTATGCAATAATATAGTTACGAACATACCTAATGTATGCATGCATGCATGCTTACACACACACGTACGTACGCACGCACGCACACACACACGCACGCACATACACAAACACACACGCACCACACATACACATATAGATAATCGAGCAGCTTTTTTAAGGCGCATCAAAATATAACACTATGTCAATGTTTAAATCGGTATGCAATAATATAGTTACGAACATACCTAATGTATGCATGCATGCATGCTTACACACACACGTACGTACGCACGCACGCACACACACACGCACGCACATACACAAACACACACACACACACACACAGTGTCATTGACTCCAGGATGTTTTACTTTTTTGCACGGAAATAGTAGTACTATATTTTTTACTGACCCAACACTTTTTTTGGTGCATTGCTGTTAACTGTGTTAGACTCGTGTACATTCAGTATAATACAATGTAGGTGCAGCGAATCTTGTCGGCGTTTTCAGCTTAAATTATAGAATAACTAACGAAAGTAGGGTAGATACCTATTTTGATACCGAAAGTATGCAGCCTCGGTTGCCGGACGTTATTTCCGAATGGCTGAACGAACGTTAACGATGGCGCATGTCCTTGTACGTGTCAACAAATACAGCGAAAGCATTGGAAGCCTAGATAATTCCTTGGCCATATAAATAAGATAGATCATTCGACCATATCTCTTGAAATTAGACAACAAAGGATATTTAAAACTAAGTCCAGTTACCTTGCATCTGGCTTTGTGTGAGACTCAACTTGTGGTGGGGATGTCTTTCTGCAGTTCGCCGTTGCGTACATTTCCGGAGACTTTTCACGAAAGCATTTCATAAACGCATGAACTCCATAGAGTTTGCGGCACGACTCACACGTGGTTCTGCAAGACAAGATGAGACATATTTCCAAACACGTGAGCGATAAATACTAATTGTATTTTCTTATTAAAAATAGTTATCAGCATTATGTACGGTGCAAAACGGTTGGATCACACGAACTAACTTTTCTAACAATTACATATTTTAAAATGGCCATATATCATAGACTGAAAACGATACTATTAATTTACAAAGCTTACTGTCGCAGTTTGCCATCAAATATTCAGTATTTGTTTACTACACGGGAAGTAACATACTCAATGCGAGGTAATCATGACTTAGAACGGTAAAGCGTCCGTTCCACCATATGAACTATGTCTCTCTGTACCAATGGTGTGCCATTATGGAATTCTCTAAGTAATCATTTAAAAACTACTAATACTATAACTGCATGTAAAAGTAAATGCAATAACATTGTATTTGGTAAATATACGGTTGTGCAAATCTAAAGCAAATGATTAACATACTGAATTCTGCCATTGTTGTAACTACCATATGTGGTAACATAATATATTTATCATATACTTTAGACACAAGCAATACATGAAAATCAATATTTTCAATAACATTATATCAATTATGATTACTAGGCTGTCATTCAGGTAGACGAATAGCACGTGCAATAGTCGTTATACCAATGCCTTAATATGAATGTCAGGGGTAAATCTACACAAAAGTCAACGACTTCGTATTTACCCCCTTCAAACATTGTACACTCTCATTTGTAGTATAGCTAAACTTGTTTTTGTCTTATATGTACAGTTGCCAATGCTTTGAATACAGTCCCAATCAATCAATCGATAATTGCAATTTCTATTTTTAGCAATACGCCAATAAGACTAGAACACAATGACATATAGATAATCGAGCAGCTTTTTTAAGGCGCATCAAAATAGAACACTATGCCAATGTTTAAATCGGTATGCAATAATATAGTTACGAACATACCTAATGTATGCATGCATGCATGCTTACACACACACGTACGTACGCACGCACGCACACACACACGCACGCACATACACAAACACACACACGCACCACACATACACATATAGATAATCGAGCAGCTTTTTTAAGGCGCATCAAAATAGAACACTATGCCAATGTTTAAATCGGTATGCAATAATATAGTTACGAACATACCTAATGTATGCATGCATGCATGCTTACACACACACGTACGTACGCACGCACGCACACACACACGCACGCACATACACAAACACACACACACACACGCACCACACATACACACACACACACACACACACACACACACACACACCACACATACACACACACACACACACACACACACACACACACACACACACACACACACACACACACACACAGTGTCATTGACTCCAGGATGTTTTACTTTTTTGCACGGAAATAGTAGTACTATATTTTTTACTGACCCAACACTTTTTTTGGTGCATTGCTGTTAACTGTGTTAGACTCGTGTACATTCAGTATAATACAATGTAGGTGCAGCGAATCTTGTCGGCGTTTTCAGCTTAAATTATAGAATAACTAACGAAAGTAGGGTAGATACCTATTTTGATACCGAAAGTATGCAGCCTCGGTTGCCGGACGTTATTTCCGAATTGCTGAACGAACGTTAACGATGGCGCATGTCCTTGTACGTGTCAACAAATACAGCGAAAGCATTGGAAGCCTAGATAATTCCTTGGCCATATAAATAAGATAGATCATTCGACCATATCTCTTGAAATTAGACAACAAAGGATATTTAAAACTAAGTCCAGTTACCTTGCATCTGGCTTTGTGTGAGACTCAACTTGTGGTGGGAATGTCTTTCTGCAGTTCGCCGTTGCGTACATTTCCGGAGACTTTTCACGAACGCATTTCATAAACGCATGAACTCCATAGAGTTTGCGGCACGACTCACACGTGGTTCTGCAAGACAAGATGAGACATATTTCCAAACACGTGAGCGATAAATACTAATTGTATTTTCTTATTAAAAATAGTTATCAGCATTATGTACGGTGCAAAACGGTTGGATCACACGAACTAACTTTTCTAACAATTACATATTTTAAAATGGCCATATATCATAGACTGAAAACGATACTATTAATTTACAAAGCTTACTGTCGCAGTTTGCCATCAAATATTCAGTATTTGTTTACTACACGGGAAGTAACATACTCAATGCGAGGTAATCATGACTTAGAACGGTAAAGCGTCCGTTCCACCATATGAACTATGTCTCTCTGTACCAATGGTGTGCCATTATGGAATTCTCTAAGTAATCATTTAAAAACTACTAATACTATAACTGCATGTAAAAGTAAATGCAATAACATTGTATTTGGTAAATATACGGTTGTGCAAATCTAAAGCAAATGATTAACATACTGAATTCTGCCATTGTTGTAACTACCATATGTGGTAACATAATATATTTATCATATACTTTAGACACAAGCAATACATGAAAATCAATATTTTCAATAACATTATATCAATTATGATTACTAGGCTGTCATTCAGGTAGACGAATAGCACGTGCAATAGTCGTTATACCAATGCCTTAATATGAATGTCAGGGGTAAATCTACACAAAAGTCAACGACTTCGTATTTACCCCCTTCAAACATTGTACACTCTCATTTGTAGTATAGCTAAACTTGTTTTTGTCTTATATGTACAGTTGCCAATGCTTTGAATATAGTCCCAATCAATCAATCGATAATTGCAGTTTCTATTTTTAGCAATACGCCAATAAGACTAGAACACAATGACATATAGATAATCGAGCAGCTTTTTTAAGGCGCATCAAAATAGAACACTATGCCAATGTTTAAATCGGTATGCAATAATATAGTTACGAACATACCTAATGTATGCATGCATGCATGCTTACACACACACGTACGTACGCACGCACGCACACACACACGCACGCACATACACAAACACACACACACACACACACGCACCACACATACACATATAGATAATCGAGCAGCTTTTTTAAGGCGCATCAAAATAGAACACTATGCCAATGTTTAAATCGGTATGCAATAATATAGTTACGAACATACCTAATGTATGCATGCATGCATGCTTACACACACACGTACGTACGCACGCACGCACGCACACACACACGCACGCACATACACAAACACACACACACACGCACCACACATACACACACACACACACACACACACACACACACACACACACACACACACACACACACACACACACACACACACACACCACACATACACACACACACACACACACACACACACACACACACACACACACACACACACACACAGTGTCATTGACTCCAGGATGTTTTACTTTTTTGCACGGAAATAGTAGTACTATATTTTTTACTGACCCAACACTTTTTTTGGTGCATTGCTGTTAACTGTGTTAGACTCGTGTACATTCAGTATAATACAATGTAGGTGCAGCGAATCTTGTCGGCGTTTTCAGCTTAAATTATAGAATAACTAACGAAAGTAGGGTAGATACCTATTTTGATACCGAAAGTATGCAGCCTCGGTTGCCGGACGTTATTTCCGAATTGCTGAACGAACGTTAACGATGGCGCATGTCCTTGTACGTGTCAACAAATACAGCGAAAGCATTGGAAGCCTAGATAATTCCTTGGCCATATAAATAAGATAGATCATTCGACCATATCTCTTGAAATTATACAACAAAGGATATTTAAAACTAAGTCCAGTTACCTTGCATCTGGCTTTGTGTGAGACTCAACTTGTGGTGGGGATGTCTTTCTGCAGTTCGCCGTTGCGTACATTTCCGGAGACTTTTCACGAACGCATTTCATAAACGCATGAACTCCATAGAGTTTGCGGCACGACTCACACGTGGTTCTGCAAGACAAGATGAGACATATTTCCAAACACGTGAGCGATAAATACTAATTGTATTTTCTTATTAAAAATAGTTATCAGCATTATGTACGGTGCAAAACGGTTGGATCACACGAACTAACTTTTCTAACAATTACATATTTTAAAATGGCCATATATCATAGACTGAAAACGATACTATTAATTTACAAAGCTTACTGTCGCAGTTTGCCATCAAATATTCAGTATTTGTTTACTACACGGGAAGTAACATACTCAATGCGAGGTAATCATGACTTAGAACGGTAAAGCGTCCGTTCCACCATATGAACTATGTCTCTCTGTACCAATGGTGTGCCATTATGGAATTCTCTAAGTAATCATTTAAAAACTACTAATACTATAACTGCATGTAAAAGTAAATGCAATAACATTGTATTTGGTAAATATACGGTTGTGCAAATCTAAAGCAAATGATTAACATACTGAATTCTGCCATTGTTGTAACTACCATATGTGGTAACATAATATATTTATCATATACTTTAGACACAAGCAATACATGAAAATCAATATTTTCAATAACATTATATCAATTATGATTACTAGGCTGTCATTCAGGTAGACGAATAGCACGTGCAATAGTCGTTATACCAATGCCTTAATATGAATGTCAGGGGTAAATCTACACAAAAGTCAACGACTTCGTATTTACCCCCTTCAAACATTGTACACTCTCATTTGTAGTATAGCTAAACTTGTTTTTGTCTTATATGTACAGTTGCCAATGCTTTGAATACAGTCCCAATCAATCAATCGATAATTGCAGTTTCTATTTTTAGCAATACGCCAATAAGACTAGAACACAATGACATATAGATAATCGAGCAGCTTTTTTAAGGCGCATCAAAATAGAACACTATGCCAATGTTTAAATCGGTATGCAATAATATAGTTACGAACATACCTAATGTATGCATGCATGCATGCTTACACACACACGTACGTACGCACGCACGCACACACACACGCACGCACATACACAAACACACACACACACGCACCACACATACACATATAGATAATCGAGCAGCTTTTTTAAGGCGCATCAAAATATAACACTATGTCAATGTTTAAATCGGTATGCAATAATATAGTTACGAACATACCTAATGTATGCATGCATGCATGCTTACACACACACGTACGTACGCACGCACGCACACACACACGCACGCACATACACAAACACACACACACACACACACAGTGTCATTGACTCCAGGATGTTTTACTTTTTTGCACGGAAATAGTAGTACTATATTTTTTACTGACCCAACACTTTTTTTGGTGCATTGCTGTTAACTGTGTTAGACTCGTGTACATTCAGTATAATACAATGTAGGTGCAGCGAATCTTGTCGGCGTTTTCAGCTTAAATTATAGAATAACTAACGAAAGTAGGGTAGATACCTATTTTGATACCGAAAGTATGCAGCCTCGGTTGCCGGACGTTATTTCCGAATTGCTGAACGAACGTTAACGATGGCGCATGTCCTTGTACGTGTCAACAAATACAGCGAAAGCATTGGAAGCCTAGATAATTCCTTGGCCATATAAATAAGATAGATCATTCGACCATATCTCTTGAAATTATACAACAAAGGATATTTAAAACTAAGTCCAGTTACCTTGCATCTGGCTTTGTGTGAGACTCAACTTGTGGTGGGGATGTCTTTCTGCAGTTCGCCGTTGCGTACATTTCCGGAGACTTTTCACGAACGCATTTCATAAACGCATGAACTCCATAGAGTTTGCGGCACGACTCACACGTGGTTCTGCAAGACAAGATGAGACATATTTCCAAACACGTGAGCGATAAATACTAATTGTATTTTCTTATTAAAAATAGTTATCAGCATTATGTACGGTGCAAAA
The DNA here is from genome assembly GCA_963662155.1 of Lamellibrachia columna. NCBI lineage: Eukaryota > Metazoa > Annelida > Polychaeta > Sabellida > Siboglinidae > Lamellibrachia > Lamellibrachia columna. Next base: position 44,400,415 of record OY759274.1, read on the forward strand.
CGGTTGGATCACACGAACTAACTTTTCTAACAATTACATATTTTAAAATGGCCATATATCATAGACTGAAAACGATACTATTAATTTACAAAGCTTACTGTCGCAGTTTGCCATCAAATATTCAGTATTTGTTTACTACACGGGAAGTAACATACTCAATGCGAGGTAATCATGACTTAGAACGGTAAAGCGTCCGTTCCACCATATGAACTATGTCTCTCTGTACCAATGGTGTGCCATTATGGAATTCTCTAAGTAATCATTTAAAAACTACTAATACTATAACTGCATGTAAAAGTAAATGCAATAACATTGTATTTGGTAAATATACGGTTGTGCAAATCTAAAGCAAATGATTAACATACTGAATTCTGCCATTGTTGTAACTACCATATGTGGTAACATAATATATTTATCATATACTTTAGACACAAGCAATACATGAAAATCAATATTTTCAATAACATTATATCAATTATGATTACTAGGCTGTCATTCAGGTAGACGAATAGCACGTGCAATAGTCGTTATACCAATGCCTTAATATGAATGTCAGGGGTAAATCTACACAAAAGTCAACGACTTCGTATTTACCCCCTTCAAACATTGTACACTCTCATTTGTAGTATAGCTAAACTTGTTTTTGTCTTATATGTACAGTTGCCAATGCTTTGAATATAGTCCCAATCAATCAATCGATAATTGCAGTTTCTATTTTTAGCAATACGCCAATAAGACTAGAACACAATGACATATAGATAATCGAGCAGCTTTTTTAAGGCGCATCAAAATAGAACACTATGCCAATGTTTAAATCGGTATGCAATAATATAGTTACGAACATACCTAATGTATGCATGCATGCATGCTTACACACACACGTACGTACGCACGCACGCACACACACACGCACGCACATACACAAACACACAAACACACACACACACGCACCACACATACACACACACACACACACACACACACACACACACACACACACACACACACACACAAACACACACACACACACACACACACACACACACACACACACACACATATATATAACATTTACGACATTCAAACACTATTTCCAGTTACCTCAGTCTTGGCATTGGTCGTTGAATTTCCTTGTTGGCGATGCTACAACAGACGGCGAGACAGACCTCGTGTATATGAATTGCCATTGTAAACAATAAAACGTAAAATAAAATTGCACAAATTCTACCGAGTAGCTACACAACTTTCCCATCGAGGCAATAATATATAGACGACGCCGACTTCATCTCAACTGTCCATGACTACCTGAGCGTAGTCAACAAGTTCGCGCAAACAGCACTGGGAGATTGGTTTCTGGTCGTCAACGTCAACAAATCGTGAAACCGACAGTGTTTCAAACAAGATTCCATCCGTCGGAAGCAGCTCCGCTTACTCACCAGGATTCACGGACCACAGAGTCAGATTCACATGTTTCGAACTTTATAATCGTCTGCATCATCCACAGTGACTAGTTCGACAATTCGTTGCATCACTATCTGGTGAAACTGTTATATTCTGTGAATTATTTGCCACCGATTTATTAACAACTGACAGGACTGCTTGTTTTCATTTGTTCCCGTGTCTCACATCGTCTTCCGATTGATATTTCACTGGTGAATATGTGAGAATTATTATCTTACATTTCTTTCTGCCGACGGTTGTCTTTCCCCCTGTTCCAGCCTTCGGATCGTGCTGCACACCCTTGAACAATTCGTGGTTGCTAACGGAAACTGAAAATTCACTGAATGGCACCTACAAAAGAATGGTGGGAAACACCCTAAGCGTGTCATGGTCACATGACCAACCAAGAACTACACGGCTCCTTCACTCGTTCACCACCATCGTGAGACAACGGCGTCGTCGTCGACCAACAACAACGTTGCAACACATCTTAACGAAATACACGAAACTCAGCGGGAGAAATTTACTAACTGCAATGAAGAATCGAAACAACTGGAAGGAAATCATCTCGTCACCATTTTAAGTGTTCGACATAAGTATCTCTTGATGGCGGCGTCTTTTGTTGCTATGTCTACCCCACTGACGAGAATGAGCTTAACATCAGTTCGCTTGCACAGTTCGTTGTAGCAGGTGCGGTCATTTTCAATCGAGGCACCAGTATTGACACTAGAAGCATCAACGTGGCATGCTTGGGTGGTACAGTTATCACTGCAAGTGAAGTTCTCAGAGAAATCGACATTGACGGTGGAATAATCTGATTTTCCTTAATGTGTCTGCACTTGTTGAACTGGTGTTCCATGACTACGGTATAGAAACACAGCTTCGGCATCAGGACGTTGAACTGCTGTAAATCAATAATTGTTTAACAGCTTGCTGACTGCGTACTTGGTTTCCTCGTGTAATCAGGAGCATCATTGACGGTTGCGCACTGCTGCTACGAAAGGGTGTCA
>OY759274.1:44403064-44573064 GCA_963662155.1 Lamellibrachia columna
GGAGAGAGAGAGAGAGAGAGAGACAGAGAGAGAGAGAGAGAGAGAGAGAGAGAGAGAGAGAGAGAGAGAGAGAGAGAGAGAGAGAGAGAGAGAGAGAGAGAGGAGAGAGAGAGAGAGAGAGAGAGAGAGAGAGAGAGAGAGAGAGAGAGAGAGAGAGAGAGAGAGAGAGAGAGAGAGAGAGAGAGAGAGAGAGAGAGAGAGAGAGAGAGAGAGAGTACCGTAAGTTTCCGTGTATAATAGGCAACCTGACTTTTGCTAAATTCTGATAGAATTCCTATATTACCATGTATAATACGCACCCCAACTTTTGACATTGACCCCTGATTTTCCGGCTTCTGATAGTTTGCTGGAAGCGACCAAGTTCGTTTGTGTGATGATCCTTGAATCCATGTTATAATCGTAAACATGTCACGCAAGTTACGGCATTGCCGCCGGCTCGTCGCACGCGACAATATTATCGCCTCGTCAGTCGTTACACTTAGTCTTAGCTTGACCATTGCGCAACTGATTAAATGTGTGTTTGTTAGAACTTACTTTGCGTCATTCTGCTCTCAATTTTAAATTAAGACCAAGCTCTATTCTGATATGTTACACGCACACTTTCAACTGCGAAACATACATAAGGTACAATAATCTTTATTTGCATTCACAACTTTAAACATGGAGCCACACTGGCTGATCCGTGGGCGTGGCTTTGACTTGTCGGGTCGTTCACGTGATTCAAGATCGCCAATCATGGTGCTTTGGCGCTCAGGGAGCAACACATATTTGAGCTTATTAATCCGACACCGTCGACACATTTCTGCATTATTCCCGGTCGGCGACGCTCCCGTTCGCGTACGCTTCCCGCTCATTGACGTCATAGTACTGGTGTTCCAGTAGCGTTATCCATATCCGGTCGGAGAAAATTTTCCGCAGCAAATTCGCAGTGTAGACTTTTGTGGAACCACGCCATGAGCAATACAATGCCCCAACTTGTCCAGACAATCGGGCTCTGACAGATGCGTAGCTTCTAGTTGGATATACAAGCTCGTCTTCCAATAGATATTTCACTGCACGGTGAACGATGTATACATGCATGTTTGTATGTATGTATGTATGTATGTATGTATGTATGTATGTATGTATGTATGTATGTATGTATGTATGTATGTATGTATGCATGCATGCATGTATTTATGTATGTATGTATGTATGTATGTATGTATGTATATATGTATGTATGTATGTATGTATGTATGTATGCATGCATGCATGCATGCATGCATGCATGCATGCATGTATGTAAGTATGTATGTATGTATGTATGTATGCATGCCTGCATGCATGCATGCATGCATGCATGTATGTATGTATGTATGTATGCATGCATGCCTGCATGCATGCATGCATGTATGTATGTATGTATGTATGTATGTATGTATGTATGTATGTATGTATGTATGTATGTATGTATGTATATATGCATGCATGCATGCATGTATGCATGTATGCATGTATGTACGTTTTGCACATCGCCAAGTTGATGTGGTTCATCTATGACCCCAGGAAGGAGTCGTATCACCCCACGATTTCTCTTTCTACCAACAATAAAAGATGCCAGCAGTTTGGAGGGACCAACATGTATGTATCTATATAAAACAGTTAGGTCATTCAAACACTATTTCCAGTTACCTCAGTCCTGGCTTTGGTCGTTGTGTTCCGTTGTGTTCCGTTGTGTTCTGTTGTGTTCCGTTGCTGTCGATGCTGCAACATACGACGAGACAGGCCTCGTCAATAGGAGTCGCCATTGTAAAAAAATAATACGCAAAACAAATTGTTTTGTAGCTACACAACGAGTACGTAAACACAAACTCGATATTTCGTGGATTGGAGGATACGTGTATATGGGTTCGCTTATAGCCTGTAAGAAGAAGAAGGTGGAGAAGAAGAGGCACAAGAAGGAAACTTGGATAGGCAAGGATGATATGGGTAATGTTATGCACGATTACAAAGATGCGTCTTTAAATGACGGCGAAATAGTATTACATTTCCAACTGGCCTAACACGACGATTGTGTGAATTCCAAAGATTTGGTTCGGCAACCCAGAAAACCCGAGTTCCAATGTTAGTTTTAGCTCTAGGAACAAAGCGTAGACGAGAACGTGATTACCGAAGCTGAATAGGCTTTCATACAGGAGTGACCACTGAATGTAAAGGTGCTGGTTGGCAAGACGAAAGTTCCTGATATAAAAGATTTTAGAAATTGGTTTTATTTGGTATACAAATATAACAATACAAAACACAAATAAAACATCTTTCATTCAACAACACCAATAATAAATGCTATTAATTAGACAACTAGTTGAGGTACTGGACGCCCTAAAGATATACATGTAGATAATTCAGATAAATCATCCAAGCACTTGGCTGTGTGTGCAATGCTGTTTTCGCTTCAACATATATAGTTAAGGGGGCACGTGCTACGGAAAATGTATTCAACAATTAGAAAATGACAACAGGATTGTATGTCCAATAAATACGAAGAAAAAATTGGTGGGTCAGGTGGTTGCTATGGAAACGGCAGCCATCTTATTTTTAGTTCCTATTTGTCAGCAAATATTTCACATTGATAACATTCCATTTAATAATCACTAATGATGTATTGTTGTAGTACAAACATGTATATGCAACATGTCAGAAGGAATTTTTCATTTGATAATGTTCTATATTTTATTTTTATTTTAAAAATGTTTACATGTTTTTTCTATTTTTTTCAGATTCAAACCCCCCCCCTTAAAAAAACGTGACACATATGCATATTATCTTTTGACACGTTGTCTGGACTAGCATATACAAAAGAATTGTGAAAAATATGAAACGATTGTGGGTCATATATTCCGTGCAAACTTTATGAATGTGAAAAATACAGATTCCGAGAAAAACGCAATTGAAATACGTTGTGTATTTAAACACATGACATACCCATTTCAAAGCATTATGTTCAAGCACAATCAAGCATAATGTCACAGGAACATAATATGTTCATCGTGCTATATATGGGCAGTTTTAGTAACAGCAGCATGGGTGGCACCCCTTTACACTTGCTAATATGCTGTCGCACTGTAAATACACAATCGTTCGCCATTTTCAAGGCACTGTTCATGCACAATCAATTATGAAATCTCAGGAACAGTAAATGTGCACGTGTGTTGTGTAGATAAAGTTCTCATAGTGCATGCTAGCATGACACATAGGTAATTACACTGTCCATGGGACTGCCCAAAGCGCTTTCACCACCCACCCCCACGGCAGACTTGTTCATTCTCTTACAAATTTGACTTCAGAAATGCTGCAATTACTGTGCACACAATTCATTATTCACATGTATCCACCACTTGTCTATTGTCAAGTGCATACTCATTTATACAGCTAAGTGAACGGGAGCAATGTGGTATGAACGGTATTGCCTAAGTTTCGAAACACCAGCAGGTGGACTTGAACCCTCGTCATCTCGACTGACAATCCGGTGCTCTAGCCGCTAATTTCAATGCCAACATAAACAATCAGTGTTCCAGTAACAGCCTAACAGGGTATATGTCAGGGTGCTATGCACATAGTGAACACAGTTAGTGTGCACCAGCACCATATGTAGCGTCACCTTCCGCCATTTCTAGCATATTGTCTAGCCGTATGCGTTGTAGGTGCCGAGCTTGGCGTTTCTTTTGCTCAACTCTGTTAAATTTTCGCTTCATGGAAGCTAGTCGTTCCAGGTCCTTCCTGTGTGTCAGCTTCTTCGTTGATGAGCCTTGCTGAAACCCAAGGGTAGCAATCGTAGCAGTGACGGTGCGCTCAGTGCCCGCGTTGAATGTACTCACCGCCATCGCTGCACCTGCATCCAGCCACAGTTTACCACAAAAGTATGTTTTCAGACACTTGCGCCAAAGCACTGCATGCACGCTCCCATTGCTGTTTTGAGTTTAACTCTCAAGCACCTCTTGAGCAGACTCTCTTCACCAAGGCGAATGTAGAGTAGCTTTACGAAGTGAGCAATGGCAGGCGAGATGGGAGTGTGAACATGGATGCGATGCGGTCCAGGTTGCTCAGACTTGCTGATGGCCGACTGGTAAAAACACCAGCTGTTACAGCCCTTTGGACAGCGATCATGCTGCGGCTGGTCATCGGTCGACACAGCATGCTCGAACGTGGCAAACACAGCATTCACCATCCCTGGCAGATCGTTCACATGACGTCGAATGGCAAGCCCGTATTACCGGGTTAGTTTGTCGATGGTGACTGCTATCAGTTTGCCAAACCCTTTCCCGCCAGTGACGACACCCTCCCTGTGACCTTCACCAGCAACCTTGCGCAGTGCCGTGCCAAGGCGCTTTGAAACGTGATTTACGCATTCTTCTTTCTGGATGGGCAAGCATCGCTGTAGATGTTTGACGAGACAAGGTGATTATATGTCTTTGCATTTCCATCCGAAAGGAGGGTGACATAACAAAGGCCGTGTCTGGCAACCGATCGTTTCCAGAGAATCTCTGCAATAGAAGCATCCATCGCACCAGCTGTGCCGTCAAAGTGTTTGTCACGTGAGTGATCAGCGAGCCACAAATCATATTCGTGTGTCGTCTTGTCCATGTGGTCTCCTCTAGTTGCACAGCCATGACAATACGTGCTCAGGACAGCAAAGTCAATGATCACGTTTGTCATAAAGTCAACGACACAACCAAATCCAAAGACGGACTTATGACACCGTGTCACCCATGAAGCATCATATGACACACTGATGTCCTTGACATTGGCTGGAGTGAGGCCAGGATCGAGTTCAGCATACGCCTCTCGGACACATGAAACAGCAGTGTTCAAGTTCTTCACTGAAATCGCGCCAACTGCAGCAGCAACGTGTCGTTGGTGACGAATGTATGTCTTTTGGTGTATGCATGGAGAATCCATCCACCAACACAGCCGCCGCAACCCAGAGAAGCCGACACCACTGTCCATCGTGCCAGCTACCATACGACGGGTGGTAACAAAGGGTGCACGGCTACTCTGATCACCAAGACGACACGAAGACAAAGTCTCGCTGCATACATACTCACAGTCTACACAAACAGCGCGCAACATGACCAAGGTCCTTTCCTAGCGTCAGTCACAACCACAGTCAGAGATGGACCCTGACAGTTAGGGCAGCACAGGCCCCGTACAATGTTTCTGAGTGCAGATACCTGCATAATTATGCAGCTGTCATCCGTCACTGGACACTCAGCCTCAGTCACAGGGTCACTTGATGATTCGGCACTATCAGTGTCAGTGATGTCTGATTCATCACTCTTATCAGACTCGGACATACGGTCACCGTCACCGTCACTGTTGACACTAGATGATTCGACACTGTCAGTATCAACAGCAGGCATCTGGGCTCCGTCCAGCAGATCAAATCTGCGCTTAGTAGAGGATGACGACGAGACAACAGGTTCAGCGACAGTATGAACAATGTCAACGCTGTCAACAGCCACAACATCGCCACCACCGGCGGCGCCAGTTTCACCGTTGGCGTTGTTTACATCAAACGAAACTCGCTGTTGGTGTTGCTCCCTGGCTGCCTGCAGCTGTTCCGCTCGAGAACGAATTCTTGACGTGCGTTGTTTTTTTACACAGTCTTTCCCCATTGTCGCAGAATTGTAGACAGTTTGAATGCGCTGAACGAACACGAAGCTCAGAAAACCGCCATCTTTGACGCTATGCTGACACTAGCCGGAAGGTCGAAGGTCAACCGTTGGCCTATCAGAATCAAGATAGTGCGAATCTGCGCAAGAGCGGGCCATAAAAGGCAATAACCGTAATGATATAGCTGGCATTTCAACGCTGATTGGCTGCATATTAATGAGTGTTTATCGATGGAGATACGACTGCATGTCTTGTAACGAGGAGAATGAGCTAAATGTAGATATACAACATGGCAGCCTCGCGCAAGCGAAAGTATCGGTAACTAGGGGGTGAAATATGCTTAATTTCTGCAATTGTTTGCAAAACAAAGACAATCTCAGCAAGAATGTTGATCAAATCAAGCGTTTTATTCACATATAGACAGACAAATCAACATATTATTTAATTGGAACTTAAATAAAAAAGCGGAAAACGAAATTTCACCCAAAAATCTTCTAAATCGTAAATTTCAAGCCGTTCCTGAATTCTAACCATTTTGAGATTCTCACTGGATATCGCAATAGCGACATTACTAGTCGGATATATCGCCAATTATCAGTCCTATGTAGTGTAAATGTCCAACAAAGTTAATTACGTCGAAGAAAATGGCGCAAAGAGTTTTTAGACATAGTTTGGTATAATATAAGGACCATGATCGCTATTCGTAATAATCATCACAGGAAAGTTAATGAACGGACCCGTTGTGTTTGTACATTTAATGCGTTGCGTCTTACCGCACAGTGACATTTTTTCGAACACACGGGGTATTAGGCTCGGATTTAGGTGGCAGCCTTGTTTTGTGGCACCCGTTGTCAGCGTTCGACTATCCTACGAATTTCACTCAAAACAACTTTTCTAACAATTTGTTTACATTGAATCGTTGAAGTAACTGTTAGTGAATTGGTATATCAAACTCTTACGCGAAACGTTTCTTCAGATAGCTCGACTTTGACACCAACTAGTACAATTAAAATGTACCACGTGGAAATAGGTCATTGCGCAAAACATGACAATTGTATAATACCATCACGTAATGTAACTAACAAAATTAGTCGTAACTAATAATAAAAAAATTCATATTTATGCCTAAAATTGCTTAATAAACACACACGCACGCACGCACGCACGCACGCACGCACGCACGCACGCACGCACGCGCGCGTGCACACATCAATTAAAATGAATTTCGATTTAGCAACATACTCACGAAATGGAAGATGTTCCGTGGAAGAACACCATGACAAGAATTCCTACGACAAAGAGCATCAAGCGCACACATTTCGTCTGAAAAGAAACCATGTCAATCTTTCACAAGCATAACTAACCAAGCTCCATACAAACATGTATGGATATGGCGACTATTGATATGCATCCAATTATTTCAGATCTTACAACAAATGAGAATGGTGATGGTTGCTGTGAAATAGGCTGAAAACCAAACCGGTATTTGTAAGCACCGACCAGCCACGAGTTCCAACGTCATCCTATATGTGTGCGTGCTTGCATGCATGCATGAGCGCGCGTGCGTGCGTGCGTGCGTGCGTGCGTGCGTGTGTGTGTGTGCCGACAGCAGTGTTCGAACTAAATGTGTGTGTGTGTGTGTGTGTGTGTGTGTGTGTGTGTGTGTGTGTGTGTGTGTGTGTGTGTGTGTGTGTGTGTGTGTGTGTGTGTGTGTGTGTGTGTGTGTGTGTGTGTGGGTAATTGCGTGCGTGCGTGCGCGCATGCGCGTTAACATGCTAACAGCGAACAAAGGCATTGATAACCAAACTTACAAGAACAAAAAGGAACGAGGGTGAAACTCGTGAATGGACTTGTTACAGAATAGAGAAGAGAAGAGAAATCCAGAAGGTCGAACAGAATGGAGGAAATGTTAGTCGGAATTGCTGCGTGTGTTTCTGCTGTGGTGTAAGGTGCCAAAGGAGACAAATCAATCCATCGCCAATTTATTACAGACACTGATGGCACGGGGTTGACCAAGGTTCCAAGCATATTCAGTATTTCAGCATTTCGTGCTCAAGACTTTTAAAAACCTCTGTGCTTGTGTTTAGCGTGAAAGCATGGTTTCAAAGGAGTTTATACACAGTTTGTAACATTGGACCCAGGATAGGGGTAGGTTTCACAAAGCGTTCGTACCGTACGAACCTTTTCACGAAGTGCATAGGACTACTCACGTTGGCAAGTATCCTATCACTACAGTGGTTGCGGTTGGCTCGTCTTGGCTCGTCTAGGTATGTTCCCACCACGTAATACAGCCGTTGTTGGGATAATACATGCATAACCAATATTCATCGTTCGTTAACAACGACTAGCCGTGCTGATATCCACTCGACGTTCACAAACGTATGTTTAACATAGGATTTTTAGAACGAGGCTGCCGTGCATTATCTGGATGGATATTTCAAGGTTATAAGACCACCTGATTGATATCTGAGTTGATAACACACGACAGGCTCGTTCTGAGAATCTATCTGATGTTTGAATAATTTCGAACGCGACCGAGTACGCGCGTTAGCATAGAGACGCGATTGTTTGAACGCTTTGAGTGTTTTCTGTGATTGTCGTGATCTACCTAATCCGCGTCAAACCTCCGTATCAGTTCCCTCGAACGGTAGAAATGCTTCGTGAAACCAGCCCAGTAGCATATTTACAAATGTAGGACGTAAAAAAGTACGCTGAAGTGTTAAGCAACCTTTATGAAAACATATTGTTTGTTGATGTCACTCGAGTGTCACCAGCCAAATAACATCACCCGTGCCTGCAGCACTCGTGGTGTTATCTTGCATCAACAATAAGTGCATTATTCCCTAAATAAACGTAAGTTTTTCATATTCGTCAAAGGTCATTGGCGCGTTGAACACGGTAGGTGCGTTGGCAGTTGGGGCAAGCAAGTGTGAAGTGAGCGCTTAGCTTGAAAAATACGTTTTGTGAAGACACCACAACATTGCCACGCAGGGGCGGATCTAGGCTTGTTTGCGGGGGGGGGGGGGGTATCAATCAGTCGTAGTCATATGTAATTCTACTTACGAACCGGGATGGGGGGAGCGACACATGTGTCGTTCTACTCACATAAGGGTTAATATTAGCCGGCTGCTAATACTTCAGTCTTTACATTGACACTAGTTCTGATGTAGGAACTCTGTGAAATCCTTCAAAACCAGTGAAATACAAGGAAGGATGAACCTTAAACAAGGAAGCGGAGCAAATATCAAGATGGAAAGAACACTTCAAAGAAATCCTCAACAGAGACCCATCAGCAGAAAGACCAGACATGTTATTCAGTGTCAACACAGATCCACCTTCGAAAGCTGAAATAAGTAGAGCACTGAAGATGTTAAAGGACGGAAAGACACCGGGTTCAGACGGCATACCACCAGAGGCTCTGAAAGCAGACCCGATAATAACAACATATATGTTGCACCATCTATTCCAGAGTGGAAAAATAGATACCTTGTAAAACTGCCAAAGTAAGGTGACTTGGGAATGTGAAAGAACTGGAAAGTAATATCACACGTATCTGTACCAAGTAAAGTCTTCACACGCATACTATTGGACATACTGAAAGGAGCACTAGATGAAAAGCTATGCGAGGAACAAGCTGAGAATTATCATAGAACAATCAATTGAGTAGCAGTCACCCCTATATATTAATTTCCTAGACTGCGAGAATGCTTTTGGTAGTGAATACAGAGACGTTATCTGAATGCTGATGCATCACTATGGAATACCAGCAAAGTTTGTGACATTAATCCAGCAGATGTACGAAAACTCCACCTGCCAAGTTATCCATAACGGAAAACTATCTGAGACATTTGAAGTAACGACTGGTGTAAGACAGGGGGCATCCTATTACCATTAATTGTTATCATGGTGATAGACTGGGTAATGAGAGAGACTGTTAAACAGGGCCACAATGACATCCAGTGGACATTCACTAAACAGTTGGATGATCTAGATTTTGCAGACGACATCTGCCTAGTATCACATACATACAAACAAACATAACATAAGTCCTGCAAATTGACGCAGGAAGCTGAAAAGACAGGCTTGAAAATAAACATCCAAAAACAAAGCTACTAAAGGTGAGCAGTACACAACAGGCTAAAGTACAGCTGATGTGAAAAGATATAGAGGAGGACAACAAATTCACCTATCTGGGAAGTGTAGTGACAGACAAAGGAGGAACATTTGAATATGTCAAAAACAGGATTGGAAAGGCCAGACATGCATTCAACATTTCAAAGACAGTGTGGAACTCATCATCCTTCTCAACACGAAACAAAATCAGAATCTTCAACACCAACGTGAAAAGTGTGCTGCTATATGGCTCTGAAACATGAAGAGTAACCAAGACAACAACCTGAATGCTACAAACATTCATTAACAAATGTCTGAAATATATCATGAAAACCAAATGGCAAGATAAAACCACAAACAAAGAAATCTGGAGGAGGACAGACCAACACAGCATCAGGAGATAGATTGCAAGAAGAAAATGGACATGGATAGGACACACTCTCCGAAAACAAGCCAACATTGTCACGAGACAGGCCTTTGTCTGGAATCCACAAGGAAAAAGAAAAACAGGCAGACCCAAAACTCCAAAACTACTTGGAAGAGATCAATAGCCGTGGAAGTAAAGAAAAATGGAACAACCTGGAAAGAAATGAAGAAAGCAGCAAATAACAGAGTGCGTTGGAAAAGAGTCGTTTTGGCCCTAAGCTCTACCTTGAGCGAAGAGGACTAAGTAAGAATGTTCCGATGTAGGCCTGTATACGTTACCGTAATATTTTCCACGGACACCATGGCCTAAGGGGGGTCTTGAGACCCCTAAGACCCCCCTGGATCCGCTGCTGCTACGGCTTGTTCGAAAGCCTCACTGTATGGCAAAACGCAACACATTAAATGTATAGACATCACGGAGCCGTTCGATTGCTTCCTGTGGTGATCATGATAAGAATAGTTGCGTTCATTTTCATCCGGTTAAGCTAAATGTATTACAGTCACCGATATGTCCTACTAGTACTGTGACTTGTATTTCATACTGTACCACAAGGGCGGTTTAATTATTGATCTATATATATATATATATATATATATATATATATATATATATAATAATATTATATATAATATATATATATATAATTATATATAATATATATAATATTATATATAATATATATATATATACGCTCACATATATATATATATATATATATATATATATATATATATATATATATATATATATATATATATATATATATATAAATATGAGCGTCATAAAGTTCCTAGACGCACAACAGGTGCTTCAATAATTGTGTAGGTACAGTTTTCATGTTTATGCACGATTAATCTATCAGGTTCATTGTATCTAATAGTGGTAGTATATCTATTTCCCAAACTAATTGATCACTTCACACTTGCTTGCCACAATTGCCAGCGCACCTACTGTATTCAGCGCGCCAACGCGCCAATGCGCCGCGCCAGCGCGCTGAATACAGTAGGCCTAGCGAAACAGGCTTCACGTCATAACATATGATATTAATCGTACTGTAATTTTGTTTCTGGGTTTAATGTTGTCTGCCTATCTTAAAAACACTCACAAATGCTATACTTACGTTCTGTCCTGCCATTGTAACAAAACTTGCCTGCAGTATAACACAGTTTAACACAGTATAACACAGTTCTATATAATTATGCAGAACGATTTACAAGGAAGCTTGAGTAAATTTCGGAACTTCGAAATTCATCGGTTGTGTAATTTGATTGGACAGTGAACAGGTGACGTCACAATACCTCTTAGGGCGGTACGTCTTTTGACGCCATTAACCTAGACAGCTTTGTGCGAGTGATTCCATTTATAAAAGTAAAACCGGGATGCAGCTCAGATGGGATGGTGGGCAAACAGAGATTGGGCTAAGTACTATGGACATGGCTAGGAAAAGTGATAATGCTTGGAATGGTAGAAGGGAAAAGAATGCAAGGGCGTCTAAGGATGAGGGGTTCGATAGGATCTAGCCAAGGAGCTAGAATTAGGGAATATTACACAACGGCTAGCCGTGCTGATATCTAGCCGTGCTGATATCTACTCGACGTTCACAAATGTATATTTAACATAGGATTCGCAGAACGAGGCTGCCGTGCATTATATGGATGGATATATCACAGTAATAACATTACCTGATTGGTCTAGAGCATGTTATCTGGCTGGTAGCACTCTCGTGACATTGTATTTAGGGAATAACAATGTATCTAGGGTATAATACACTGTTTGTTGATGTCACAGTGTTATCAGCCTGATAACATCACGAGTGCCGCAGGTGGTAACGAGACATCAACTAACAGTGTACTTGTAGTGTATGCATAATGCTTAGAAAGAAATAAGCAGTGGTGCATTCCTGGCTAGTGAGGGACAACGTCTGTTTGTGTGTCGAATGCATAGAGTTACATCATTAATCACCCCCTATAAACAAGAGCGACAAGCCAGCTCACTGCAGTGAAGCGGTCGTGGACCACTGGCCGGCATTTCATTGCACGGCAGAAACAGTTGCATCCACTGCATGACACATAGGGTAGTACTGTTTATAGTGTGAATATAGCATGTTACAAATAGTTGTCTAACATATGTAAGTAAGTAAGTGAGTAAGTAAGTTAATGTATTTCCTCCTCACCATCATCATGTCCAATATAAGGCAAACAAAAGCAATGAAGATGTGGTGGCTACCAGAGAAGTATAAACTTCTCAGGCTAGTAGCCAGTGACGATGACACCAGGAACCAATTAACTTGAAGATTTGTCAATGTCATTTGTTCTTAATGGGGCATGGCCACCAGACTGATTACTAATTTGGGTGAGGGTGTTTCCAGCAGTTGTGTTATAAGTGTGGGCAGTTGGGTTGTTCATATTGGAGTGAGCATCGTGCATTAGTGTTAAACTCTCCAAGACAAACATTTTGGAGGCTTGCTGGAGAAAGTTGTGGGACAACGAATATGGTTATTTCCTGTGTGGCTTACAGCAGTACGAATCGACAGAAGACAGGATCTAACATCTTGTTATTTTCAGGTAATTTATGTCACAAATGGTTGTGCTGTGTTAGTGTATATGTGAATGAATGTAACAGTTTCGAAAATGTTCTGAAATATCAATATATTACAGATACGTTTGTTTTTCTTGGGGGAGCGTACATTAAGTGTTTCCCAGTAGTCATTGATTGGGTGCAACATAAAATGTTATAAGGGTAGGATTCAGTTTGATAAATAATGTGTGCGTGGTTGACAATGGCAGAAAGATACAAGTTTCATCAACGTAATCAAAAGGAAGGCGAGGATGTCACCACATTTGAAGCGGAATTAAGGCGTTTGGCGTCCACTTGCAATTTCGGGGATTTCTTGGATGAGGCTCTTCGAGACCAGTTGGTGTGTGGCATTAAAAACTGCAATACACAACGAAAATTGCTCAGTGAAGAACGTTCATTCGTACAAGCAATGCAGATAGCTCTAGCTGACGAGGCGGCGGACACAGAGGCTCAGCAGCTACACGCATATGGCAACACGGGCAAAACTACAGTTAGTGTATCAGATGAAGGGTAGTGCACGCAAGTTTACTTCACATAAACGCACAGAAAACAAAAAAATGCAGACAAACCGGAAGTGCTATCGTTGCAATGGGAACCATGCACCCCAGGACTGCAAATTTACAGACGCCACCTGCCACTATTGTAAGAAAACAGGACACATTATGGCAGCATGCAGAAAGAAAGTTTCAACTTGCAATGAGACACATATTGTGGAAGCAGCTGCTGTAGAGCAAGAGGAGTACTCGCTCTACAGTCTGAATACCGATGAGTCATCTTACAAACAGCCTATCACGGTCAGAGTTAAAATGAACTGAAAAGATGTTGCTATGGTGGTTGATACTAGGGCAGGAGTCTCCATAATTAAAGAGAGAACTATGTGTGCATTGTGGCCTGATAACCCTCCAGTGCTACAACCGGCTGACCACATGAAATTGACCAGCTACACCGGACAAACTATATCCGTGCTGGGTCAATTAAATGTGGTAACAGAATACAAAGGGCAGTTAGCCCAAGTGCCAATAGTGGTGGTGTCCGGAGAAAGACAGAACCTTCTTGGCAGAAATCTCTTAACCGAGTTGAAGTTGGATTGGGGTGAGATAATGCACGTCAGGAATCTACATCCAGATCATTCTCAACTTATGGCCGAAATTCCAGACGTTTTCAGTGAAGGTCTCGGAGAACTGAAGGGCATGAAAGTTAAGATTCAAGTGAAAGACGATGCCACCCCTCGTTTTCATAAGCCAAGACTTATGCGTTGAAAGAGAAAGTCGAAAAAGAGTTAACACGACTGCAAGAAACTGGTATCATCGAACAGGTCCAATTTTCAGAGTGGGCAGCGCCTATCGTTCCTGTCTGCAAGTCAAATGGACAGATCAGGATATGCGGTGACTATAAAGTGACGATCAACCAAGCCGTGGTTGAGATAAATATCCGATACCCAGGGTCAATGACCTATATGCAGGTCTGAATGGAGGAGAGACCTTCTCAAAGCTAGATTTGAGTCATGCCTATCTGCAGCTGACGCTTGACGAAGATTCACGCGACTACGTCACTATCAACACGCACATGGGACTGTTTCGCTACACCAGATTACCATACGGTTTGGCAGTGGCGCCATCTATTTTCCAAAGAACGCTGGAGTGTGTGCTTGCTGGCATACCACGGGTTTGCATTTTCCTAGAAGACATTCTTGTAACAGGAAGGACTCAAGATGAACACGTAGCGAATCTCCAGTTGGTGTTGAAGCGTTTGGACGAGGCAGGACTGAAACTAAACAATGAAAAGTGTCAGTTCTTCAAACCGTCAGTAGAGTATCTGGGCCATAAAATTGATCGTGACGGTCTGCACCCTACAAATGTGAAGGTCAGGGCAATACAAGATGCGCCTAAACCGAAGTATGTGAAAGAACTGCGGTCATGGCTGGGGTTGTTGAACTACTATTGTCCGTTCTTGTCGACAACCCTGGCACCCTTGCATGTGCTTCTCAGGAAGGAGACCAAGTGGTGATGGGGGAAAGACCAAGACGAGGCATTCCAAACAGCAAAGAATCTTCTGCAGTCAGATACACTGTTGGTGCATTTTGGTCAGGACAAGCCACTCCTGCTCGCATGCGATGCATCACCATATGGCGTTGGAGCGGTGTTGTCACACCAAATGCCAGACGGATCGGAGCGACCGATTGCATTCGCATCAAGGAGTTTGTCGCCAGCTGAGCGGAATTACTCTCAGTTGGACAAAGAAGGACTGAGCTTAGTATTTGGTGTAACCAAATTCCATCAATATATATATATGGAATGAGATTTGTGTTAATCACAGATCACCGGCCTTTAATCGGGTTATTTAATGAGCAGCGACCTATACCTCATCAAGCGTCGAGTCGGTTTCAACGCTGGGCTCTCACGTTGGCAAGTTATGACTACATCATTCGTTACCGCAGTGGCGAGGCACATGGGAACTGCGATGCTTTATCACGTCTGCTTTGCCAGCTCAACAAACGAAGACACCTGCACCGGGGGAATACGTCCAACTAATCCAGCAGTTGGATGATTCACCTGTGACATCGGAACACATAAGGAATTGGACACGACGTGATCCAATACTTTCGCGAGTTCAACGATACGTGCTAACAGGCTGGTCGGAAAGTGATCCACTAACGAACCAATTCAACAGAGTGCGTCAAGAGTTGAGCATCCACGAAGGGTGTGTAATGCGTGGTGCCAGAGTAGTTGTACCTCCACCAGGTCAAGCTACAATGTTGCAGCTTCACCACAGCAGCCACAGCGGTGTGGTGAAGATGAAAGCATTGGCACGCTCTTACATCTGGTGGCCCGGTATTGACCAACAGATTGAAAACATAGCCCAACAATGCGGGCAGTACGAAGAAAATGCGCGAAATCCGACTAGAGCACCACTTCGACCTTGGTTATTTCCGCAGAAGCCTTGGTCACGGTTCATTTGGACTATGCGGGTCCAATTGAGAACAAGATGATCTTGGTAGCAGTCGATGCTTACTCAAAATGGATCGAAGCATAAGTCGTGCATTCATCAACAACTCAGGTGACTATTGAACAACTGCGTGGATTGTTCGCGACACATGGTTTGCCAGAGACTATTGTTACGGATAATGGCACTTGCTTCACCAGTGCCGAATTCCAGCAGTTTGTCGAGAGAAACAACATCCAACACATCACGTCACCAGCTTATTGTCCATCTTCTAAGGGTCTCGCGGAAAGGGCGGTGCAGCTGGTGAAGAGGGGATTGGTGAAGTTGAAGGATGGAACAATGGAGACTAGATTGTCTTGTTACCTGATGACCTACAGGGTGACTCCTCACAGCACTACGGGAAGCTACCTGATGACTTACAGGGTGACTCCTCACAGCACTACGGGAAGCTCGCCGAGTGAACTGTTGATGGGCCGCAAACTGCGAACGCTGTTGGACGCGGTACATCCTAGCACCAGCTTTAACGTTTTCCAACATCATGAAAAAATCACAGAGTACTACAACAAGAAGTCAAAGGAGCGATGCTTCAACCCAGGCGATGCGATCTACGTCAAGAACCACACACAAAGCGCACCTAAGTGGATTCCAGCTGTTATGCGAGAACAGAAGAACAACGTCATGATATCAGAGACAGCTGATGGTCGCTACTTGAAACGTCATAGTGATCACGTGCGCCGACGTCATACAGAGGCGATAGACAACCCAGTGGAGCAAGAGGCTGTTGCTGCACCGGAAGAGACGTGACTCCAATACCTGATGGAGCTATGGGCAACAAAACACATGTAACTCAACCATCTCCTACAGTGCCATATACAGATGGGACCCCTACTTCTGTTCGCAGATCGGAGAGACTCAGGAAAGCTCCGGACAGATTAACTCTGTAGTCAGAGTAGCACTACACAGTAGCTGTGGGGCATAATAATCCCCTGTATCACAAAGAAGGACAGGACAGTCTACCCTGGGCCTTAGTTTTTAATTATTTAGGTAGAAGTTCTATCCTGGACTGACTATGGACTTTAAAAACTGGTGAGGAGGATATTGTAGTGTATGCATAATGCTTAGAAAGAAATAAGCAGTGGTGCATTCCTGGCTAGTGGGGGACAACGTCTGTCTGTGTGTGTGTCGAATGCTAAAAATAAAGATCTGATTTGTTTGTACATCGTCTTTTAAATACCAAAATGAGTATATAGCAGTACTATTCCCTAAAATTTAAATACACATCACGAGGCACAGTATGTTATTCCCGTTATATAACGGTCATTTAACATTTGAGCATATTTTTCACGTCCTACATTTGTAAATATGCTGCTGGGCCAGTTTCACGAAGTATTCCTACCGTTCGAGGGAACTGATGCGGACGTTTGACGCAGATTACGTAAATCACAACAATCACAGAAAACACGCAAAGCGTTCGAACAAACGCGCGTACTCGGTCGCTTTCAAAATGATTCAAACGTCTGAAAGATTCTCAGAACGAGGCTGCCATGTGTTATCTGGGTTGATATATCACAGATATATCCTGAAATGCACGGCACACTCGTTCTGATAATCATGTTAGACATACGTTTATGAACGTCGAGTGGATATCAGCACGGTTATCCGTTGTATAACTATAAATATACAAAACCTAAGAACAATGGTGAGAAATTGGGCTAATTGCAACGATCAGCATTGGGACGGGCAGTGATTACGTGGCATCCGGTGTGGGAAGTGGTAGCAACGGCGCTTGGATGGCTTCAAACAAGTTCAGCAAGATGGCGCAGATCAGCTATTTCGCCGTCGCATCTTTCTTTTCCGAGTAACCTGGACTCATCAAACGGATTGAAGCGCTATGAAATCAAGCTATATGTTAGCAACATAGCAAACATTGGAGATAGCACGTTGAACGAAAGGGTGCAAGCGAGTATGAAGAAGTAGAGTTACGATGTTGCTACTTATACTTAGCAGCACAGAATGAGAACAACCAGGAAGAAACAGAAGAAGCAGACGAAAATGGGGTGAATTGACAACATAAACCATTGAACAGATTTTGGACTCGAAGTGGCTAGAGAGATTGCATGGAGACGCCAACGGATTGAGACTATGTCACGGCCCATGACATGCCATGGGCATGGCTACACAGACACCTTTGTCTACATTTTCCTTCACGGTTTACACAAATATTTGGTCTTAATTGCACTGAATATTCACGCAGTGCAGTGATGGAGATTCTGAACTATAACAACATTTTCAATTACCGAACACAATCGGGGAATAAAGTATGTCGACCACTGGCACTGCCATAAGCAGCCATGTTTATACTTGAAAGTTTTGATGTTGGGGCCATTGTTGCTCTAGTACAATATGCCATTTTAAAAAGAAACCTTTGCGCAAGATATTTATACTCGAAATCACTAATAATCATTTCATCGATTGAGTGCAAACAAAGACGCCATCGCACAAAATTGCTTCGCTTATTCGAATGACTTCCCAAAAAGACGCCACTGCACAACATTACTAACACTTTTGGAATCATGTCAAAGCGTAACACATGTAATGTTTAAATATCACGGACCGTTGTTATCTATCCTGAGTGATTATTACTTGCCCCAAACACAAGTGTTGCAGTTGAACGCACGTGGACTATAACAAAGCCTAAATTTCAGTTTAACTTCTATTTGGAATAACCCCTTATTCTATACTATAGAATACATTTCAAGTCTCATTCACAAAGCATTAAAATTGGCTGCTTGAAATTATATTATGTGGACATACCAAACAAGTTTTAGGTGGTTAAACAGTCATTTTTATCCACACCTCGTTAATTTCGTTTTCTTAACTCCAGATTTTTGGACACTGTGTCTGCTGGTGGACATCTAACCAACTACTGTCGACGGCGACGCCATATGTATGTTATGTTTTCGTAAGATGCATAATATGTAACAACTTGCCCCTATATACAGCCAGTCCCGGTTTCCCCTATGATTGTAACGTGTGCATCGACGAAAAACGGCATTTTCCTTTGATTCTTACGGTAAACCGTGCATAGTATTCGAATGTGTGTCGCCAATATGACCGGATCTCCTTGGCATCCGTACACCATTCACGTCACTCTGCCAGTCCCAATTGCATGATGCAACCACAAATGCCTGAGCTAAACACGTACATTGCATACCATTGGCCGTAGCATAGACTAGTATTATAGGCCGTGTTCACATACAACGTTAATCCACATTAGGATGCGGATCCCAATTCGGGTAGCGCAATGTGAACACCCTTAATCCGCATAAAGCTACCCGAATTATAATGCCGGAAAACAGGTGAATTAGGATGCTGATTAGCCAATGTGAACGGTCCGTTTGCCTTGATTCGGCGATGGCGGCGCTGCTGCATTACAGAGGGCCATAGTCTCGCGATGTATGAATTCATATGACCTGCACACCACGCCTTCTGGTGCACTAATTCGGTTGGCGGTTTAATCCGGCTTAACTCGCAGTCTCTCTAACCATTTCGAGTCTACCATCTGTTCAATGTTTTGGCGTTGTCAATCCATCCCATTTTTGTTCTGCGGAATCTGTTTTTCCTGGCAGTTCTAATTTTATGCTGTTCAGTTCAAGTAGTATATGCTGACACGGGCACAGAGTTACCTCTCAAAACACCATATAGCTTTTCGCCTCTTGTCCTTCATACTCGCTTGCACCTTTCTTTTCAACGTGCCTATCTCCAAAGTGTGCTCTACTGTTACCACGTGGTTTGGTATCATAGCGTTTCCCTACGAGTCTAGGCTCCTCGGAAAAGGAAGATGCGATGGCGAAATAACTTATTTGTGTCATCTTGCTGAACTTGTTTGAAGCCCTCCAAACGCCGTTGCTACAATATACCCCAACACTGCATATTTACCTTTGTCATTTTTACAAAAAATTGGCCCATCCCACATACAGTAAATTTTAGCTGTTTTGATACTCATAATCATGGTGAATCCCCTATCAATGTGAGATCAACTTCATCAAGCTTCTCTAGCAATCTTGATTGCTTGACAATTTCTACATCAGATATGTGCAATGAATAGAGATTGTCCTGCCTTCCAAAGTCTGATAGTTTTTGCACATCTGTTTCAGTACAGTCTGTGATACTCCTATCGTTCTTGTATTTCCAGAAACACTGGCATGTTTTTTTATCAAGTTAATGGTTGAGAACGGTGTTAAATAGGTAGGAAATATAACAATATTTCGCCGTAAACTAAAAACCCGCCTGTTTAAACTTGCTTATCCTCCATAGCTCCCCAGCGTACCAATCCAACTGTTTATAACTGGAACTGCTTATCGATTAGAAACTGCTTAACCCCTTTTGTGTTGTTGGTTTGCCTCTTTTGCTTTTGCTTTTGTTGCCAGCTCGTTGTTCATCCTGTGGACATGACCAAGCCATGTCCACCTTCTCCTTTTGTTTCCTTCTGGCGTCCAGGTTAGCGCTGTTTTTGTTGCCAGCTCGTTGTTCATCCTGTAGACATGACCAAGCCATGTCCACCTTCTCCTTTTGTTTCCTTCTGGCGTCCAGGTTAGCGCTGTTTTTGTTGCCAGCTCGTTGTTCATCCTGTAGACATGACCAAGCCAGGTCCACCTTCTCCTTTTGTTTCCTTCTGGCGTCCAGGTTAGCGCTGTTTTTGTTGCCAGCTCGTTGTTCATCCTGTAGACATGACCAAGCCATGTCCACCTTCTCCTTTTGTTTCCTTCTGGCGTCCAGGTTAGCGCTGTTTTTGTTGCCAGCTCGTTGTTCATCCTGTAGACATGACCAAGCCATGTCCACCTTCTCCTTTTGTTTCCTTCTGGCGTCCAGGTTAGCGCTGTTTTTGTTGCCAGCTCGTTGTTCATCCTGTAGACATGACCAAGCCAGGTCCACCTTCTCCTTTTGTTTCATTCTGGCGTCCAGGTTAGCGCTGTTTTTGTTGCCAACTCGTTGTTCATCCTGTAGACATGACCAAGCCATGTCCACCTTCTCCTTTTGTTTCCTTCTGGCGTCCAGGTTAGCGCTGTTTTTGTTGCCAGCTCGTTGTTCATCCTGTGGACATGACCAAGCCATGTCCACCTTCTCCTTTTGTTTCATTCTGGCGTCCAGGTTAGCGCTGTTTTTGTTGCCAGCTCGTTGTTCATCCTGTAGACATGACCAAGCCATGTCCACCTTCTCCTTTTGTTTCCTTCTGGCGTCCAGGTTAGCGCTGTTTTTGTTGCCAGCTCGTTGTTCATCCTGTAGACATGACCAAGCCACGTCCACCTTCTCCTTTTCAGGATGAGGCAGATGTGTTGTTGTTTTGTTGCTTGGTGGAGTCTGGTGTTGGAGATGTTCTCGGGTCATTATACTTTCAATATCTTCCTTAGGCAGGTGTTGTGGAAGCTGGAAATAGGGGCGTCCGCAGTTTTTTCCAGAGGGGGCAAACAATTATATGCTGTCCGATTTCGACCAGAAATCTTTACACTTACCAAATGTCTACTTGCAATGAACAATAATGATATAATTGTATATAATTAATTATCAAATATACTAGATGATCTACTTAACACAAATAATAGACAATCTATATTCGCCATAAAAGACCTAAATTTTACAAACATCCAGATGGCATTTGCCCCATTGCCCCCCCCCCCCATGGCTGGAAAGTATATCGGTCTCTTGTTGTGTCATGCAACAGCACTCTGATCCGTAGAGGAGCACAGAGAGGACATTGCTCTTAGATACTGAGTTTGGTATTTTGATTGACAGTGCGGTATTGTTCCGCTGTTTCACGTGTGGAGTTCTTTGTCTTCTTCGACCATGTTTCACCTTATACCGCAGAGATCCAGGATATTCACGGTTGGATATTTTGTTCTTTGCCAAGTAGTTATCTGGCTGTTTCCTGTACAACTCCCTTGATGTTGTCGGTGTGGACGTTTATGTCTTCTTCGAAAAGATTTAGAGCTGCGAATATGCCGCCTTTCTAGCCTAAAAAATGTTAGCAATTTCTAGGTTCTTCAGTTTCTCGATGTCAAATCGAGTACGTGGCTGTTCTGGTGATGTGTCTTCTTCAGCTTGAGTTTCAATATTGCTAGAACCAGTCGTGGTCGCTGCCTGTGTCAGTCACTGGGAATGTGCTGGTGTTTGCCTTGTCGATGCTGGATTGTAAACGTCTTGGAGTGAGTATGTAGTCAATTTGTACTTTTTCATTAGGCGAGTGCCACGTTGTTCTGCTTGATATTCTGTGCGAGTGTAACGTGTTCGCCAAGGTGAGTTTGTGAGTACCTGCGAATTCAAGACGTCGTAGTAATTTATCATTGGTTTCTCCTGTGCCAAAGCGGTCTACAGTTCCAGCCCATGTATGTACAACTCAAGTCTCAAGTGGTTATACTCCAAACAGCCCAAACTTGGGCTAACGGAGGAGTTTGTGGTGGACTGTGCGCATGCGCTGTGGGTGGTACATACAACTAAGAGACTAGTATCTTTAATGTTGCTGAAAGGGTTTTTATCTGATAGTTTTATTTATTTTATGTATAGGATGTTTAGATGAAAATTTTTAATGGGTTGGTTGTGTGTATGGATACTGTCGCTCTCTTGCCACATGCACATATAGACAGTCTCCATACCCACACCATGGATAAGTGTACGCTGAGCACTGTATTTTAAAGGCAGTTTAGGTGAGGAGGTGTAGTGAAAGGGTGTTCCATGATAGCTTCTTGAAATGATTTGGGGTTTTTTATGTTGGTAATTTTTACTGCCATTGTACTCTTTCAAGGCTTTTAATTTGTGAGGTGGTGTGAGGATTCCATATGGGTGACGAGTACTCGAGTTTTGGCCGGATTAGCATGTTGTAGGCTGTTTGTTTAACTTCAGGTTTACATGGACCAAGAGTTCGTTTAATCATGCCTAAAACTTTCGAAGATTTTGTAGTTATGTCAATGACGTGATTTGTCCAGGTTAATTTGGAATCCAATTTTACTCCGAGATATGAGTGGCTGGATACAGTGCATAGTGGCTGGCGAAAAAGCGAGTACTTGTGTGGACTGGGTTTAGTTTTGTTTGTTACTGGAAGGTGGACACATTTAGATAAATTAAATTCCATTTGCCATTTGACTGACCATGTTTGGAGTTGGTTTAGGTCTGTTTGGAGAATTTTGTGGTCGGTTTTGGAAGAAATATGACGATATATAATACTGTCATCTGCAAAAAAGGCGTATGGAAGATTTGATATTCGCATCAATGTCATTTATGTAGAGTAAGAAGAGGACAGGTCCTAGAACTGAACCCTGTGGGACGCCAGATGTGAAATATGTGATATTCGACAGGGCTCCGTTAACTGAGACTCTCTGTTTGCGGTTGGATAAAACAGATTTGATCCAATTTTGAGTGTTTCCAGTGATTCCGTAGGAGGTCAATTTTGATAGAAGACGTAGATGAGGCACTTTGTCGAGGGCTTTGGCAAAGTCAAGCAGGATTGCATCAATTTGGGTCTTGTTGTCCATAGCAGTCATTCAGTCGTGGACTGTCTCAATGAGTTGAGATTCACAAGACAGTCCCGACTTGAATCCGAGTTGGACGTGGAGAATAATGTTATGCTTGTGCAGGTGTTTACACATATTGCTTAGGATGATATGTTCCATTACTTTACAGAGGATGCAGGTTAGTGATATGGGTCTGTAGTTAGCCGGGTCAGATTTGTGGCTCTTTTTGTGTATGGGAGTTACTAATGCCTGTAGCAGTCGTTAGGAAGCTTAATTACCTGTGTTGTATGATTGTTTGAAAATTTGGGTGGGGGGGTTCTTGTTGCGAACTGGGTTTAAGTTGACGTTGAAGGTCACGGATTCGTGATCGCTCATACCAGGAGTGGTATGGGTGTTGATGATAATGGAGGGATTCGTGGTGCGTATTAAATCAAGAATGTTACCAGAAGCGATACGTGTGGGGTCGTTTACCATGTTTTGCAGCCCAAAGTCATTAGTTATTTCTTGTAGTTTGTTATGCTTGCCTGCAGCGCTGTTATTAGTGGTCTGGTGATTTGTCCAGTTGATATCAGGGAGGTTAAAATCTCCAGCTGACTACATTAGGGGGAGTTTTTTGTGATCTATATAGTTTAGTTAGGGAGTCACGGAGAGCTTCAAGGGATTGGAGGCGGTCGATAGTAAGATGCAAAGTATATGCATTTGTTACGTGCAAAGTGAATTTTTTTCCAAACTATTTCACAATTTGAGTTTAAATTTTGGAGTGGTTCAGCTACAATGTTGTCACGAAAGGCTATAAGGACCCCACCGCCATGGACATTCCTGTCCTTACTAATGGCCTCATAGTTGGATGGGAGGAAAAAGTGTGTAGCATAGTTTCATCTAATTTAGTTTCAAATATAGAAATATGATGTCTGGGTTATTATATTGAATAGTTGCCTTTAGTTGGGTTGCTTTAATTACGACCCTTATCATTTTACAATAATGCTAATCACGTGGATTAATAAATATGAGGTGTCTGTGTTTTCCACGTAGTGGGATGATACGGATTAGTCACAAAGAGTAACAAACATTGACATATTTGTCAAATTTGGCGGTTCTGGGCAGCGGGAATTCGACCATCCATGTTCAGGGCCACCATTTTAGGCATTATGGATTTAACTCCTTTTTCGTACATTTATAGTGTATTATTAGCAAAATTATTAGTGTATTATTAGCAAAATGCTTAGCAAGTTCATCCATGTATACAATACACTAACCAACTGTGGTGGTTATGCGCAACAAATGATAAATTAAATAAAGATCTTGTTGATTTGAGGTGAAGGCCGAATGGCCTGTCAAGTTGGCGGAATGAATGTTGACTAAGCCAAGGGTTTCGTACTCGGCTAAAGCTATTACTAAACAGAACATGTAACAACAAATCATTGATTGTAGGTTTCTAGCACTCTGCAACGTTCCATTAACTCACTCATATGTTGTATATTCAACTATTCAGCTTTTTTCAGAACATCATTGCCAAGCCGACCCTTATCAAATTCTATCATATTCTGACATAGACTATTAAGCCTGCATTTTGTGATGTATGAGATGTTGGAGCTGTCAGCCGAGGTGTAGTTAGAATTTGGTTGCGCATTTCTAGATGGAGAAGGGGTAAAATGTGGAATTCCACATAGGTCGCAGACCCAGAAGGCACTTTGGTCAATAAAGGAGTTGTAGGATGATGGGGATATGCCAATGCAATGTATATGGTGCCATTGGTTACATTCTTCGCAGAGGATAGCGTTGTCTCGGTTTCTGACAGGTTTCTGACAACTTCCACAAGGATGAATTGGGCGCCCGTGTGGGCCTGGGTGCGGATGGGTGTCGCCTGAGAGTGCGATCAGCCCACAGTACAGACCACCACAAATTCCTGCGTTAGCACAAGATTGGGCTGTTTGTAGCTATGCTGGACCATTTTGAGATAATTTAGATATTGCAAAGTATTATACATCGTTGGAAAGGCCTATTATTAAGATACATCTTGGTATCAGTTGTATGGCTGTATGTTAATTAGTTTTCATTTTAGAGCACTTTAAAGACACCCCCCGTCAACGTTTTCAAAACACTTTTTTTCTATTTTGATCTCAAAAGTGTACCTGGTCTAAAAAATATACAAATATTAATGTTAATGTATTTTTTTTACATATTGTGGAAGTACTCAATGTTCTCAACCTGTGTCGAGGTCATTCATACCAGTGCATCCATTATTTTTGTTGCAAGAAAGCTGTAAACAGTGTTATTTTTAACTTATTTTGCACATTTTTACAGGGGCGGTTGGTAAAAAGTAAAAAACAACCACAGTTTATACCCTACAGATATATATTTTTTAACTCAGTATCTACTTCTAAGCATGTTTGACATGTATAGGTCATTAGCATTATTATATAAGTGAACAATATTTTGTACAAGATTTTTACAAACTGCAAACTTTTATGTATCTTTACAGAAGAATGTTCACAGCTGAAGACATGCTGATGCAAGATGAATATTTGACATGTGTATCACGTAGGATGATGATCATTGGAAAGGCCTATTATTAAGATACATCATGGAATCAGTTGTGTGGCTGTAGGTTACTTAGTTTTCATGTTAGAGCACTTTAAAAACACCCCCCCCCCAACATTTACAAAACACGTTTTTTCTATTTTGATTAAAAAAGTGTACCTGGAGTAAATAAATTACTAATATTAATGTTAATGTATTTTTTTTTGCATAATGTTGAAGTACTCAATGTTCTCAACCTGTGTGGGGGTTATTCATTCCAGTGCATCCATTATTTTTGTTGCAAGAGAGCTGTTAACAGTGCCATTAATTTTTCACTTATTTTGCACATTTTTACAGGGGCAGTGGGTAAAAAGTAAAAAACAAGCACAGTATATACCCTACAGATACATTTTTAAAACTCAGTATCTACTTCTAAGCATGTTTGACATGTATAGGTCATTAGCATTATTATATATGTGAACAATAGTTTTTACAAGATTTTTTTAAACTGCAAACTTTTATGTATCTTTACAGAAGCATGTTCACAGCTGAAGACATGCTGATGCAAGATGAATATTTGACATGTGTATCATGTAGGATGATGATCATTGGAAAGATATATTATTAAGATGCATCATGGAATCAGTTGTGTGGCTGTACGTTAATTAGTTTTCATGTTAGAGCACTTTAAAGACACCCCCGTCAACATTTCCAAAACACGTTTTTTTCTATTTTGATTAAAAGTGTACCTGGCTTAAAAAAATACTAATATTAATGTTAATGTATTTTTTTTTACATACTGTGGAAGTACTAAATGTTCTCAACATGTGTGGGGGTCATGCACACCAGTGCATCCATTATTTTGGTTGCAAGAAATCTGTAATCAGTGCTATTTTTAACTTATTTTGCACATTTATACAGGGGCAGTTGGTAAAAAGAAAAAAAAACAATATATACCCTACAGAGACATTTTAAAACTTGGTGTCTAGTTCTAAGCATGATTGACATGTATAGGTCATTAGCATTATTATGTATATGAAAATATTGTTTACAAGGTTTTAACTGCGAACTATTAATTATGCAGATTTTGACAGAAGCCTTTCCACAGCTGTATCATGTAGGATGAAATGTAAGCTTTTATTGTCATACTTATTGCATTATCTGGGTGTATTAGTAGTTAAAATAAGAAACAACTACTATAAATATGTACGTCATTACAGTGAAGTATCATATCAATATGTGTGGATCGTTGAGTGAATAACCATTCTGACACAATATTGCATACCAACTATCAGTTGTACATCATTTTTAGAGTTTCATACACCTTCACCCATCATCATATCCAAAATACATAAATTTGGCATAAACAAATATTTACATTACTACTAATACTAGTCATTATAGTCACTATACATAAGTCGTATCCACAATTATGTCAGTACTTATAATGAAAAACAATCAGAAAGCACAGTGTAAATCATATTAACATTCCAAGTGTAAGACTGTCAGCTTTGAGCTTAATGTGAGTAATGGATGCCTTTCTTCGTCTTAATTGTCTGCTGGGACATCGTTTGACAGGTCAGTCACGCCGTCACTTTGCAAGTTTGTTTACATGTTTTATCTCCCGCCAAAATTAGCAAAACATCCTCCAGAACTTCAAACATACACTGCAACACGATAATATAGTTAGATAGATCAATTACTACTTACACACGTACTTGAAGAATGGATATTTATGAACTTTCAACAACTACGACGAGAAAGATGAATTTGCAACAACAGCGGGCTAGAACATCGCATAATTTATTATTCTGACATGAGTGTGGCGCCACCTAACGTTCAAATAGCTAGATATTTCTTGGCGTCGGTGGGTAGTGATAGGGGGTTGTTTTAGTTGTACAGTACATTACTAGCCAGACCTAGCCAAAATATTTAAAAAAAATTGTTTTAATAATTGATCAATAAAAGACATACAATTGTTTTTTTCGTGAATCAAAGTGAATCCCGGATTTGCGAGAATCGTGAAATGTTCACCTTAAAAACCAAAACACTTTCACCTAAAGAAATAAAACAGGATGTACATCAGAGTAAAGAATGTTTATTCAACTTTACAGGCATATGCACACTTTTATTATAGGTGGTCTATGTCGGCTGTTATGGACCGTTAAAGGCACCCCCTATAAACGGGCCTCTCTGGGTACACGTTTTGGTCGACTTGCTGATCATAGCACTACTAGCGCCGCCTAACGAGCTCCGGCATTGCTACTGTTTGGAGTAAATCACTTGAAATTCATTGTTTATATGCAATGGCACTGGTTATCAATATTTGATTTACACACACAAAAGCCCTATAGAAGTGTAAAATATAGCGCCATATTTTATGATAAAAGGGCACGCGTGTGCCAGACAAATAGTGATGCACACAGTCACAGACCACACCACACTACACATAATAAATTATATTGCACCACCGAAGTGTCCAATTAATTTGCCGAAGCGTCCAAGAATTGTGCGGTAACGCTGCCGCACCCCGCCTAAGCAACCTGGAACCGTCAGTACAGACAGTATTCTGTAGCACAGACACAATACTAGTACAGTCCAGACAGTCAGACACAGTGGCAGTGCCAGTGGCAGTGGCAGTGCATGTCCAACTACTCGCCTAAATCGCTTTAATCATCAAACAAACTAATTCTTAATTTAATTGATAAGATAAGTATTGTGTACTTAATAACATAGCCACATCTTACACAAATATTTTTTGATTAACTATAGCATATATTTTACACACCAACGACAACAAATTAAACAACGCCACACCCGGTGCGAAACTATTTTTCGAATAATCAGGCTACTGCATAAAGGTCAAACTCGCGAGATGTATTTGTCATAAGTCATGTGATCGCGGGAAAGAAGATTTGAGTCGCCATTACGATGGCGCCAAATGTTGGATATCGTAATATTATATGGCCATTCTTTCAAATTCCAGATGTTTAACCCAGCAATGCTGTCCACATAAAAAACAATAGTAGTTGCTAGATATACTGGTATATTTATTGCCGCTGCATGCCAAAAGATCGCGTGTGTGTGAAGCTGTGAATATATTAATCAGGTAAGAGAATCGTTCATCGTTCGTTTTCGTACATGATCCTTTTCGAAGTTGTTTTAAGGGTCTAATTACGACCCTTATCATTTTACAATAATGCTAATCACGTGGATTAATAAATATGAGGTGTCTGTGTTTTCTACGTAGTGGAATGATACGGATTAGTCACAAATAGTAACAAACATTGACATATTTGTCAAATTTGGCGGTTCTGGGCAGCGGGAATTCGACCATCCATGTTCAGGGCCACCATTTTAGGCATTATGGATTTATCTCCTTTTTCGTACATTTATAGTGTATTATTAGCAAATTTTAATATATGCTTAGCAAGTTCATCCATGTACACAATACACTAACCAACTGTGGTGGTTATGCGCAACAAATGATAAATTAAATAAAGATCTTGTTGATTTGAGGTGAAGGCCGAATGGCCTGTCAAGTTGGCGGAATGAATGTTGACTAAGCCAAGGGTTTCGTACTCGGCTAAAGCTATTACTAAACAGAACATGTAACAACAAATCATCGATTGTAGGTTTCTAGCACTCTGCAACGTTCTGTTAACTCACTCATATGTTGTATATTCAACTATTCAACTATATTCAAATATTCAACTGCCCTCAGGAGGGCAGGCTATAAGTAGATGAACATTGTTGGACTCTCGATAAGCCAATGGCTTCCTTGTCCACTTGCCATCTGGGCCTTTGGCTTGGATGGCAAATCTTGTTAAATCTTGTTAAATCTATTCAGCTTTTTTCAGAACATCATTGCCAAGCCGACCCTTATCTAATTCTATCATATTCTGACATATTGGCATGCCAACCCCTCCCGTA
The DNA here is from genome assembly GCA_963662155.1 of Lamellibrachia columna. Lineage (NCBI taxonomy): Eukaryota > Metazoa > Annelida > Polychaeta > Sabellida > Siboglinidae > Lamellibrachia > Lamellibrachia columna. The sequence goes on from OY759274.1 coordinate 44,432,735, forward strand.
ATTAAAGCATAAGTGATGCCCCATACCAAAAGCAGGCGTTTGCACCAGAAATTCAGAACAGTTTTATTTAACCATTAAAAAGAGTAATGTTATTGCTTTAAATGAAGACATATGACGTATTAAAGTTGGTCAACATGGGAATTGTATTTCTATGGAAAATGGTTTTGAAAATCTTAGTACATATTGGAGTGCAACCACAATTTATGTTTATTGTACTTCAATGAAACTTGGCACAGTTGCAGCATATGTATTTATAAACAACTCAAACTCGCAGTAGATTAGGATTTGGGACGGGTATCTTTATGCAGGGTTTGAATTTAGTGGGGGCCTGCTGGCCCCTAGATTTACTGTCGGGTCCCAAAAAATTCCAACTCTTGTAGCCCGTCTGGCTCCCAGAATTTTGCGTTTTAAATACGACGATATCGTTGCATATCAAAGGCACAAAACATATGCAATTTCATATTTTACGAGGCACTACGAACGAACATCTGGAAGTTCCATCCGTCGTTGTACAAGACCATGCAATTAGTCAAAAACACCATTTTAATATCGTTTCTGCGGAGCGTTAATCTTAGTCATCACAGTATTCGCCAAGGGGGTGTTCATGGGCTACTGGTTAACAGATTATGAACTAGCCCGACCAAGACTTGAAAATTGCGGGAAAGCGTATTTGATTTCTTCGATCATAATGGCCAATATTCTCAAGTATATAACTGGCGGGGACAACATTTTGAAAAGGCAGACAGCTGAAGAAGACAACAAAACTAAATTAAAAAAAATTAAAGGTAAAAGAATTTTTCAAAACATTTACGAAAAAAGATGTAACTGGCGACACCTAGCAGATAACGCCCGATGTATATTTTGTGGTCTGAGAGATTGGCACAAGATCGAAATGTTAATGTTATATTAATTATAAGGTTTCAACCCCAAACAGCATGTCTGCATAGAGCATATACTTTTAAAAAGAATGACAGTTATTAATTTTCCATATCTGCTGCAGATAGACCTTTTTAGCAAGGAATTATAATCTCAATCTAGTTGTGTACGTTCCAGTTTCATACGATACCTAGGCTAATATATATACATATATATTTATATAATTCAGTTCGGGGATGCTTTGACTAAGATTATTTCAAAAACGTAATTTTTATATGCTTGCAACTAAATAAATTGCAGATTTTTTCTATATGCCTAGGGACATCAAAAGCAGAACAAGCACTGCAAAGCATTGATGCTACAAATGCTGCACATCTGAAGAAGTTGTTTGTTACAGAGCATGCTCTTGCGAAGAACAGGCAGCCATACACATCATTTATGTGGATGTGTGATATGCAAGGAATGTCAGGTCTTGATCTTGACCTTAGCTACAGATCTTATTTTACGTATATGATAATTATTAATCAGGCTGCCGCAAAGCCACATTCGCCGCACATGCGTTGTGTACAAAATAAACAATTTTGTTGAACAAACTTACATTATGGCTTTTTCATGCAACTATTTCTTGGCCCCTAGATTTTGGAAAGTAGGGGCCCTGCTGGCCCCCCACTAATTTTAGGCTAAATTCTAACCCTGTTTATGATATATTGTAGAGCCCCCCTCTATTACTAAACATTGGGTCGACTATTTCTTTGAATTAGTCAATTGTTCCTGCATTTACTGCTGCCTGGAGTAGTCTATTCCAGTTGTCTGTGACTCGCTGTGAGAAGAAGTGCTTCCTGATGTTGAGTGACTTGAGTCTGGTGTTTTGTTTCATTAGGTCCATTGTGCAATACAAACAATTTCCTGCAATCAATGTCCGTGAAACCTTTCATTATCTTAAATGTTTCTATCAGATCATACGTTCTCCTGCAGCTTTCTAGAAACATCAACCTGCATCGTCTCAGTCTTTATTCATATGGTAGCTTGCATATATTTCCTATCATCTGTGTTGCTTTTGCTGAACCTTCTCCAATTTAACCATGTCTTTGACCAGGTGAGGTGACCAGACTGCTGATGCATAATCTAGGAGTGGTCTCACCAGAGTCTTATACAGATTCATAATGTTGTGCTGGGACTTGCAGATAGGTTGTGCTACTGGGGTGCTTGTGGTCGTTGTGCATGAATCGACCCTCGTGTCAGAGGCAGGGTGGCAAAATACTGCACATGTCAACCAGGCATGGGCTCAATACCGTTTTGTCAAATCCAAAAAGTCAATTCCAATTCCGCCTTGCAAAAATAAATTTAAATTCCAGTTCCAAATTATCAATTCCAACTTTTATAATCCTAGGCTAAGGAAAAATTCAAATAGAATTCATTTTAACACAGTTTTATTTGTACTTGAAATCATGTGTGCACAAGCTTTTAATCAGATATGTTTAACTAATTAACTATTGTTATATAACTTATATATAACTATGTGTGTGTGTGTCAACTTTAAAATGGCATTCAGCCATTTGATATGTACTTTTCTGCTATACCTAATAACATTTTAATTGGAGCAGTAACTCTTGGGGTTTCAGTTTTCAATTCATTTAAGCTTTTATTATTTTTACAAAAAAAATTTCGAGATTATTAACCACCCCCTCCATGGCTGACATGTTTGAATTGAATACAGTAAGTTGATACAATTAATTTCTTGTGAAATTTGTGAGCTTTTAAAAAAAATTCTGTGTACTGCCTAACGAAATGATGCAAAACTGGAGGAAACAAGCGTATTGCCAGTGTTTCTTGGTCGGATTTATTTTGAGGGTTGATAATACGTATTTCTGTATAGCCAACAATTTTAATTGGAAAAAGTTACATAAGTTATCTTCATGCAGCAGCCAGAATCTGGCTGTTGAAGTTCAAATTATTCATGTATGTCATGCGATAGGTTGTCAACAATTCTGCCCCCTTGCCCTCAAAATATTTTTACGTGTGAATTTGCCTTATTTAGGCTAAGCATATTGCCCTTTTGAAAACCTAGGCAAATCACTGGTAATGTTGTGCAATCCATATATCTATTGACGATTTTCTGCAGAACAAAACAACATGATCAAGCCAGAGCGAACTGGAAAGTTGAAGAGGGGGGCAACTGCAGAAGAATGTGGTGAGTACCTCATGGTTGAGGCCAAATTCTCTTTTTTTGTAGAACAAATACAAAAACATTGCATTTAAAATTTATAAATACAAACCCGCTCTATTATAATTATACAAATACATGTTACCAAATAATAATATGGGAGTTTTATTGACATTTCAAATACACATGGTTATGGTAGCTGGGGCAGCTAACATGTCAGTTGATTTTTTCATTTTTTTTTCTCAACTAGTTAGGAAATATTGAATTGAACGTCAACACCACATATAATCACCCGTCACTAACATCGTATTTCGTCAGTCCATCCTTTAAAAACCAGTCCTTTTGGAAATCCCCCTGACTTCTTGGAAACGCTGATGATATTTCCATAGTAACGACCGCGTGTGCTTCGAACCAACATAAATTAGTTCACAGTGAATGCGGAACATATCGTCTGGTTACTGTGGTTCCAGTACTCATCACTTTTATATCTACCTAACTAAATCAAGTTTTTATACCGGCGAATATAAGCCATACCGTTGTTTATTGTGCCTTTGAAGCTATAACAGAAACTGCAAGTAGATGTTACCTGGGTGGATAATGTGCCAAAAAAACCAGTTTTATTAATCAGCTGGAGTATTATTTAGTATTTCAACTACAATTTGTGAAGAAATGGTTGGTTTATCTTAACAACTTTTACTGAACCTACTCAATTCAAAACAAGCACGGAAATGATGGAACAGCCACCCCAACTACCTTATATTCAAATATTTCAAAAAGGGCCAAATACAGAATGCAACCTGTTATTTACATATTTATATTCTATTATTTTAATGTTGTGGTGCAATTAATTTTACTGCTGGGATTAAACATAAAAAACAGGTGTAGACAAAGTCATTTGCATCTATAAACCTGCATCATATGAATGTGAAAGTAGATTTTAATCCTGAAACTCTATTGTTCGAACTGGTGTCTGTGTAGTCTGGTATTGTTTGAACTGTGGTGTCTGTGTAGAGTCTGGTATTGTTTGAACTGGTGTCTGTGTAGAGTCTGGTATTGTTCGAACTGGTGTCTGTGTAGTCTGGTATTGTTCGAACTTGTGTCTGTGTAGAGTCTGGTATTGCTCGCAAGAAGCAAAGGAGCTCCATTGACAGCAGATGCCCCGAAGATGGCACTGGCACACCTGGTGAGCATTTGCAGTACTTGGGTGTTGTAATTTTTACTCACACAAGTTTGGGTTATTTTGTGTCAAATCAATACCTGAACACTTCTGCAAGAAACTAAGGATTTGCATTGCAAGTTGTCTAGCACAGTGTCGTGACGTAGGATTCTGAACAAATATGGCACTGCCCAAACAAAAAAGATTTTTGGTGTTCAACGAGGTGTATTTAGTTAACCACTTGCTTGATATTCTTGATTATAGTTGCAAATGGTTAGTTTTCAAGTATTCTTATTTTGCAAAGGTCCCAAAAATGCCTTTGGTTGCACTTTAACTAATAAATTATTGCCAGTATCCTTGACAACAGATGGTAGCAATTTGGACATTCATTTATTCATATAATTCTTGAATTTTGCATAGATCATCTGTACCAACATGTTTGCATAATCAGCAAATTTGAGATATGCAGCTTGAAACAGATAAAAAATAATGGGACCGTTTTTGGATGTTTACCCCGTTCATATTATAGGGCGTTACAGACACAATTTGCATGCAAATCCTTAGTTCTTTTGTATGTTTGCTCAGGGGACAGTTTCACTAAGACAGACTAAGAGCTCATAAAGAAAACCCATCATAACACAGAATCCATCATAGATTTTTAAGAGTGTTTTCAAAATGCATTTCACTAAGATGCTCATAAATCTAGCATAAGCTAAAGATCGAAATTTCCATCATAAGATCCACAATGTGCACAATTGGGCAAAATAAATAGAAAAGTTATCCAAAAGTGTCTGATAATACGATCCATCAAACAATTATCAACTACATTTGACTTACTTGCTCACTGGGTGAAGAGAACAAATGTAATTTTAAAAAAGAAGACACAGCGTCGCAGAGGACACTATTTCTGTGACACACTAGCGATGTGAAGTTTTGACAGTTTTAAATAACAAAGCTTGCAGAGAGCATGTCATTGAGTATACCAATATGAAGGTTGGGGTCAGGGTTGAAAAAATAAATAAAATTCCGGATTTTTGAAATTTCAATCAACATTTTTTATTTATTTGATTTTTTATTTATTTTATTTAAAACAAATCTGGTATGCACAATGTCATAAAATATTTTACTATCTGGTGTCAATACAGCTACACAAGTGTGCGCACTTTGTGCTTTTGTATTAAAAAACATACAAAACTTTGTTGATCTTGATAGTTGTAAACAATTATTTGTATTAAATTCATATAGATCAGTGATAAAAAAATCAGAAGTAAAAAAAAAAAATCATAAATCAATGAATTTTTTGTAGTGATTTAAATCAAACAACCCTGGTTGGGGTATACCTATTTTGGTTAGGCACAGCTAAACAATTGCTAAAAAATTTAATAGCAAACATTTCGTGAACAACCTTGACCTTCGCAATGCCGTGAAACAGCGCACATGACGACTTCTCAACGTCAGTGTTGTAAAATATATGCTGTAGACAAAAACCATAATTTACGAGCTATCCATCGCTCACATTTTGAAAACTTATTTGACTGAAAAACTGGATCTCTACGTAAAAGTGGAGTCAAGATAATACGCAGTTAGGTAAATTTGACTGTAATGGATATGTGTTGCTTTATGAGCTGTCTAACCTCGTCGTAAGCTAGGAGCGTTTTTAAGAGCGAAATTGTGCTTAAAAGCTCATAAGAATGTTAGTGAAGTGGTACCCAGGTATAACTACTTTTTCATTGATTAAAATTCTGAGACATCAACTTTTGAAATTTGCTGAAAATTGTGATTTGACACGGAATGACCCATTTATGTAATGGCATTAGAACTTAATTTTAACATTGGATTCCACTACGCTACTACAAGGCGATGCATGTTTAACCATTTCAGTACGACAGGCCGTCATGTGTCTGTGATGCCTGAGCACAACAGGCCAGATGCTGGGGTTGATGGAATAACAGTGATGATGTTGAAGTTAGCAACTGAGGCGAAATTCACAGTTACAGTGGCAGTATTTTCAGTCGATATTCTGAACTGGCTGAATTCTTATATTGTTGGTTGCCATGGTGACAAAAACATTACTGCTGGTTTTACTTGTTGATTATTCTACTTTGAGAAGATATGTGGTATTACCAGGATGAGTCTATGTATTAGTCCCGTACTACTATTTCTAAAATGCACAGTTGTTGACTTGACTTGATGCTTTGGTCTGAGACAACAAAGTAGGGTCATGGTACTGAAATAGTTATCGTTTATTTATGTGTTGCTGGTTTCCATTGCAGGGGTCAATCCCCATTAATCAGTTTAAACCCCTTTTAAAGACACTGGCATGTGAACTGTAGTGTAGAGTTTGATTTTGGTCTGTCCCGCAGGGTTTAGCAAAGTGGGAGGCGGAGGGATGGGAGGTCTGAGTCACGTCCGCAAGGATCGGGAGAAGCCAGCCGAGGTTTGTACATTTCTCTTTCTTGTGCTCTCTAAACTCCCTCCTCACGTGATCTAACCCATCGTCAATCAAGTTTGTTGATATTCAAATCTGTAGTGAATAGTTTCAATTATTTTAATATGCGCACTTGCTTAAATAAAAAGTGCATAATTTTGTTAAAACCTTCAAAAGAATTGCCTTCGAATTCTCTAAGTCGTATTTATTATATACATGTAAAACAGATATTCTTTCAATATAAACATTTTAGGTTAAAACTAATTTCAGTATATTTTCCAACTTGATACATGGTTTGTGGTCATCTGTAAAATACTGACGTCATTAAAACGTCATTAAAACGAAACATCCTAATGTTAAGATTATTAGTGTCTGGCACTTTCCGACATGTTGCCGCATTCTCGGCACCGCGTCCTCCATTGTGTTTCCATGACAACTCGGAGGTGTGGTCACTTTGTGTGACATCGTTACATTTCTGACTCTCTCAGCAGCTATTCCGGAAAGATCTCATCAGCGCGATGAAGATGGCTGACACAGAACCACTGCAGTCGGACGAATACATCGTCATCACCGACCCCTGGAGGATGGATTGGGAGAAAGGGGTGCAGGTTCCCGTGCACCCTGATGAGATGCCCTATCCCAATGTCAGGTGGGAGAGTAGATACCAATGATTACAATTTAGACTTAGTCTGTTTTATATTTAACCTATTGTATTGTTCCCTATAGAAGCACTCTGCCTAATAGACGCCCACCCCTTTTTCAGGAGTGAAACCACATGTGAAAAAATCAGATTTTTAGGCGTGGTGGTATCCAATTACCTTTACATAAACATTTGTATCAGAACCAATAAATAAATCTGCATTTTAAGAGAAGCTACAATGATTAGACTCCTACAATGAAACGCGATTATAGTTGGCAATGCAAAACAAACAACTCAACGTCTCACTGTAGGTGTACATTAAGTTTATTTATTACCATCAAAACAATTCGAAGTACATGTAGATTAGACAAAATACATCACGCAAAACAAGCAGATTTGAAATGTTATGAAATAGATCCATGATCAATGGCATGGTTCCTGAGTCATTTCTTAGAGGTTGATTTAGAGGCCGATTTCACCCATAGCGTCAGATCATGATTTGGGTAAATTAAAATTAGTAATAGATGCACACAATCCTTCGCGCACTGGCGTCTATATGGAACAATACGGTAACATGTTTTGTTATTTTATATTGATGTTATTTTAATAACCTTTCGTATGACTCATGATTATATTTACATATTTAAAAAATTTAATATTATGGGGAGACACAGCAGCTGAAAAGACCTCTAAATGAATTTTATTCAATAATAAACAGCACCCCTGTCATAATCATATATCCACTTTTGTTCGTGAGAAGCGAAGTCGGCTGACATTTGTCGATGTTTATGCCTTGACAACGCGATCTTTCCTTCAACTATCGCCATCTTGCTTGGTATCAAAATAACCGCCAAGATCTTGTCTGTCAATCAAGCCAGTCTGTATTCCCGCCCTCTTGCTGGCATTTGGCCTACATCGTAATTAATGCAACCTCTCATTCGCCGAGTATCTCCTTATTTGGCATTCGGCAAGCGCATCATTCATTGGCCTATGGGCAGCTTCAACAAGTTCCGTGACGCATTTTGTGACCTTGCGGGCCGTGTGCAAGTAGATTATTCCCAGCATGCAGCACGTTGTTTGCTTGAGTTGTTTATATAAAATGGCGTCTAGCGACCACAATAGTTGTATGCGATCGATCAATTGTGACGGAAATGAGAGTTTAGAAGTAGATATGGTGAATACATGTGACGGAAGAGTTAGAGTTGGTAGACTTGCAACTAAGAAGAGAAAACTGCAGTTACTGGCCACTCAGGCATGTGAGAAATGCCGGTCACAGTCCGTGTCGGCTTCAGCGGCTTTGCGACAGTGACGTCGCTGTGTCAGTTGCTTCTACTTCCACGTCCATGACTGACTGTCAGGCAAGTGCCAGTGCTACTACTAGTGACAGTGTGGCTGTGGTAGCTACAGGGACTGCAGCTATGCCCAGCTGTACGTCGCATAGGAAGCTGGCACTAATGCGTGGTGCCAATGGACCAGGCTCATCAAGGCCGATCAAGATGTAGCTGTCAGAGATGACAGCTCCACTGCCAGTGTCAGTGCCAGTACTGGTGGTAAGTTGTGTTTTATTTGCTTGCTAGTCCTATATTACAACCAGAGTTCTTCAATAAGGATAATGTACCCTTACCAACTGACTGAGGAATTCTTGAAGTTGACAACACTACATTTTTTAGACTTCAACTTGACATACATTCTACATACCAGCTATTGTTTACATAATTATGTACAATAAGTTTTATCTTATCTATCTGAAGTTAGAAGCTGGTAAGTCAATTGAGTATAGTCATTTACTCATCATAATTATAATGTTCATAATTTTGTTAAAACAATTTCTATGAAGTATCTATTTCTCTAATTGCACAAAACATTTTTTAGAAGTATCTGACATATTTTGTTTTCTCGTCCATAGATTCACCACAATGGTGTACTTGTGCCGCATCAATGGATAGCTCGAGACGATCAACTGTCCACATTGCCAGTGCGATGAAGCTTTGCGTGTCAACTTGGGCGACAACAAAGGATTTGCATTACAATTGAAGCTAGTCTGCAATAGCTGTCATTTCAAGTTTGGCAGCACTCACTCTTCCCCAGTGCTCGATACTGGCGAGACGCCACAACCATTTGCCATCAACGACATCATGGTGCTACTCTTCAACCATCTTGGTCTTGGTCACACTGCGATGAGAGAGTTTTGTGGTGTTCTTGGCATTCCAGCCACGCACCTCAAGACTTTCCAGAAGAAGGAGAAGAGGATCATCGGCAAGACTGTGGAGGCAACCAACGTTGTGCTGCAGCAGAGTGCCGACGCTGTGCGTGCTATGCACAGTGCCACCAACCCTGGCGACATAGATGACAGCCCTGTATGTACTGTCATAGTTGCAGCCTGAAGAAAGCACAGCTTGGGGCAGACACTGCTGTGTTCGCTGAGTGGTATGTCACCCACCGAGACGACTGCTCTGTGAACTACCGTGGAAGTGGCAAAGCGTTTGTGGTCGCGTTCGGTACACACCCGCGGACTGATGTACACGGGCATGCTCGGGGATGGCGACTCCAAGGCATACCTAGCAATGAGTCCCTGCACTCCGTCAACTGGAGCCGATGCTCGAAGACGGTGTTTGTTGGGCGGGCCAAGTTGCATGGTGCTGTTGTGCGAGCGGTCAGCTGCTTCAATGCTGGTGCGTGTCAGCTCAGCCAGGTGATGGAGTTGCTGGCCACTGAAGTGAACGAAGTGAGCCAGGCGTATGTGGAGGAGAATGACCGTCAACACATTCTCCAGTCGGATCGTGCCAGCACTAGGTCTCCTAAGCTGGATCGTGCCAGCACTAGGTCTCCTAAGCTGGATCGTGCCAGCACTAGGTCTCCTAAGCTGGATCGTGCCAGCACTAGGTCTCCTAAGCTGGATCGTGCCAGCACTAGGTCTCCTAAGCTGGATCGTGCCAACACTAGGTCTCCTAAGCTGGATCGTGCCAGCACTAGGTCTGCAACGAAAATTTGCATCACTGGAAGGGGGTAGGGGTAAAAGATGACATTATTTTGTCACTGTTCATCATATATTACTCCAAATAACATGCACATAGTGTACACATATGTTCAAGGTATCAGAATGTTGGTCATCTGAGATATTCAATGTGAGAAAAACATAAAAATTTGACTTTGATAGCTGTTTTCTCAGAACTGTCGTTTTGACAACGAAAAGTTACAACACTCTGGAAGTAAAAATGATATGGTCATCTGGTTGGCATTACTATGTTCAGCCATGTAGACTCTAAAAACTCACCATAATAGATTTTTATTCTTTACATTATCTTGGGTGTTGTGTAAACAAATTAGAGGGTTTTTCTCAGTTGGAATAATTTTAAAAAAATTAATAATTTTTTTTTAATACAATTGAAATGTATAGTTTTAGAGCAAAGTACACCAATGATGATTGTGAAAACAGTTTGCTAAAATATCTATTACCTTTTGAGTGTTGTAACTTTTCAGATAAGCCAAAATTCAGTAATGTGGTGGCCATTCAGAAAAATCTTCCAAAAATTTATACTCGGCAAGACCAACTCTACACAATGGCATAAAAACAAATTTTAAAGTTCATAAATCTCACCAGAAATGAATTGTGTCAAGTTACTATATTGAAACTAAGCATATTTTATGATTTAAATTTTTGTCTTCAAATATTTCAACCCGGGAGGGGGTAATAATCTTGAATTTTCTTGGTAAAACAGCAAAAGTTTAAATGAATAGAAAACTGAAACTCAACCAATTTCTCCAATTCAAATGTTATTAGCTACATAATGAACTATTCTAACTTTCTATGCATGGCCATTTGTGTATGTCATTCATGTAGTTTTTTATAAATATTTTTCTATAAATATATATTTTCTTTCAAAATACTCACTTACTAACCCTCCTGGAATATCACCCAATTGACTGATCATTATTTCAACATACAGGAATTGAGATATTTACCTCAGTATTGATGTTTGAAAATTTGGTCTAAAAAGTGACAGCTGAGAAAACGACGTTCAAAGTTTGAACTATGAGCAACATTACGATAGCCTTAGCATCTGTGTACAATATCTGAATGTTTTTAAGTAAAATTTAATTAAGAGTGACACAATTATATCATAGTTTACCCTCCCAATCCATAATGCAGGTAATCATATTCAACACACCAATTCAGACAGTTTTTACCTATATATAGGTTGTGACCAATATAAAACATGCGTATCATGATTGCATGTAACACTTTACAGGATATCATGTGTAGGAACATTTATTCTAAGAACCACGTAATTTTTACAAATGCAGCGTGTGTCCATATACAATCATGTTTGACATGACAGTCAGTCATCACTAACTCTGAAATACATGCAGGCTAGATATGGAATAGCATCAATTTAAATTTGGTAAACATTGGGTGGTTGGTTTGGGATATATAATAATCACCCCAAAAAATTACATGACGTCTGTCTAAACGTTCAAAGTTAAAAGGGAAAACTGAGAAAAAGCTGTTTGAAAAGTTTGAAAAAGTAATTTTTTTCACATACTAAATATTGCAACTATGCAACAATGAATGTCGTGATAGTTTTAGCAGCTATGTATAATATCTCAATGTTTTAAGAGTAATATTTCATTAACAATGACACAGTTATATCATAGTTTACCCGACCCCTAACATCCACAATGGCAGTGCAAGTACTTATAGCTGCATAACCATAATAGTTGCAAGAAACATTCCATAGAATTAGACATGCTTGTATCAAACATGCTATAGAAACATGTTTTATGTTAGTTATGTCGATCAATGACACAATCTAAACACTGCTCAGTTCATTTGGCCCAGCTTTGACATACGATTTCACAGCTGTGTTGTCTGCTTCGACAAGGTCACTTCCACCGTCGATTACGACTGCTAAGTCCACATTTTGGACTGACCAACGATGTTCAGCATTACACTGACAAAGATGCTTGCGCAATACGTTAATTTTGTTCGACGGCATATCGATCTGACTATAATATCGTTCGTTTTTTCGGCTATCGAAATAATTTTCCTTAGCGACAACTTCTGAAATATAAACAGGACACTAGGCAGTGCATACCATTGTGGGATTGACGATTTGATTGATCTGTTTTTTTTTGCGAACAAACGTCAAAAAAGCTCCAAATGAAGGTTGAATGACCCCTGAACTCGCTTTTGGCCAGTTCTGGTGCTCATTTGCATATGGTCAATGCCAATTAAGGAGGTCGTCGGGAATTGGGACCCATTTTCAAGGTTTGAAAATTTGACTGACTAAAAGAGGCGGGACTACTGAAATAACCGACAGATAGCCAAGAAGAAGGCAGTTCTTCTAATACCAAACAAAATGGCGTATCATGAACGAACATGCTTGTTGTCAAGGCGTTAACATGGACTACTTTTGGGGTGTTTCATCGATTCCAATCATTATTGGCATTTCAGATTTGATGGGCCTTCTAAATTAGTGCTAGTATAGTGACTAAGTGGTGAGTAACTGTTAAAAAAGTAGATATGTCAATCTGTCAAAAAGTAAACGAAACGAAAATTGTCATAAAAATTATTCTTGACACATTTCACACTGATGTGTCTCGCCTTTTAAATATATACAATATTATCTATAGTATTAAAACTATTCTTTTACTGCAATTTGCTGTTTTAATCATTGTGAACTATTGGAGCCAATGTGTTCCAAGTTCGACCGATCTCTCCCTATTCAATTGCCAGCCAATCAGTGATCATTGGCCAATCAGTGATGTTTTACACAATGAATTTCAGCTCCTGCCATCTGGCAGACGCTATAGAACTCCTCCGTGCAGGCTTAACAAATACAAATACTCATTTGTGCCACTGTCCATTAAACAACTCAACTCATGATGCCTGCTGCATAACTAGTAATGTGTATGCAATGTATATATTGTCTAATCATTATTTATGTGTGTATTTATTTTTATTATTATTACTATTATTTTTAGTCTGTTTCACTGTCTACTTATCTGCCGCTTTTATAGAATGGTTTTATGTATATGTTGCAGTCATGTCTGTTCTTACCCGAGAAAATTTCTCAATTCATTGTTGAGACAATAAAGAATTATCTTATTTTATTTTATCACAAACTTTCTAATTAGTATGTTTCTAGTATAAATGACATCACCTTTACCACACATTTATGCCAGCATGATTTTGGTGATAAATTATTTATATTTTTATAAAAAAAACTTAATTTTGTGCTACTCAAATTGGACATAGATGATCAGGGAGACCATGCCAAATTTATGCAAAATCACTTGCATCTGAATTTGAGTAACAGTTCCTGAAAAAGCTATGCTGGACAGACACAAATGGAAATGTATGGTGTACAACTATCATGGCACTTGGACAGCTAGACGAGAAATTGGTGGTCAGGTGGCTCAAAGAGCATCCACCCCATACTGCCCCATGGGAGAGGGGGCACCCCGCTCCCACACCCTCCCAAGCAAACGTCTTGGCCGTCTTAGCTTTGCCATGATGTCATTACTCTAACTTATAGTTGCAAGTTGGTAGATGGAAAGTTCAAATTCTGCAGTGGATTTATACCCTAATCTGTCTGCTCTGAATATTTACCATATACATATATACACATACTTACCCTGCTATGAATTTTTACCCCAGTATGTTTACACTGCTAATAATAAATATATTAAATCATTAGTATAAATATTAACCGTGCTATCATGACTTATAATCGCTGCTCTAAACAATTACCCTGTGATATAGTGCAACTAATATTCCCAGTACATTGATGTATACGCCTGAATATTTACCATGCTGTGGTCTACAGGGTATGTTTCCCTGCTGTGAATGTTTAACACAGTTCAAATGTTTATCTTACCGTGAATTTTTAAAACTGCATATATGAAATGCCTCAGCACAAAATGAGATAAATCTGGTCTTTGATAAACATTCACTTCTGTGTTTCATACTCAGTAGTGTAAATGGAAATGTGTACATGACATTGAAATATCTTAAGAAGTCAACATCAATGCGTATGGTAGCAAGTACTGAAATCTGCAGATTTCAATTAAGAAATTTCACAGAAATTGGCATTTATCACGTTTTGTCCCAAAACCCTTCATATGAATTTTGAAGTATAAATGTTTACTGTGAATATTTAGCCCAATCCAGTAGATGTTGATAAGATGTTATGTTTGCAGGTTGGTTCAAGGGAAGGAGAATTGGCATGGACTATACAGCTTTAAATTGTGAGTCAAATGAAAGATTGTCCTAATCTAAATACAGTGTAACCCCTCATTTAATACCACCCACAAAATCAGAGTGGAGTGGTCTTAAAAGAAGGATGACCTCTTGTAAGGGGTTGGCAAGTTTTTATTTATCTGGCTTACAGAGATGAACACAACCATTTTTGTCAAGAACATGTGTGCAACTTTAATTCTACAATGAATGTGAAGCATCAACAATGTCTGCACTCTCCCCATTGAACACAGAGCAGCGGAAGTTGTATCGCGCTTTCCACCAGTCGAGCCATCCATTCGACCTGGTGAAGTCATCATGTCTGTAGGTCATTGACAAGACGGCTTTCTCTTGTTTCATCACTCCTGAGATAGGAATGTTCCGTGAGCTGGCCTTACAGAACCATACCCAAACAACCTCGCTCAGATCTTGTGTCATCACTCCTGAGACAGGAATGTTCCGTGAGCTGGCCTTACAGAACCATACCCAAACAACCTCGCTCAGATCTTGTGTCATCACTTCTGAGACAGGAATGTTCCGTGAGCTGGCCTTACAGAACCATACCCAAACAACCTCGCTCAGATCTTGTGTCATCACTCCTGAGACAGGAATGTTCCGTGAGCTGGCCTTACAGAACCATACCCAAACAACCTCGCTCAGATCTTGTGTCATCACTCCTGAGACAGGAATGTTATGTGAGCTGGCCTTACAGAACCATACCCAAACAACCTAGCGTCTTTCTCCATTGCGATTGTTTTTATTTGCGTCTTGCACACATTGAGACTAATGGCAACCGATCAGGCAGACTCTCCTTTCGATAGTCATTCTACATCTTTGACTTGATCTTCTAACGTTAAAATCTTCCACTTTTGACTCGACATTTTCTTGAAACTAGTAATGGCTGTTAGCCAAAATCATTCTATATATATATAGAGCTATTTACAGGATTTCAGTGCGATATTTGCGTAATAAAAAGTACTGTCATCTATCGGAAAGTCGTTCGGATAATCGTTTGACGGGTGAAATCCGAACTGATACGACCATTGGTCGCGTTCTCTGCGTAGTTGTTGACGAGTGGTGATTTCTACAGTGTAGGCAGTCCATCAATGTAAAAAGGATTGGAATATGCAGCTAGTACTTACTTTTTATTACTTTTATATTAAATACCTCGTATTGGTTTACATTTGTGAAAACGGTTGTCCTCTAATAATTTAAATATAGCAAAATTATAATTCAGATTGATATTGGTATATTGTTTGCATTTTGGGAACACAAGTTCCTCTGCTGCATTACATGACGTTAGCAGTCCAGGGTTGGTTTTCTGCCAGGCAGAAATAGTGGAGAAAGGTATTTCTGCCAGGAAGAAATAGTGGAGAAAGGTATTTCTGCCAGGCAGAAATAGTGGAGAAAGGTATTTCTGCCAGGAAGAAATAGTGGAGAAAGGTATTTCTGCCAGGCAGAAATAGTGGAGAAAGGTATTTCTACCAGGCAGAAATAGTGGAGAAAGGTATTTCTGCCAGGCAGAAATAGTGGAGAAAGGTATTTCTGCCAGGCAGACACCGGCACAGATGGCAACTATAGGGAATACATGTCATTGATTGACAAATGCGACCGGGCTTCTGTATTGTCAAGCTACTACAACTTTGATTAGTGCAGTATATACTTTTATCAACGTTTACAATATGTACATAATATACACATATTTATAGTGCATTTATAAGCAATGCAACAAATATTAGATAGATTTCACAATCACTCTTGCGGAAGTATATAAATATAAGCCTGTGTTGTAGTATGTCACAGAACAGTGACATGTACTTTGTTTTGACTGTCAAAGTAGTTGGCCTACTTTAAAACAATAAAATACGACGTTGATATCTTTTTGTACCTTGCCTGTATGTGTGTTATAATGTTTCTTATCATTGTTGTTTGTCTTTAGACCGCGCAAGTATTTGCATGCAACCCATGACGAGACGTACATACAGGGCATTCACGAACTGCATGAGATGCATCAGCTTGCTGATCAAGTTTGTCGCTACGACCTCGACGAACTTGACGTCGCATGGCTCATTCTCTGCAATGCTGAACGCGAATTGATGGGTACGTCTCTCATGCCATAGTGCAGGGGTTCCCAAACTGCATTTTTTGCTGATATTTGACCAGGTCTGATCAAACATAATTTATTAGTTTGTTCAATGAATTTATGAAATTTAAGTAACACATTTGCATAAACTAATTAGCATTATGTAGCATTAAATTTTTCGCAAAATTTTTGATTATATTGTACACCTCTATGGTAGCTCATCAGTAGTGTTCGATAAAGGTGCTGGCAGTTAATGACTTGATTACCGTGGATTGGGACCTCAACCAGAAGACTATGAACCCCTGCCATAGTGCATCGTCAAAAATAGTCATACGCAGTAAAATTCTTGGTAGGAATAATGTTAACTGCCATCATTATCGGTTGCACACTTAAATGAAATGTGGAAACTGTCCCATGGGTGTGTGTCCACTAACTTTAGTGAAAATGGCCTAATGCAAGTGTGTGTTGTGACCACCAGGGGAGCTGCCAGTGGAAGAGTGGATGATGGAGCGAGTGTTCGAGGAGATCGAGCAGCAGTGTCACAACAACATGCAGACAATGATCAAGACTGTCGACGGACTTGGCATCGAGTACGATGAGAATGTCGTCTGTGATGTCTGTCGATCGGTGAGTCGATGCGCACTTGTGCTGTAGTATCTCTGTTGTTGTTGTTCCTCGTAGTTCCCTTTATTGACTAGTTCTTATACTGCTGCACTGCTTTGGTTGTCTACTACTTCCTATCGGCAGCCTTCTCCCTGTCAACAACCCTCTCCTCCACTTGTCAACCTCCTTTGCCTCCTCCGCCTTTCTCACATCCCTCTCCCTCCCTGTGCTTGTCTTGAATTGACTAGTTTCAATTGAAGTTTTTAAGATAAATTAACCATTTCTTTGTAGGTTGTAGTTGACATACTAAATAATATTCCAGATTAATCCAATTTTGGGTTTTTATTTATTTAATTATGTTACAAGATAAAAAATAGTAAATATAAAAAAATAGCCACAAAATGCCAAATTATATTGTTTTGAGAAAATCCCAAAAGAAATAAATGACATGTATAAGTATGACAGTGTCACTGATAACATAAATTACGTCTGCTACGCCACCACGAATAAGTTAAGTAAAAGTTGAATGACAGCCTAAAGTGGCAGTGTATTTTTGACGCAAACCTTTCACCAATCGTAGTTCTAATTCGTGTAATTTTGCGTACATGGAAAACACGTTCATATGCCAAATCACAGCATTGTAAGTGACTAAGTGTTGTAGTTTTTCTAAAATAGTAAATTAAGCACTTTCATGGTTGTTAGTGATAGCAAAAATGTAAATAGATACAGGTACACCTATAATGCTTGAAATGTAACGTTTTTCACTGGCATTTTACGTATTGTTGACCAAACATAATGGCCATTACTAACATGATCCCTTAATTTGCACAATGGCCCTTGAATCTGTATTTTTAATGTGTTGTCGTCTACGATATTAGGTTACACCAGCCATCTGACAAACACATGGCAGGGCGTGTTTACGATCATTCTGATTGGCCCGATATCCGCAGGGTCAGCAGGTCACATCAACTGGCCGTTTCTGTTATAGCTTCAAAGGCACAATAAACTACGTTAGCGTTGATATTTGCTGGTTTACTGACAAGATTTAGTTAGGTAAATATAATATTGATATGTACTGGAATCACAGTGACCAGACGATATGTTCCACGTTCACGGCAAACAAATAAAGCTGGTTCGAAGATCGAAGCTCACGCGGTCGTTACTATGGAAACGTTGTAAGCAAGAGGTCAGGAGGATTTCCCAAAGGACTGCTTTTTTAAAGGATGGATTGGTGAAATACATCGTTAGTGCCAGGTGATTATTTGTGGTGTTGACGTTCTGTTCAATATTTCTTAGCACGTTATGAGGAGAAAAATATCCACTGACACGTTAGCCACCCCAGCTACCTTAACAGTCTTCCCTTTACTGCCTTGGTGTCTGTGATAGTCCTCCATCTACACCCAACGACCTGGCCACCTCATCCGGTGTCTTACTGTTCTGCCTGTTAAGCTGAACTGCATCCCAGTCTTTTCTCAGGTCATTCATCCTCCTTCTATCCAACCTCTTTGCTCCTGTAATTCTCAATTTGAATCTACCTTTAAAAGGTTTGCAAATATGTAATCTGGGGGAATTCTAACCTTACGTTTGGGTCACTCTGACATTGTTTATGCCGCAGTGACATTGTCTAGGTCGCAGTGACATTGTTTAGATCGCAGTGACATTGTCTAGGTCGCAGTGACCTGTTGCTGTGTGGTGTACAGTGTTCGCCTTGTGTTGCAGCCTGAGAGCGAGGATTGCAATGAGATGGTCTTCTGCGACTCCTGTGACATCTGCGTCCATCAGGTGAGGGTCTACATTAATATTAATATATTTAGGGACTGCAGTCATGTCCTTGGGTAGCACAGGATTATTATACGTACACATTGCGCTCATTAGGGGTTTTAATTTTGCCCCTTAAACCAGCTGTTGTGTGCTTACATGTACCCACTCTCCTTATCTGAATTAAACAGTCTTTATGGCCTAGAAACGAGCTGAGTCAGATCAGTATGTGTATGCTGAGCTTGATGTGTCGCCGTCATGAAAGTGCAACCTTCTAATAATAGAGTTCTTGGCATAAAACCAAACCTTTCCTGGTTGGTAATGATAAAAAATATCAATAGGTGCATATATCCTGCTTCAAATGTGATTTTCTCACTGGAGCATTGCTCACTTTGAAGGAACTCCATGGCCATTTCTAGCATTCACATATTACTCATGTTGTATGGATTATGCTAAGCATGTAGACATCTGTTGATGTCCAGCACTACTCGTACATGATTGGTCTATCACATGGGGGGGTCACTGCAAATGGCCACAAAAGGCTGCATGTCTTCAGACAGACCCAGTCCAGAACGGAAAATACAGTCATGCCTCGTTTATCGGATAGTCCATGTTTCAACGATCCGCATGTTTCGTTAATCCAGCCAAACTCCTTGGGAACCAAAGTGTGTGTATTAACGAGACATGACTGATGGCTGTAACGTTAATGTTTATTCGCTTAGGTAGGTGATATTCTGCCAAAAGTGTGAAACCAGATAAGGGCTTAGTTGCCTTCAATTCAACAGCACCAACCGTTTGACAGCACTGGCATACTGTGAAACTTTATTTCTTTACCCCTGGGAGTGACCACTTGGCCAAATTTTGGACCGATTTTTGTATTACTCTGTAGGAACAATTTTCGTTTCCGTCACCAGTACCTCACACGGGAACAAATGGTATAATTGGAAAGCTGCATCACTCTTCGTTCTGATTCTGACATTTATTCATGAGCATAGTCAGTGATAGCTAATGACGATCTTGCTTTAAAAACACATCCCATATTTGGTGCCCATATTTGGCTGCTTTTACTATGCTTCGCAGAATAAATTTATGTTCCCATTCATAGTATCTAAATATGTAACATGTTATACCTTTGGAAAGTTCTATGATTGGCCTATTCGAATACATGTGGATGAGCGAGCGGTCGTCTGAGCTTTTTATTTACTAATCCGCCATTTTGTTTTTTCACTTTGTTCTGTGTCAGTTCACTTTAGGTCGGATTAAATATTTCAGCAAATTGAATGACAGCATTAGTGAATAACGTTATTATACTAGTTCCGACAACTAGTTTTGAGGTAAATATCAGCAAGTTGCCATCGCGATTTCCGCCAGCTTCAACAGCCCACACTACCACGGTAAATGACACGGGGCTGATGGGCCTGTCTGAATTGGCATAGTCCGGTGTTGGAAAAAATCATAAAATAAAAGTTCTCCCCATATTTGATTCATTTTTGTTTTATTTTGAAGCTTATATGTATGGTTACACTTTTCCAATTGGACATAGGGACATACAGCCACTCAGTAATTATCTGGTAGCAGGGTGAAAATAAAAAATTACTTTCTTTTTTTGATGAAATTCAAATAGTAGTATCCCCATAATAAGATTATGTGCTGTAGTTTTTATAATTTTATTATAATGAGTCTTTTTAGCAACAAAATGATACCTCAGTGACATTTGTGCGATAATTATTAGCGATGTTATGGTTTTTTAAAAGCACCCTTATGAATAACTCCTATTTGTGTACACTGTTTATCATTGGTCACTCCTAGTGTTAAAATGGTCCAAAACAGCTACAGTTTCTGCATTTTTTTTATGCTGGGATAAATAAAACCTAGAAATGTTAATACATCAACACAATTCATCGTTACTACAGAGAATTCAGTTCTGCACAAATAATATACGTCTACACGAATAGTCAAACATTTCTATAAATGCAAGAACTCAGTACTTGAACACACATACCCTACTTTGTGACCTTTCATCAAACTTGATCAAAGCTCAAGTCGGGAGTAGTGCAAGTCAATAGGTCGCACTCGCATTGTCTAGACCCATCGCTCCTTTAAATGCACACATAGTTTAACCTTACATTGTCGCCCAACACCGTGTCGCTCGACCATGTAAGTGACAGAATTAAATCCTTTCAAATCAAGGCACTAATGGCATGATACAAAATAGCAGCAACTTTGTTTCGAAAATCTACACATTTTATGTTAATGCAATCCATGGCATTAAATGATAGAAGATTGTCTGTTCCCTTCAAAAGTTTGGCAAAACATTTTCTGTTTTACAGGGCATAATTATAGTGATACAGTGGAACCTCATATATCACAGTTTGATTCCCTGGGGTGTTGATAGGATTAACAAAGTCTGTGGATAGGTGAATCAAGGAATAATGAAGCAACGTACAATGTGTCAGGGAAAAATGTGTGGATTACTGAATAAAAACGGATTATCGAAGAATGAACTAACAAGGTTTTACTGTATAAATCAGTCATCAGACACTTAGCATGGAGAGTTTTAGGGCCTCACACAAAGTGCGGTTTTCCTCTGCCAGAGAGTAGTCGCGCTTGAGTTGTACGGCCTTGCTGAATGCCTGCATTGCCTGGTTGTAATCATGCACTGCCAGATAGGTGTAGCCAAGCAGGGAATATGCACAAGCATGGTCTGAGGTGTCTACTTTTCCCTTTGTCAGGGTATTGTTACACAGCAGGAGAAATTCCGGCAGCAGCGCCTCTGCATCTGACCGTAGGTCAGTGTCGCAGTAGATCTTTGCTAAGACGTAGTAGGCCAAGGCAACGGACACGGTAGCGAGCTTCTGATGATGGTTGATCTCTTTAAGTAGATTCTCGTCATCGATGCTGTTCCTCTCGTTCTTGCCATAGAGGTTTCTGGCCCCTGGGTTGTTGCGCTCGCTGGCTATGATCTCCTTCAACAGGGTGCTTACATTGTTGTAGCGATGCTGGTGCACGAGGAACATGGCGTAGTCCATCTTGTTTGCAGCAGTGTTCACCCCGCTACATGCCACGGACTTCTGGAAGTTCTCTTCAGCTTTCAGCAACATCTCATGGCGCCTGTCCTCGCTGTCGGCCGTGTAGGCTGCCACGTGGTACATGCAGGCGAGGTTCCCCAGCACACTGTTGTGGTCGGGAAATGCTGTGCGGAGGTACTCGAACGCAGCCACTGCTTGCGCCGTGTCCAGCGTGAGACTGGCTCTGCACATGAGAGACAACCCTGTGATGTGTTCCCCGCTGAGGCGGTATGCCAGATCAGCCATTTGTGTGAAGACGCTGGTTGCTTCATTGTGCCTCCCCTCCCTCAGGTGTGTAACTCCATGGGTCAGTAACACGTTCCACTGCTTCTTATAACGTTCCCTGTGGTTGTTGTGGTACTGGACTGCATCACTGATGACATCAGCGAGAACGTAGGCCAAATCAAAGTTGACCACTGAAAACGTGAAGCGATAATGCCTGTTGAAGTCCAGCACTGACTGGAGAGGCTCGTGGCGAATGTGACTGACCAGACAAGCAATGTCCACGAGAAAGTCCGGATGGACGTGGTCAAGCAGGTTGTTGTCTGAGATGAAGTAGTGAGGCAGACAGTGAGTCGCCACACAGTGCAGGAGCCTGTCCAGTAGACACAACAGATTGGCAGCCAGACCAGTATCGCTTGACCACTCGGACGCCGGGATCTTCTCACATTGCCAGAGGAAGAGATTCTTGAGGTGGTATGATGACAAGACACTGGAGTGACTCAGCTTGTCAAGGACAATGGTCTTGAATAAGATGTAGCAGTGTCGCTGGGCCTCAGTCAGGGTCTGTGCTAGAGTACGCTCAGCCACAGAGAATGAGTAGCGCCACTCGGCGTCAGGATTCACGCTCTGACTGTGACTGGTGGGAACGATGTGGCAGCCAGCAGCAACGATGCCCTGGATCAGTTGCTTCTCTGGCCATCCTGACGGCCGGTGTCTGGTCAACCAGTAGGCAGCCTCCCCTGGCCACTCTGGGCAGGGCAAGGCCATCACCGAGTCCAGGTCGATTGTGTTCCGCTTAATCTTCTCGTGTTCATACACCGTGATTGCTGGGCCTCTCCACAGGATCTCAATGAAGTCCTGGGTGAGTTTGGCCAATAATCCCTCCTCAAAGTCTCTCATTATTGCCGTGCTGGACAGATAAAACTCTTGTGTGCCTGTCTTTGGTATTTTGTATGCGCTGCTTTCCGGATGAAGCATTCTGATGCGTATGTACCCCTTGTGGGTGTCGTCAGCTTCAATTACCCCAACGCTTTCTGCAGTTTCCTGTCCTTCTGTTATGACCGGCTTATGCAGCGCAACGACCATCAAGTCCACATCAGCCACAATGACAGTCTTGCCATAGACATCAGCAGGACCTCTCACCGGCAGTGGCAACAGAAAGGGCCGACCGAAGCCTTCGTAAAAACTACCTGTTGGCTCTGGCTTCAGCTCAGACGAGTCTCCGTAGTGGAACGCAAGCATGGCGTCCATTCTCTCCCTCGTGTTCGCGGTCAAAGACTGGCGGATGTGTCGCCTTGGCAACAACTGGTCAAGAACAAAGGACAGTTGAAGCAGTGATACCCCTGCTGACCAGTCATAGATGTCATGGGCCAGAGGCTCTTGGGCCCTGGTTTGTCTGTCTGCTGTATCAGTATCTAGTCCTGTAGCATGGGCTGTGGTTGGTCTTGCAGTGGTTGGTCCCAGTGTGGTTTCTGCTGTGGTCGGTCCCAGTGTGGTTTCTGCTGTGGTCGGTCCTAGTGTGGTTTCTGCTGTGGTCGGTCCCAGTGTGGTTTTTGCTGTGGTCGGTCCCAGTGTGGTTTTTGCTGTGGTCAGTCCCAGTGTGGTTTTTGCTGTGGTTGGTCCCAGTGCAGTTTCTGCTGTGGATGGCCCAAGTGTGGTTTCTGCTGTGGATGGACCCAGTATGGTTGGACCCAGTGTGGTTTTTGCTGTGGTCCGTCCCAGTGTGGTAGTGGGTGATGCCATTGCTTGTGTTGGTATTCTTTTTGTAACGGCTGTGATAGGTTTGACCACAGCTGATGTGATGCTCTACTGATTCTGTTTAGTGGAGTTCACAGGGCCTTGGCAGTGGCTACGGTTGAGCACACAGCAAGTTCACTAACACACTGAATGTTTCTCTTAATGTGCAATGGCAGGCACTTGGTATCCCCAGCAGCTGTTAGTACTCACTTGGTATCCCCAGCAGCTGTTAGTACTCACTTGGTATCCCCAGCAGCTGTTAGTACTCACTTGGTATCCCCAGCAGCTGTTAGTACTCACTTGGTATCCCCAGCAGCTGTTAGTACTCACTTGGTATCCCCAGCAGCTGTTAGTACTCACTTGGTATCCCCAGCAGCTGTTAGTACTCACTTGGTATCCCCAGCAGCTGTTAGTACTCACTTGCTGTTGTTTTTCCGGACAGTATCATTTCAGTTGTGTTGTGTCCTGGAAAAGAGAAATGTTCTCTTTAGTCAAAAAGTGTGGGATCTTCATGGTTGACTGATTACACAAATGAAACATAAAATGCTCAATCCAAGTGTTTGGTGGAACAGTGTTTAGAAAGTTCCATTACCCTGGAATGCAACTGAAATTGTGCAAGTGTTG
This sequence comes from Lamellibrachia columna, assembly GCA_963662155.1. Lineage (NCBI taxonomy): Eukaryota > Metazoa > Annelida > Polychaeta > Sabellida > Siboglinidae > Lamellibrachia > Lamellibrachia columna. Next base: position 44,457,334 of record OY759274.1, read on the forward strand.
AAATGATAAATGGTAAACCATGGTAACGAAGTACCTAACAAATATTGATATGGCGACATACTGAATGAATGCATACAGGCGTGTATGTGGTGGCATACATGCCTGTAATAAAAAACCCTGTATACATTAATTTTTTCCATTGCTGTATATTTACAGGGTTATATAGTATTTGGGTTTCCTAGCAGGTTGCCAGCATAGACATTTTAAGTGTGGAATCTAGAAATTGTATGGGAAATTTGTCTCTTCAGGCCAGTTTGCTTGATGAGATACTCTCTAAGCAGCTGATCACAGCTAAACTGGAGGTAGCATAGTGAGTTTAGAGATCGAGATCACCAGCTCTATGAGGCGCACTGAGTCCACAACAGGTTCTTTTCCATTTCCCCGTGTGGGATCTTTTACTTCCCCTGGCATAGACACAAGGTAAGAGGGACCAACAGCTTTTAGTCTCTTCCAACGCCCTACCACACAACCACCACGCCCGACTGTGTACACCCTACCACACAAACACCACGCCCGACTGTGTACACCCTACCACACAAACACCACGCCCTACTGTGTACGCCCTACCACACAAACACCACGCCCTACTGTGTACACCCTACCACACAACCACCACACCCCACTGTGTATGCCCTACCACACAAACACCACGCCCTACTGTGTACACCCTACCATACAACCACCACACCCCACTGTGTACACCCTACCACACAACCACCACACCCCACTGTGTACGCCCTACCACACAACCACCACGCCCCACTGTGTACACCCTACCACACAACCACCACACCCCACTGTGTATGCCCTACCACACAACCACCACGCCCCACTGTGTACACCCTACCACACAACCATCACGCCCCACTGTGTACACCCTACCATACAACCACCACGCCCCACTGTGTACACCCTACCACACAAACACCACGCCCTACTGTGTACGCCCTACCACACAACCACCACGCCCCACTGTGTATGCCCTACCACACAACCACCACGCCCCACTGTGTACACCCTACCACACAACCACCACACCCCACTGTGTACACCCTACCACACAACCACCACACCCCACTGTGTACGCCCTACCACACAACCACCACGCCCCACTGTGTACACCCTACCACACAACCACCACACCCCACTGTGTATGCCCTACCACACAACCACCACGCCCCACTGTGTACACCCTACCACACAACCATCACGCCCCACTGTGTACACCCTACCATACAACCACCACACCCCACTGTGTACACCCTACCACACAACCACCACACCCCACTTTGTACGCCCTACCACACAACCACCACGCCCCACTGTGTACACCCTACCACACAACCATCACGCCCCACTGTGTACACCCTACCACACAACCACCACGCCCCACTGTGTACACCCTACCACACAACCACCACACCCCACTGTGTACGCCCTACCACACAATCACCACGTCCCACTGTGTACACCCTACCACACAACCACCACGCCCCACTGTGTACGCCCTACCACACAACCACCACACCCCACTGTGTACGCCCTACCACACAATCACCACGTCCCACTGTGTACACCCTACCATACAACCACCACGCCCCACTGTGTACGCCCTACCACACAACCACCACGCCCCACTGTGTACACCCTACCACACAACCACCACACCCCACTGTGTACGCCCTACCACACAACCACCAAAAATAAAAAAAAATTATTTTGTCCTCACATCATATAATAACAGTTATGATAGGTTGATACTTAGTATCCAATAACAATTGTTTGTAACCTTTTAAGTGGTATTTTTACTTGCAAATTAGGTTGTTTGAAGTACAAAAGGAAACAATTACCATTTATAGGGTTTAGATGTTTTAAAGACATTTTTAATGGATATGTGAATGCGGCATGTATCGCTATTATCTAAAACAAGAAAGATTCATGAATGCAAGAAAAATCCATGACATTTGTGTCATCACATATTGTGAAACAGCCCCTATGCAAATGGCGTCATTGTGGAATACTTTTTTGATACATTGTCATGACTCACAAACTAAAGATCCTGCATGACTTACTGACAAACAAACAGCAGGAACACTATTCCTAGTCTTATGTCCCATAGTTTGACCTAAATAGAAGAAAAACGGCTTCCAAAATTAGGGCCATGTTCTGACTATTTCCGACGGGGAGAATGGGAGATTGTGGGAAAGGTATCTGCAGGGCAACAGAAGAAGGAAGGAAAGACTGAAATGCTGAAAATAATATTATAATAATTATATTTTTAGAATACTGTGTATATCCATTTATCCATTCATTGGTGCTTGCTTAAAACGCATAAGTAATATATAGCAGTGGTTGTGAAAGGAACATTAATCTATGTAAGACTTGTGATAATGATGATGATAATGTAGATGTCGGCAACTTACATAACTCCACAAGGATCAGTAACTCCACCAGGATCCATAGTGTCTGTTGACTGCTAGTGTGATCACATCCTGGTGTTTGCAGGCAAATCAACAGTGTGACTCATTCAAATGTGATAGGGTCATCTAGTCTGGTGTCACAAGGGAGAACTGCAGCACCAATCATCTCATACCTTTGCTAGCCAGGCAGCTGATAAGGGGTTGATTCACAAACAATCAATGATGGGTTAGCTTAGTTGTGCTGTTGGGGGCAGGGTGGGGGGGGGGGGTGGGGGTATTTAGACAGACTTGACTGTTGTGTTGACATTACTTCCAGTACAGTGATATTACCTGCACTCTGGTATTTTTCTTCAGCATTGATTTTGTTACTGGCAATGTATTTCTATAGGACTTGCCTAATATCATTTTGACATCTTTTAAAATACTATAAAATAAAGGTTAAATAAAATTGGAACATAGTTTTGAATAAGTACCTGGGGCAGGTTGTGGAGTCGATTATTGCATACATTCTTACATCCGAAGTTATTAAACTTTTAACAGATGAAATATACAATCCAAAAACAGTAGATTACACTTTTATAAACAGTTTTTTAAAACATTCTATTGAGTTTGCATTTTATAAAAGTTCTGAGATAATGTCTCACCGTTATGCTCCTCTATAAGCACATAATTTATGTGCTGAACTATAGACAAGTTGTACTTTCTAACATGTTATTGAACTAAAGTTGTATCATCTGTGTAGACTTGTTGTCAGTGGGGCCTACGTAGACACATTATTGAACTAAAGCACATTGTGTTGTCTGTTAGACTTGTTGTCAGTGGGGCCTACGTAGATACATTATTGAACTAAAGCACATTGTGTCGTCTGTTAGACTTGTTGTCAGTGGAGCCTACGTAGAAACATTATTAAACTAAAGCACATTGTGTCGTCTGTTAGACTTGTTGTCAGTGGAGCCTACGTAGAAACATTATTAAACTAAAGCACATTGTGTCGTCTGTGTACACTTGTTGTCAGTGGAGCCTACGTAGACACATTATTAAACTAAAGAATATTTGTGTCGTCTGTGTACACTTGTTGTCAGTGGAGCCTACGTAGACACATTATTAAACTAAAGAACATTTGTGTCGTTTGTGTACACTTGTTGTCAGTGGAGCCTACGTAGACACATTATTAAACTAAAGAATATTTGTGTCTTCAGTGTACACTTGTTGTCAGTGGGGCCTAAGTAGACACATTATTAAACAAAAGAACATTTGTGTCGTCAGTGTACACTTGTTGTCAGTGGAGCCTACGTAGACACATTATTAAACTAAAGAACATTTGTGTTGTCAGTGTACACTTGTTGTCAGTGGAGCCTACGTAGACACATTATTAAACAAAAGAACATTTGTGTCGTCAGTGTACACTTGTTGTCAGTGGGGCCTAAGTAGACACATTATTAAACTAAAGAACATTTGTGTCGTCAGTGTACACTTGTTGTCAGTGGAGCCTACGTAGACACATTATTAAATAAAAGAACAGTTGTGTCGTCAGTGTACACTTGTTGTCAGTGGGGCCTACGTAGACACATTATTAAACTAAAGAATATTTGTGTCGTCAGTGTACACTTGTTGTCAGTGGAGCCTACGTAGACACATTATTAAACAAAAGAATATTTGTGTCGTCTATGTACACTTGTTGTCAGTGGGGCCTACGTAGACACATTATTAAACTAAAGAACATTTGTGTCGTCAGTGTACACTTGTTGTCAGTGGAGCCTACGTAGACACATTATTAAACAAAAGAACAGTTGTGTCGTCAGTGTACACTTGTTGTCAGTGGAGCCTACGTAGACACATTATTAAACAAAAGAACAGTTGTGTCGTCAGTGTACACTTGTTGTCAGTGGGGCCTACGTAGACACATTATTAAACAAAAGAACATTTGTGTCGTCAGTGTACACTTGTTGTCAGTGGAGCCTACGTAGACACATTATTAAACAAAAGAACATTTGTGTCGTCAGTGTACACTTGTTGTCAGTGGAGCCTACGTAGACACATTATTAAACAAAAGAACATTTGTGTCGTCAGTGTACACTTGTTGTCAGTGGGGCCTACGTAGACACATTATTAAACAAAAGAACATTTGTGTCGTCAGTGTACACTTGTTGTCAGTGGAGCCTACGTAGACACATTATTAAACAAAAGAACATTTGTGTCGTCAGTGTACACTTGTTGTCAGTGGAGCCTAAGTAGACACATTATTAAACAAAAGAACATTTGTGTCGTCAGTGTACACTTGTTGTCAGTGGGGCCTACGTAGACACATTATTAAACAAAAGAACATTTGTGTCGTCAGTGTACACTTGTCAGTGCATCTTCATAGGCAGATATGATTGTTTCAGACATGATTCACGGAGGACAGGTTATGCAACATGCTATAACCGATGTTTTGTGCTTACAGGCTTGCTATGGCATCCAAAAAATTCCCGAGGGCAGCTGGCTGTGCCGTGTCTGTGCATTGGGCATCAAACCCCGCTGCATTTTGTGCCCAAATACAGGGGGCGCCATGAAGAGTACACGGTAAGCATCCTTGTTATCTTTCGTAGCTAAGTTGAACTGTGTTCTACTGTGCTAAAGATGTTCCATTTCATGCCTGTAGCCCAAGTTTTCATGGATTTAGAGCTGTATAAACAGTGTATCTGTAGATAATATAGGCAAGACGGGGAAGCTGGGTGTATTGTTTGCCTTAAATGTGAGCAGACTTGGAGGGGTCAGTTACACAGTACAGTCAAGCCTCGTTATAACGCGGTGGTCGGGGTCCACGACTTCGGACCGCGCTGTATGCGAGGTGCGTTAGGTGTTCCCATATCTGCCACCAGGGAGCTACTAAACAGCAGCGATCACTGCCTGCTGCACCAAGTCCATGAACGCTGTCGAAGCCCTGTGTGCTTGCAGCACTGTCTTATACGCCAACATGCAGCTTATGGAACTTATTAAACTTATTATACTGGCATCAACATGTATTATTTTTAAATGTCACACCCTGTTGATTCTTGAACGCCTACGAATCGAAAATAATAACCTGGATCTGAGCAGCCGAAAACATGATTTGACAAACGTAGTATGTAAGCTGATGAAACACAGAAAACGACAATAGGTAGAATTAATAATTGTTTCACTTTGTCTTTCAACCAATCAGGCCGAAGCATAAATTTATTACGCACCACCTAACATCGATTCATCGTTTCATATACGGATGACGAATTCGTATTTTCGCGCACTGGTTGCGCCTTGTGTTAGCCCATTTTGTAATTGATGTGGAATTGGAATTGATGTAATGTAATTGACCCCAAGTCTGATTCTGTGTGTTTGTCTTCAAGCTGTCTCCACACATCCCCTGCACGGCTAACACAGGACTTGTCTAAATGTTGTCTGCGTTTTAGGTGTGAATGTAAAGCTTATGTACAGTGTTTGAAGCCATGTAGAACTCTTTCAGGAGTGGTTCAAAGTGGGCACATGTTAGCTGTGCACTTTGGATACCAGAGGTGAGCATCGGGTGTCCCGAGAAGATGGAACCTATCACGAAGATATCCCACATACCGGTATGTTGTCAATGTAAAGCGAGTTAACATTTTATGTTTATCACAGAACAGTGAAATCATCTTATGTCGGTCAACCACAGTAGAGCTCTGTGTAGTGTTTTAAATGTAGAACAACAAAAATGTATTTGTGCTTGCGCGGTCTGTGCGAGCATGCATGCTCGGTCTGTGCGAGCATGCACGCATGGTCTGTGCGAACATGCGTGTGCGAGCATGTGTACGCAGTGTTATACATACACTGTGGAACCTCATTAATTTGAAAGCAGATAATTCAGAAACCTCAGCACCAGACATTTCACGGGAACGGATTTTCCAAACGCTGATGTAACCCATTAATTGCATCACTCGTTTTCTCGGAAAACCCATATATGTGGAAATATGTGTCATGCCAACCTTCATGATTATATTCATGGTATGATATGGTTGTTCAGTGAGCCATGACAAATAACCAATGGTGGAACACAGAACATAAAGCGGCAGTTCAGTAACGTCATTTGCAACTCCAGCTATCAGTCTACACTTTAGCCATAACTGCTTATAGACATGTTGGTGTGTTTGTGCGTTGAACTAATTGAGAAGAGATTCATCAGACTGATGATTGTGATACACTGTATGTTAATCTGACAGAGACAGCTTTCCTGTCAAAACGTTACAAAGAAAAAGGTCAAATTGACTTTGAACGAGTAAAAGATTAAAATTGCTGTGCATTGTATGAGATATGTTTTTGTCACAGTCAAGTCGGTGGGCGTTGACATGCTCCTTGTGTCGTGACCGAACGGGCGCATGTATCCAGTGTGCTGTGAAGACATGCAAAACGGCATTTCACGTGACATGCGCCATCCAACATAGTCTGGACATGAAGACAATCCTGGACGATAAGAACGATGACGTTCAGCTCAAGGTGGGTCACTGACAAACTTAACATTTCCCAGCCAGATGAAATGGTCTTGATCAGCTGTGCATCTAGTTGTTAGCTAGCTATATGTTCCAGGTCTTGTGGTTTACAGGTAACTCTTCCACATTTTTTTAAACGTGACTTTCTTATGAGCGTAGGAGAATGTTGTGCCTGACAAATGGCATGCGAATATTTTAGCCTCGTGAGATCCAATCGATATATCCTAGTTTGCACAGTGACCTCCTTTTGAGAATTCATAGCAAACCAGTAGACATAAATAAACATACTGGTTTGTTTGCCTGTGTTACGGATGTCTTTAATATTTTCATGTTCACATATGTACTGACAAATGAAAGTACGGTGTAAATATTTAATAACATGTTTGGCATCAACCCTCCAATCTGTGGAGGGGTAATGTCAAAATGAAGTTAGTCTTGGTTTTATGCCTGCTTCCTAATTACTCTGCCCACCGTCATCGTTTAGAGTTGACTGAGCTTTGTTACAATTCCCGTTTTCCCCTGCTATGTCAAAATTCCTGTTTTCCCCCTGCTATGTCACAATTTCCGTTTTCCTCTGCAATGTTGCAATTCCAGTGTTCCCCCTGCTATGTCAAAATTCTCATTTTTGCCCTGCTGTGTCACAATTCCCGTTTTCCCCCTGCTATGTCACAATTCCCGTTCTCCCCCTGCTATGTCACAATTCACATTTTCCCCCTGCTATGTCACAATTCCCATTTTCCCCCTGCTATGTTACAATTCCCGTTTTCCCTGCTATGTCACAATTCCTGTCTCCCCATTGACAGGCGTACTGCGAAAAACACACAAAGAAGAAAGACGGGGACGGGACGCCACGGAAGAATGAAGGTGTGGGGAAAGGGATGAAGGAGTGTGGAATGACAGAACAGGAGAAGAATGAACTGAGATCTCACAGGTGAGATATAGTTGTGTATTCAGCGGCCCAAGGGAGACGGGAAGGCAACCAAACCACACGACACACTGGGTTAACCATTTCCCTGCTAACGAGCCAATATATAGCCGCTGACCTATTTTATAATGAAATGTCACGCAGCTGAATTCGAAGATTCCGTTTTGCAACATTAGTTGCGTTTGGTTGCTGATATGTCGATGATGCATATATTTGCCTGCCTTTGAGAACAAAATAAAAATAAAGTCATAACCCAAAAACGAAATGAATGTTTACCAGTGTAAATGTATTGGATGAGAGTCAATGCGTGTTACTGAAAAAAAATCATTGCGTTACCAGACTATTATGTATCTGGAATTAAATAAAAAATGATCTTCCCTTTCTGGAAATATACAGTTTACTTAGGTAAATGTGCTCACAAAACAGATAAAATACAACTTTAGAATGTGGTGTGTCATTGCAATTTTGACTGGCACTGGAGGTAGTTGGGGTGGCTATTATATGCTTGTCTTGAGTAGTTTCAGTAGAAGTTTTTAAGATAATTTAACCACTTCTCCACAGATTGTAGTTGAAATACTATATAATATTCCAGATTAATAAAAAAAATTTCATTTATTTGGTTATGTTACAAGGTTTTTAAAAAATTTTGTAAATGTGAAAAAATAGCCACAAAATGCCAAATTTTATCATTTTGAGAAAATCCCCAAATAAATAAATTACATACATATAAGTATGACAGTGTCACTGATAACTTTGAGAAAAATTTGGGTAACATAAACGAATTATGTCTGCTACACCACCATGAATAACTTAAGCAAAAGTTGAATGACAGCCTAAAGTGGCAGTGTATTTTTACACAAATCCTTCACCAATCATAATTCTAATTGATGTAAATGTTGCCTACATGTAAGACGCGTTGGTACGCCAAATTGTAGTTTTGTAAGTGTTGTAATTTTTCTAAAATAGTAAATTAAGCATCATTTCCGGGTTGTTAGTGACAACAGAGCTGTCATGTTTGAATCATGCTTGAAATGTGAAATTTTTCACTGGCGTTTTATGTATTGTTGACAAAACATAAGGCCATTTCTAATATTGACGTCCCCTTAATTTGCCGCTATGATATCAGGTTACGCCATCCATCTGACAAACACGTGGCAGGGCGTGTTTACGATCATTTTGATTGGCCCGTTATCTGCACGGTCACCAGGTCACATCTACTTGCCAATTTCCGTTATAGCTTCAAAGGCACAATAAACTACGTTTTCTCTGATATTTGCTGTTTTAAGGATATGATGCGTACTGGAATCAAAATAGCCAGACAATGTTCTGCATTCATCGCGAACGAATAAAGCTGGTTCAAAGATCAAAGCACACGTGGTCATTGCTATGGAAACATTGTCAGCGTTTCAAAGAAGTCGGGGATTTCAAAAAGGACTGTTTTTTTAAATACAACATTAGTGCCAGGTGATTATTTGTGGTGTCGACGTTCAGTTAAATAGGCGTGTTGTAGTTTTATACTTATGTACAGTTTTATACTTATATACAATTTTATACTTATGTACAGTTTTATACTTATGTACAGTTTAAACATACAGAGGCTGATCATTTTTATTGTAAAGTCATGTTATATAGTATAGTGTATATCTATTCTAACATGGTGACTATCCAAATGGGTTTTAATAAACCACCCTTTTAAATATAGTTTGAATCTTATCTGTTCATAGAAATGGATCTTGCTACTCCATACATTCATGAACAGCTGTCGATAATTTAAAAAACTTGTGGACAAAGTTTATTGAGGTCTGGCATTCACGGGATCTCGTAATGGGCATATCATTAATAACCATGAAGTTACATTATGTTGCCAAGTCGAATTTCAATGTGAAGTTTTCAATTGGTGTGATTACAGACTGGAGAAGCTTGCAAAGGAATTCTACCTGTGTGTACAGGCGAAGGACATCGCACAGACGCTCCAGCTGGACGAAGACACAGTTGACTTCATCTACAATTACTGGATGCTCAAACGCCGGGTAGGTGGCACCACTCTACATAGCTTGGTGACTTGGCAAAATCTAATTACAAATACATCAAGTTAAAAAACGTCCGGTTGTGGCTTAAAACTGGGGTTCGTTCCAAGCCACGCATCATTATCAGGCAGTATTAGACAGGACAGGAATAGGCCTTTCCATACTCTGAAATTTCTCTGTATCGTGATGCGTACACAATATCATCATTGGCCATTGCGAAAATGCTACGCCTACGCTGGCTACGGTATGCAAACGCGGTACGCATATGCGATAGACAAATGCGGTAGACACAAATAAATGAATTGCAACATCACTGCAAAAAAATAGAGTGTCAATGTAAAGATTTCTGCCTGTGTATCAGTAAGAAGCGAAATAACAATATAATAACAAATGTATTGTTTCCCCAATCGTTATAAAGTTTATTCATATGCATCACCAGTGCAAAGTTTGGACCAAGTGTAACGTCTGCTGTTGCATTTGGGTGAGCACCAACCCGCTCCCATTTGTCAATTAATGTTCATTCTACTCAATAGCGAGTAGCAGTGATGCATAGTGAGTCGCTGCGGACTAGTCGTCATTTTCTGAAAGCATTTTGCCAGTCAGCAAATTATGTTCATGAATTACAATGGTATGTTAATAAGTTAAAATAATCTCAGCTAAAAACATTATTTTGCCTGGCTTAAGCGAATTAAACAACGGTTAAAATACGTGTGAGAACAAGCTACGGAAATCATGTGGCACCGCCGATAGTGCTGTATCCAATATGGTCGTGATATAAGCGAAACTGAACTGCATGGGCACAGCTTATTAACTGGTTACATCGAAATTGCTTCCATGTAACTCTTATGTCACATCATCGTCAAAGAGGAAGTCCGCCCACTTGTCGAACGGAACATACTAGCAGAAATTATTCGAAATGGCGGTGGCCCACCGAGCTAGTAAAAAATGTAAAAACTTGTGGCCCGAACATTAGCACTATATTTTTTGACGTCCCACAACCCTGGTTTCATTCTTAGCTTACAAGTGTCGTATGTGTTATAAATAATTTCTACTGTATCACAGCAGATACTAAAACTGACCGTCAGTTGTGTGTTCAGGCGAACTTCAACAAGCCGCTACTGATGCCAAAGATGGAGGAGGAAGATCGCTTGAGCAAGCAGAAGGAGAACAGTCTACTGGCTCGCATGAAGATGTTCATCCACCTCCGTCAGGACTTGGAGCGGGTATGTGCCACACACTCTCCTCCAGCCATGATTTCCATATTTTCAACTTCGTAGTGTAGCATTAGGATCCAACAATCAAAAATAGTCCCATCTGTGTAACTGCCGTGACATCAGCTCTCCTCTTGTCACCCAAACACACTGGACAAAATATTGTGAAATGCCTCGAAACGTGCACGTGTGAAATCTAGTTTTACCAGAATTTTATGATAATGGTATGTTCGCCATCACGGTGCAGATGTTGATGGTTGTATTATTCTTTGAAAGGTTTGCGACCGTAAAACAGAAAATTATGCTACTGACAGAAGTTTTACGTTGGAAGAAGTTTTTTAATCAATTAAGTTAAACAAATGGCTGAGGTTAAATTGCATTGTAAATTCATTTATTTTCGTAACACCTTAATTATACGACCCATTTTAAGCATACATGCCCTAATTAGCATACACCCCCTTTTTTATTAATGGAATCCATAATTATTCTAATTTAACTAGTGTGGAGCAACTAAAAAGTGTCGCCATCTGGTGTTAAATAGTTGGCACCACTTTTCAGTTCTACACTAGTCACCAAATGACACCACTAGTGTTAAACAGTTACCTTGTTGTCTAGAGAGAAAAAAATTTGGTTTATGCTTTTTACGAACAGATTTTTTTATGGCCCAATTTTTTCAAGCGTACTGTGCTTATAAGGTCGAATACGTACTGTGTGCTTATAAGGTCGAATACGTACTGTGTGCTTATAAGGTCGAATACGTACTGTGTGTGCTTATAAGGTCGAATACGTACTGTGTGCTTATAAGGTCGAATACGTACTGTGTGCTTATAAGGTCGAATACGTACTGTGTGCTTATAAGGTCGAATACGTACTGTGTGCTTATAAGGTCGAATACGTACTGTGTGCTTATAAGGTCGAATACGTACTGTGTGCTTATAAGGTCGAATACGTACTGTGTGCTTATAAGGTCGAATACGTACTGTGTGCTTATAAGGTCGAATACGTACTGTGTGCTTATAAGGTCGAATACTGTAACTTTATTTTTGTCAACAAAATCCTTTAACTTTATTGATTTTTTATAGCAAGAAAAATATTAAAAATACACTAAATGTCACATTATTTTACCTCAGCAAATGACAACGATGTTGTGTGTTGTTCTGGCAGGTGCGGAACCTGTGTTACATGGTGAGTCGACGGGAGAAACTGCGTCGACAGCTTTACAACCTCAAGCAGCAGATCTTCCAAAAACAGGTCCAGCTCGTCAACTCGTCCGACCTGCACAATTTTGGCACGCGAGACAAGAAGGCCCTGGTCGGAGCACACCGCCTCACGGGCAGCGTGTACGACCAGCCCGACGGAATCCTTCGGATGGCGCGACTTGCCGAAATAGCGGTAGCGGAAACCGATGCAGCGAGCCTCCTGGCTGATGGGGGCGTGCCCACGAGAGAGCGTCATCATCACGGACGAAGGCACCACGACCGTGGTAATGACTCGCTTGTGAAGGGCGCCACTGGTGGTGTCTGTGTGTTGAATAGAACTAGACATTTTAGCGATTGTCTTAGCGAGGTAACGACGCCGAAAAAAGGCATCGGAAGCAGCAGTGTTCGATCACCACAGAACGACGGATCATTGCAGACCGATACGTTGAGGAAAAAGAAACAACGGTCGCCTCTGCGGAAAGCGCAGGATGTGGCAATGTCGTGTGGTCCCAACGCGGCGGCAACTCGAAGCAGTCAGCTGCGTAAACTGCCTCATTCTCCCCGCGCATGCCGAAACAACAACAATAACAGGTACAACAGACTGCGACACAAACGTAGGAAGCGGTGCAGCTTCAGTGCCATGATGCACAAGTGTGATACTGAGCGGCGCACAGGGTTCTCAGCTCAGCGTCCCAAACGCAACGGAATCGTTGTTGCTGGAAGTAGACGGCTAGTCGTCGGCGATAATATCCGCGAAAAGGTTCAAAGTCGATTGCAGAATAGCACAAAACCATACGGCGTGTTGAACGGACTCCGCGAGCGCGTGCAGCGGAAGATTGAGAGTTTCTTTCAGCGGTCTGACGACAGCGGCAGCAATACAGAGCTCAAAGAGAACGAACCGGTTATCGTTGCGGATGCAGCGCCACCTAGTGGCAAGACGGACAAGTCAAGTGGCAATGCAGTGATCGGTTGCGATTTATTTCACCAAAACATTTTCTCCGACGCGATCCATGGAAACGGGTCAGCGTTTGGTCAGATTGCCAAGCAGGCAGGTTTTGGCAGTGGCGTTCCAGTTGCTGACAGTGTTGCCACCACACCGACGAGGAGCGCCAAAGACAGTGAGATTTCTGGTCGAGGAACGCCGGAGGTGCGCAGGGTGCGACAGAAAATCACATCCAGTGTTGAAGCTGGGAACAGCAGTATGTTGTATGAGACTGCCAACGGCTACGTGAGACCTCGCTGTAACACTCCGCCCACAAAAGAGGTAACTTTCTCGCCTTTCGGCAGTGGCAAGAAATTGTCGGAGGCATTGCGAACAAACGACAGCGAGACGGACTTGAGTGATGACGACATCAGCAATATCGGCAGTGAAGGTGGCGCCACCGTCGTGCCAGAGGACACTGATGATAATGACAGCTCACGCAACGTGTTTTTGAGTATGAGATCGTTGCGCAGTAAATCGCAGCGCAACGAAGCGGTTGCAGATGATCTTTCGGTAGATGGCAGCACTGCATCATCGAGTAGTCGTTACAGCACACGGTCGAGACTGGCTGATAATTGGTCAAAAATCACTGGTGCATGCAGTTAGCATTTGTATCAAAGCTGTGGGACCTGGCTGACTAATTGGCAGATGGTGTCGGGGGATGCACAATGCACTGGATCATTGTCACATCTTCAGTCTGTTGTTACATGTCTGCGACTGCTGCGAGTTTGGCAAATTCTTTGCTGTCTTGTACTAGATATTTCTGTTGCCCAATAGTACCTGGTGCTTCTCTATACATCCGACTGATTCAGCTTTGAAATTAAATGTCACAAAATATTGTAGCTAACGGTAAAGCACTAGTTAGCTATCTTCTGAAAGCAGTTTGTAAGCATTTAAACCTTGTTAGTTTTCTTTTTCACTGTCAGCTACATTTTGAATTAAAACTATTGATCTTATATGTTGTGTTTCCAGTGTCAGCGATCAGTTGCCGAGAATAAGAAATTTAAAGAATAGAAGTCACTTTAATAAGTACAATTCAACTTATTGTAACAGAGTCTCTTACCGTTTTAAAGATTTGCTGCTGTACCGGAAAGATATTGACACTCAAATCATTATGAAATAACATTTTGTCAAAAGTGGTCATAATTCTGAGGCATCGATATTTTACAAACTCTAAGGCGATGTTTAGAGAAAAGGGACAAGATATATGAAGTTATGATTTCCCAAGATTTTATTCTGTTATGAAACATACCATTGTGAAATTGTTTGCTGCATATGACTCGTGCACAGAGAACTAGTCGAATGTCTTCGTACGAAGGGCAGGGAGCACTGAACTAAGTACAGTGTTATGGCACGTTATGGATGCAACTGCGAATGTTTATTTCTTAAATTATCATGTAAATAACAACCTGGCACATTCTTCTTGGCATAAACTTGTGTGAAAACCATTGATAAAAAATGTTCTTATGTTGTGACAATGGTGACAATTGATATCTGAGTTGTGATTGTGTTGTGACAATGGTGACAATTGATATCTGAGTTGTGATTGTGTTGAGCTCACAGTAGTGTCGACACCACTTATGTTTTGTTGGTGAGGTGGCGCCACCTGGGCAGCAACGAGGAGTTGTTGGTTGTCCACGCATGCAGCAATGTTCCTTCTTTGGGCCCGGGTGGCTGCTTTAGTCTATTTATTGCAGAGAATCTTGTCGAACAACAATGTTGGATTTGTCTGTGGCGGACGGAGAAAGTAGTCTTACCTACATGTCATACGTGACGGGTCTACCACTACTGTGTTGTTAATTTACCCAATAAAAAATTAATTCTGGAGTTAATGCATTGTTCTTGCGTTTCTTGTTAAAGGATGAGCAACCTCGGTGCAGACAAAAGTTAAAACGAAACAAAAGCCATGGTTTTGGGGCTATGCACCTAAAAGTGGGAGATTCTGGTCAATTCTCCATTGAACTGGGTGTCGACATGTTAACCAGTGCGACAGATTTTTATATGGTGAGTGAATATTATGAGACGACTGCATCCATGATGTAGGGTTATCTAACCATACGGCACGGCCCATGAAATTAAGATTCTGTTTGTTTAACAGGGTTTACGTAGTAAATCACTGACACAATATTCTTAATTCCAGTTGCAAATAGTTGTTTTTAGTAACCCTTATAGATGCATAGGCCCAAACCACAACTTTTGTTTCCCTTTAAACAAAATGCTAATACACACAGTTATAACTCATAACACATGTTGCAATGGTCACTGTAGGCTACGGGGGTCATGCCTCAGTTAGACTTCCTGGTGTGTTGGACGCATAGTAAGTTTCGATATAGGAAGTTTTTAAAAAATCATACTATCTGACATAAGTGCATTTGTGCAGGGACATTACCAGGTTTGCTAATTGTCATCTGAGAGTGAAATGTTGGATTTTTAGATGATTTTAATAGGTGGAAGGATATTTGTGATTTTTTTGGTCACTAAACACGCGTGCGCCGTAATTTGTGCCAATATTGGTAAACATTGAGGGGTATCGCACATACAGGCATATTACAAGAGTTAGAAATGTCTAATTTTGACAAAACTCGACCAGCGTGTCCGTGGGATGATGACAGCGGCTGGTAAAAATTTTTATTATAATTTTTTATGCTCACGTTTTATTATAATTATGCAAAACGTTAACATGGCCACCAGTGGTAGGCACTTCAACAAAATCCGCTGAGTGGCTCGTGCGGCGTGCCGAAAAATCATGTCAGTTTATCTGCACCGATTCTCGGCACCCGGGTTCTCCTTTTGTTTTACATCCTGTATTGTCGGCTGTTTCCGTTCCTTTCTGTGACTTACAGCGGCAGATTGGTTCCGTTCCTTTCTGTGACTTACAGCGGCAGATTGGTTCCGTTCCTTTCTGTGACTTACAGCGGCAGTAACTTCATTTTCATGATCGTCTATTTTTGATAAAAATTTAACCAAAATTAAGGTGAAATACATCGATTAGACGAGATAGCTGTATTTCTTGTGTAAATTTAGCAGACAAAGCTATTTATAACTCCATCCATATGTTCGTGACTTCTTCTAGAGGTCTTAGTTAGTCTGTTTAAGAAATATTTTCCCACTACGCGAATGCACATGGGTGTTTTTGAGCTTCCCTAATTTGTGAAATTTTACCCGATTTTGATTCTTGGAGTTGGAGAGCAAGATCAACTTAACCAAAATCATGACTTATTTACATTTCTATGATTTTAATTCATTACAAATAATACAAAGCCAATATTTGTTTGATATTTGTTTTGCAAAACAAATTTTAGTAATGGTACATTTATATATCTATTTTTTTTGGTATATCTATATTACTATAATATCAAGTAGTATATTTACATAATGCATATTGCATGTATTCTTTTGTCTAAAATAAAAGATTGATTGATATTGATTAAACTTGTTGGGCCTGGCTGTGCTAAGTTGGTAGAATAATTAAATTATTATGTAATTTTTCAATGATTGAAAAAAAAACTGCACAAGAGATATTCTAAATCACTAGTTAATAATTAATTAATTGCTGTACTGAACCTGCAGTAAACTGTACATGCATGAAATTACAAAATGTCAGAATATATAATAAATTGTGTTATATTTATGCAATGACATTGTTTTTTTACACAAAAAAAAACATTTAGCACTCTAATTATTATTTTACCATATTCACCATGCAAGACTATTTTTGTGTTCTTTGGCAGGGAAAGAAAGCCCAGGGTCTGCCAAAATTACACAAATATCTTCATAATCATGGAAGTTGTGGCTTTTTATTGAAATGTATTGGTCTGTTGAGATAGCATGCTGATTAGCCATTGTTGATTTATTAATTGAGTTACTATTAATGATAAATGATTAATGTATATTTATGACCCTACTTAATGTGTTTTGAAATTATACAAATATCTTCATAATGATGGAAGTTTGGCATAAAAAAGATGTTGACCTGTTGCGTTTGCACATTAATTAGCCAATATTTACTTAATAATTACATCAATAGGGTTATGAAATGACTGATGTATATTTTATGACCCTGTTTAATGAATTTGTAAACCCTGAACAAATTATACAGATGTCTTCATAATCATGGAATTATGGCCTTTTATAAAAATGTATTGGCCTGTTGAGTTTGTGCATTAATTAGCCAATATTGACTTATTAATTGCATCAGTTGAGTTATGAAATGAGTGTGTGATGTATATTTATGACCCTGGTTAATGAGTTTGCAAACCCTGAACAAATTATACAAATATCTTCATAATCATGTAAGTTATGGACATGTCATGTGTCGGTCAGTTGACTTCACGCACTAACTACCCAATATTGACTTATTAATTGCATTAACTGAGTTACTCTTAATGATACTTGACTGGATTATGCATATTTATGACCCTACTTAATGTGCTTGCAACTCCTAAAAAAAATTATTAAAATATATGCAAAAATCAAAAAGTAATGTAATTTTAATCATACATTGATTGAAAGAAAACACAAAAATTAGAGTCTTTTTCCTGTATACTAGATACACACAATTTTTTTTTACCGTATTAAAATTACAATATCTTTGGATGTAATAAAGCTATATTAATAAAATAAGCAGTTTTTGGTTCCTTTACATTTCACCTTTCATTTAAATCAATTGCCAATGTTCTATCATGATATATAATTTTTCTTTGAAGTGCCTACCAGTGGGAAATGTAACTGTATCCTGAACCCTACACAAAAAGGCAAAGGACCTACACAAATGTCCCATATATCTCTATGAAAGGAATTGAAAAGGCACAGTGCAGATGGAAACCATCATTATACATAGATTACAACAGCAGTTCGTCTCGAAGATATTTAGGCATATTAAAACATACCTGGGAAGGCTTAAATTAGCACGGCTAACCTGTTTTTCCGTACTCAGCCACAGTGTGACAATACTCCAGGACGGGATTATGCACTTATAAGGAAGAAGACGTTCTAGGTTACGCATGAGGCGTCCACGAGAGAGCGCCACTGCTGAAGCATATCAGAAAGTTGCTATGAAAGGTATCGGGGAAGTAGTAAATATAGTGATTTGAAATACGCAGTTCGATGGATATACATAGCTTCATATATCACTTTTGTCCACGGTAACAGAAATAAATTAAATTTGTTGACCGCCTACACTAAAATATGCTTGAGAATCAATCATATTGTACCATATATACAAGAAATTCGTTAATTGGCGGTTTGTTTATTTAGTTTAGGTGCACCGCCACCGACTAAAAACACGTCTTGTCGCTTTATAATATAATGTCTGAAAACAAACCCATGGCGTCAAAGTGGAATGCCATACAAAATGAAATATCAGATGACAAGTTAATTGACATTGGCGTATTTAGGGGGGGGGGGCACTGAGATAAAAAAAATTCGTGAATAACCAACCTGTTGCGCCAAGGCAATGCATGGTAGCATAGCAAACGAAAGGTGGATAATCTTTTCACTCCTTTAATTGCTCCCTTAAGCGCAGATACAGATCGAGTGGCATGCACACGCGTCCCCCGGCCGTTCCGCCCCTGATGAATACTTCTGATTTCAAATCTACAACTAAAACAAATATAATATAAGCCGTCTATTTACCTAGTATAGCTATAGGCTATGTACCATGCGTGGTATGCAGTTTTGATTTGAAAAAAAGATAGGTCGATATATATATATTGTACTACAAACTTCATCGGCGGTGTGTGATGTATTTGGAATCAATTTGGAATTGTGAACACTTTCAAATAAGGTTCAAATAAATAAACTCAGTAAACATGTTATTGTAAACAATGTTATTGTATAACTTGTTATTGTAAACAAGATACACGTGGCTTCTGGCTTTCGCGCCTACTGACGTTTTCAGCTACTTCGTGACCGCTATTACACCTTTCGACAACCCTCCCTGCCAAAACAAATTACAAGTTATGTTTACTAGATAATTCATTCAATAAAACTGTATTTTAATAAGCAGATTATTATATATATATCACATATTTTCAATTTGAATAAACTTATTTTAATGTTACGACATAGAAACATCAAATAACAGAAGTTTATTGGAATGTTTAGTGCAGCACAGGCGCGTGATCACATGACCAGGGTCAAGAAAATCATGGCGAAACGAGTGTAAGCGATGGAGCGTACGTTGTCCTGGAATACAGTGGAAAGCTGGTGAAAAATCCACGATGCAGCCTCCGCCAAGAAAGGTACAGTGATCATATCCTGCAGATAGTTGAAGCTGTCATAGTTGCTGGCATTCGTATCGCGAGTTAACGTCAGCTATATGTCTGATGCGACTGTTTGTAGCCGACAACGTTTGTTTTTGTTCGAATCTAGGTGAAGCCAACGGTGGCGATGAAAAACATCCATGCCGATCAACTGTCTAAGTTACAGCAGAAGCATCAACAGGATCTAGAGCTTTTGGAAGATGTACGGTACGTCCGAAGTTTCTCTGCCGTCTTGTTATTCTGGTGTTGAACACTGCCGAAATCCCTCTGCCACACGCTGAGCCTGAGGATGTTTCCTTTAGACTACGTCTACTGGAATGCCGCATGATCAGTCTAGATTACACCCAATTACTTGAATTAGGTTCCGCACGAGGCGCTGTGTACCGAGGAAGTTCTGAAATTGACCCGGGTATAGGGAAATCCATTGCCAGCAACTGACCAGGGCTGTCAAGCATTTGCTAAATATATTTTGTAAAGTCCAGGGATGGGGTCAAATACATTTGGCCAAATATACAACTACAAATACAGCACTTTTTCAATTGTCAAATACAACTTCAAATACAAATGCAGCGCTTTCTAAATTGTCAAATACGACTACAAATACATTTCTTTACATACAAATATGTTTCCGTTCCATGTAGTTTTTATTGACACATTTTCTGTTTTACATCTTTTGTCATCTTCTTTGTCAAATAAAAATGCCTGGCATTGTCTTCTGTGTAAATTATATTATTATTAAATTCACATTCATTACAACTTCCAAAAGTCCTGATTACATTTCACAAACGTCAACTGCTGAAAGCGGTCATCAGTACAGCTACACTGATAATGACAGCACAGAAGACTTGGCCTTTATATCATGACTACTGATTGACCAGCCACACAGTAGAAAATGCATGCATTAAATATTGGCTTCTTATGGTAAACTTCCCATTGAAATAGAAAGACATCACCAAATCAAGATAAACCCCCAGTTCAGGCAGCTTAATTATTCTGTATAGTTGCACCATTGCCTTGATCTCCAGGGGAAACTCACAGGGGAGGCACAGCTGAGTTAACAAGGAAGGAAGCCAAGGGTACTTTTTCATTGTGCCTTTCCTACAAATCTGATCCAGGATGTCTGTTTGTTACTAGTGATGCTGTCTGTGACTGCATGTCAGTGTGCTGGATCTTTATCTCAGACTTGAGATAAAAGTGGTGTATTTGACCTGTATTTGAATCAGATACATCAAATACAAGAAGCAAATACAAATATGTAACTTTTGCAATAGGCAAATACAAATATGAATTTTGCTGTATTTCAAATACAAATATGTATACCCCATCCCTGGTAAAGGCCTACCACATAATATCTGCTCAACAACAAGCATATATATAACAAAAACTACATTATCAAAGTAGAAAGTAACTGCTAATACTGTAGTTATACAGCCATTACAGGAAAAAAAATGTTGTGTTGATATTCACTGATGGATTCAGTTAAGACGTCTAGCTGAAGTTTGCCAAAGTGGAATATGAATTGAAACCAGTTTTCTGTAGGCATGATCATCTCTGTTGCACAAAACAAACCTTTCTACCCTTCAATTCCTTATATGAATCTATCTGATATGAACTTCAGTTGGATATTTTGGGGTTGTCCAGGACTATAATAAATGTAATTTTCGAACTTAACACCGTTAAGTTCCCCTGCTTTTTATTTTGTCAATTGTAATATTATATTTGATCATAAATTCAATACTGTGTCTGGATTGGAATTTCAATATTTTATTGTGTAGAATTACAAAGAAGTATGTCAACAAATTGGGTTAGCCAAATTTGGAATGCCTACCCGAGAATGCTAAGTGAGTCAAACAAATTGTAAACCTCTCCTAGCAGCTCTCATGAAGACAGGACTGGTCAGGGCGGGGAGTGGCAGAATCGTTACTGGGAAGACATTCATGCTGTCTTCCTGGAAAGAATGCATCATGTGTTAATGCACATGTCCTGTTTTGTTGTCATGTCAGAGTAAATTCGTGGAAACAGGACATAAGAAATTCAGGTTTATTATTGTTGATGCATTAATTTCTTGAAAAACATCATACTATGGCTGTGTGGGTAATGCAGGGAATACAGCACTGCCAAGTTATTTGTCATATATAGTGACAATATGAAGCCTGTCCTTTGCTATATGGCATACAATAAAAAAAATTGGGGGTAAAGGTGTTGACAATTTACACAACAATCTTTTTATTGACAATATTGATGTTAGCATGCTGGCGTAACTGAATGCACACAAATGTTAATGACCTCGTGTAACAGCCGGCAGCTGTTGCTGCAGAAGTTTAGCAAAATTGCCTTGCATTTGTTCAGTTTTACAATATATGGATTGAATATCATCATTTTGTTCCAATAAAGAAATTTTTCATGGTTATAATATTGCTTCTATTTCAAAGGTTATAATATTGCTTCTGTTTCAAACGTTTCACACTATAATAAAAAAATTATTTTCTGCGTACATTTAGCATCTGCTTTGGATATATAGTTAATAAAAAAATTGGCAAGAACAGAAAAAAAATTAGGAAGCAGAATTGTTGTTTTGCTCCAAGTTATTTTTCGTGGCGGCCAATCGATTGATGATTTTAATTGTAGATAAGTATTACGTGTCTGTTCATCCCTTTTCAGTGCATTAAGTTGCTTGATTGAAATTACCTTCATTCCACATTGGAATAACAGGAATATGGTGTTGTAATGTGTTAGTAATGTTAGTAATTAGTTAGGAATTGGAACTGATGGAAATAAAATATTGATTGACTGAAAGAATGTTAATCTTAATTATGTCGGACTGAATAAATAAACACCTGTGAGAATTAAATGATATTAATTATATTGAACACAATGCCATACTATATACAACCATAAAGCCTACTTGACTTGAATGTTAGACATTAAATTATCCACCCCATCAGCCATGTTAAGTTGCTTGCATTAAGTGTAAGGTCAGCCAGTGCACCTGTTTCTGTCCTTGGCATCTTGCTCTGTTTTTACTGAAATGATTTTGTTGATTTCAGCCTAGTCAGGGCAGAGGAAATGCATATGCACAGACATCAATATACAGACACTACATTTACGAATTCTACAGAAAGCAGATACAAAAATTACAATGTGCATATCATTCAGAATAGAAACTGAAAATGTTTTTTCAGAGACAGTGTGCACTGAACTGATAGTCTCTATGTGGAATATAGTTTTAGTTAACCAAATTGCTTTCATTTATTATTGTTGTCAAATAACAAGTTTTGCTCACAGCTGCTCTTTGAATAATTTTAATTAAATAAAACTTGTTTGTGTTACATTTGAGCTTTTATGTAACTTTGTAATTGAATAGTGATTACTGTATATCTGAGTCTAATCATAATTTTAGCTGTTCTTAAATAAATCATAATTATTCCATTGTAGTAATCACAAAGTGATCATGACCAAGACAGTGACTCTAGGTGTAATCCTCCTTCATCTGTTTTGTGATAAAAAATTAACACATTCCTAAACATTTGCATTCACTGCTCACCCAGGACTGCAAGACAGCCGAGATAGCTTGGACCATCTAGTTAGTTGACTCATCTACATTTTGTTCCCATAGTTGGAACAGATATTGGAACTAGGGCTTTTTCAGTTGCCGTACTAACTCTTTGGAATTCACTCCCTGTTAGTGGTAGGTCAGCAGGAAACATACAACAATTTGCTGTAATCTGATGCCTTATCTTTATAACCATCCTTCCCTCCTTAGCTTACCAGCATATCACTCCATCTGTTGACAGCAACATAACAGTGTAATTGTATATTTATTTCGAGATTGCACAATCCTTTCATTTTTGATGTGCCTGTGTGTTCAGGTTTTCGTGGATTTAGGCACAAATAGGGATATAAGTTTTATTAATTATTATTATATTAAAATCCACTTCCTTTTGCAGGTTGTTCAGCAAACAGCGAGCAGTGATTGAGAAAGAATATGCTCAGGTAAGACCTTCTACAAAGGTACACTGTCACTAGTGTCATTCCTTTCTGACAATGAGCCTTTGTGACATCCTGTCTTGGGAAATTTTCACATCTGTTGTCATCTTAGTCACATGGTTGATACAATGAATGGTCTTCTCATACGGGCATACCATGTCAGCCTCCGATAAGAAGGGGCTGTTCTGTCAAAGCCTTTTTCAGTTTCTAGATGTTCCTTTGGAACAGATGCAGAAGACCTGGGAGGTTAGGACAATGTCCTCAGATTTGTACTGGATATTTTTTTACAAAAAAATGGTTCAAATTAAGGCAAGGTTTCAGTATATGGAGGTTTGTTTCAAAAAGATTGGAGAATGCCCTTTGTTTTATATTTTGTTTACCCCAAATGGTTCAAATTCCATATTTTTCAGTAAAGGGACATTTCTAGAGGTAATTGTGGTTCATTTGATCTCACAAACCATGTGCAGTAATACCTGCCTTCAACGGACACTTCTGTATCCAAGCAAAAGTGTCCCTACATGGCAGTGTCCCGTCATCGGAGGGACTGGCCTGCTGGAGTGGAGGGTTCAGTACTACACATATATGGTAGACATATGCAGATGACGGATGTTATCAATTAACTTAATAATACATAAACAGGCTGTACAGTAAGGATATAACTGAGGTACATATACTACAAATAAGGCAAGTTAAGTGTTCCCATGTCTGCCACGAGGGAGCTACTAAACAACAGCGATCGCCACCCGCTGCACCAAGTCCTTGAACGCTGTCGAAGCCACTGTGTGCTTGCAGTTTATAGAGCTTATTAAACGAGTCAACTAGCATCGATGTGTATTATTTTTAAATGTCACACCCTGTTTAATGGTTAACTGAATAAAATACATGTATGTTTACCGTTATGGAATGACGATGTACTGGATTAATAGGCCTACGAATTGAAAATAATAACCTGGATCTGAGCAGCCGAAAACATATATGAGTTGACATACGCAGCATGAAAGCTGATTAAACATAGAAAACAACAATATGCAGAACTAATCATCATTTAACTTAAATTTTCAACTGATCTCGACTGAAGCATAAATTTATGACTTAACACTTAGCATTGATTCATCATTTCATAATGCAGATGACAAATTCGTATTTTCGCGCACTGGTTGCGCCTTGGGTTAGCCCATTTGGCATGTTGGTTTCACGTTGTTTAGATTTACGATGCAATGGGAGCATGCCATTTCACCCCAGTGTCATATTAGTACTACATACTAAATTGCATTTAAGACTGTTTATCTGATTCTTATGTAAAACGTATTTGTGAATCTCAATTGCAATTTCAAACCGCCTAAGGCTAAGCGAAGCCAACATCAGCGATTGATGGCAGCGCAAAACAAACAACACATCAGCGTTCATTGACAATATTCCCATATTTCTTGAGAATTGTCAAAGCAATTAAAAAAATTTTTATGCAGGCTTATTTGGCATTTCCGCCTGGCAGCAGAAAATCAGGGTCCACGACTAACCGCCTTATATCTGAATCCGCGATATAACATTGTTTTTCCCACTACACACAACGCTGTTTGTCCGCCGCCATTTTGGAAATAAAATATTTCGAGAAAAAATTACAAAAATAACAATTACTGTCTGCTTTAGCAGGGACAGAAAACCAAAATATCCTGTCCGCTGTCCGTGTTGACCATGTGTCCCCTCATCAGAGGGACATTAACATGGTAAAACAGTCTGTAGGTTGAAAAAGTGTCCCGACGTAGCAGGTGTCCATTCATCGGAGGGTCTGTTGAAAGCAGAGGTACTACTGTACATACATTTTAAACATTCCCATATTTGTCAGTAAACGGGGATATTTGTGCTCTAGTAGTGATAGTGGTTTATTTTATCTTTCGAACCATGTATAAAAAATCCTAAAAAATAGTGTTTAATTATTGATATGATTGTAGTGTTTTCCTGTAGTATTACATCTGTCTTCATTGCCTCATTAAGTTGCCATGGTGAAATACCATGCTTCACCATGGCACAATGTTTCATCATTCTAACCTGACCCGAGGGCCGAAGCCACTCTGCATTGATCAATCTACAATCTGGGTGTATCGATTGAAAGAAAGGAACCAAGTAATTAAAATATGACCCATGAATAACACTCAGTCAACATCAGTGGACATATTGATTTGCACGGTCAGATCATCTAGGACTTTCAAACTGTGTTATCTGGTTAACAGGCGGAATTTCGGGATTTGTGTTACAGTAATCTAGGCGGGATAGGGTTATCATATCTGTTACCAGGGCTGGTATTGTGTGGGTAGGCGGGGAATGTAAGTGGGAGGCTGGATGGCTGGATAAAGGGAATGAATTTCTGACTTCTGCCAATTGGTCAAATGTTGGTATATAAAAAATGTATTAAGGTTTTAGGTTTCAAGAAGTTATGTATGAGTGCTGCATTTTCAGCCCTTGGCCACTATGGGTAGAACTTCAGCATATTTTTTACAAGATGGCAGGACTAGTAAAGACAAACGTTTACTAGTCCGCCATTGGTTTTACTGGTCCTGCAAATTATCTAAACTACACAAATTTAAAGTCATAAAACAATGCATGTTGCTGCCTTTTTTAACTTGCTGGCTTATGCAGAGTAAATTAATAAAAAATGTACTATATTGTATTAATGTAAAATTTAAATATTTTGTTTACTAGACAGACAGACTAGTTGGTGCATGTGGTTTTACTAGACCATGGCAATCTTTGCTAGTGGGCAGACTGGGGGTTAGTTCCACCTCTAAAGTCCCAGCAGATGGGGCCCTGCAGAAAACAAGGTTCTTTGGGAATAACTGAACTGCACAACTCGTGGGAATTGTTTTCTTGTGCATACTTACTGTTGTTTGCATATAGCACCTTAGTAGAGGTGACTTGCTATCTTCAACACATACACATGTAGGTTGAACAAGATAACCATCCAAAGCAAACACTCCACATTTCAAGTGGCAAGGAAGCCATTGACTTATCAAGAGTCCAACAATTATTCATATATATGTAACCTGCCCTTACATGAGATATATGTCAGTGTAATTTTTTTTATTTATTCAGACTGAATGGGTGGAGGAAAGGTCAATGTTTTAAATCCTAGGAACTCTCATTTTTTCCATTATTTAATGTGTCAAAAGAATTTTTTTTTAATATTCTGCTTGATAAAAAGTGTGGATTAGGCTGCAGTAAAACAAACTTATTCGTTGCCATTTTGGTCAGGGAAAAGTTATTTCCTTGTATGAACAGGAGTTTGTGTTTATGGCTATACTTTAGATCTTTCTGTGGTGGGTCAGTCGCAGAGATCCACCTGTTACTGTTACTGCTGTCCTTGTATGGTAACTGAATTGTACTTAATACAGGAGATTGTGTCCCACTGTATTGATACCAGCTTAGTGACACATGTCAAACAGTGACAAGTGTCAAACAGTGACACATGTCAAACAGTGACACATGTCAAACAGTGACAAGTGTCAAACAGTGACACATGTCAAACAGTGACACATGTCAAACAGTGACACATGTCAAACAGTGACACGTGTCAAACAGTGACACGTATCAAACAGACCATTAATTTTTAGAGAAGGGGACAATTGAAGAGTTGTTGACTCAATCCATTGGAAGTGTCATAAACAATCCTTAACTACGCAGAGTAAAATACCTCCCTCCTTTCAAGAAACCGAAAGGTACAATGACAAATTATGACATTATTGCCAACTCTGTATTTTTAAATGTTGCCCTAGGTACACATGCATAGCTATGTTTTCTGATAATTTCCCGCTAATATTCATAACTTACGCAGGTACCTAGCTACGTTGCGCTGACACTTATAACTACATATACCCCTTCCAATTACAATGTTTAGTAAATTATTCGTTGCTTTTCTTCAACTGCTGGGAATCCTGAAATTACATTTTCAGTAATTAAGGTAACTGGGGCAGCTAGCATGTCAATTGATTTTTTTTTTCATTTTATTCTTCGTAACATGCTAGGAAATATTGAACTAAATGTTGACACCAGACTCCATCCTTTAAAAAACATTCAGGACTTTTGGAAATCCCCTGACTTCTTAGAAACGCTGACAATGTTTCTTTAGTAACGACCATGTGTGCATCGAGCTTCTAACCAGCTATATTCGTTCACCATGAATGTGGAACATACCGTCTGGTTACTGTGATTCCATTACATGATCAGTAGTATGTCTACCTATATCATATCTAACTAAATCATGTCCTTAAACCAGCAAATATCAGCGCTAATGTAGTTTATTGTACCTTTGAACGTACTACGGAAACGGCCTATGACCCTGAACTGGTGACCCTGCCGGATACCGGGCCACTCAAAATGATGGTAAACACGCCCTGCTAGTGTTTGTCAGATGGCTGGCGTAACCTGATATCGTAGACGACAACACATTACAAATACAGATTCAAGGGCCATTGTGGTAGCAAATTAAGGGGACATGTCAATATTAGAAATGGCCATTATGTTTTGTCAACAGTACGTAAAACGCCTGTGAAAATTGTCGCATTTCATGATATGATGTACCTATCGACATTTCTGTTATCACAAACAATCAGGAAACGTTACCTAATTAAATTTTTTAACAACTACAACACTGAAATTTGGCATATGAACACGTCTTATATGTAGGCAAATTTACACGGTTTGGAATTAAGATTGGTGAAGGGTTTGTGTCAAAAATAAACTCCACTTTAGGCTGTCATTCAACTTTTGCTTAATTAATTAACAGTGGTATGGTAGACGTAATTCATATATGTTAACCAAAATCTCCATAAAAGTTATCAGTGACACTGTCATACTTATATGTATGTCATTTATTGATTTGGTGATTTTCTCAAGATTATATAATTTTGTGGCTATTTTTTATCACATTTACAAAAAAAATCTTGTAACGTAACCAAATAAATTAAAAACTCAAAATTTTATTAATCTGGAATATTACATAGTATTTCAACTACAATTGGTGAAGAAATGCTTAATTTATCTTAAACAATTCTACTGAAACTACTCAATTCAAGACAAGCATATAATAACCACCAGGTGATTTAAACACGGATATAATAAATAGATCTATATCATTTAAAAATGTATTTTGCAGTGCACAAGCTTATTTGTGTTTGCAGATAATGATATTATGTGTCTTTGTAGGTGATCATTACTCATTAGCAGATATGTACTTATTGCAAATGTCTTGCACTCTAGTGATATAACTTGGTTTATCATTATTTTACTTGCATATTTCAGAATCACGTCCTTGCTGTTTTGAGCATAATTCCGGTTTGCTGTATTCATGCACAGTCTGTCGCAGTTACAGATGATTTCAGCCGTGTAACTAAGTTTGGTGGTGCGGTCTTTCTAATTACGATACCGTAATAATTAACTTTCTGTAATTCGACGCATGGTAAGTGATCCCTAACAAGGCTCATTAAGAAAATATGTCCGGCGCTGCGATTGTGATGTATTTTTTATGGTAGTGTCCACTGATGATGTTGCTTCATGCTGCTGGGTTCGTGACGCTGGGTTTGTGACGCTGGGTTCATGACGCTGGGTTGATGTTGGTCGGGAGTTAGGGAAGAATCACCAGCAGAAGTTTGGACTAAGTATTCAAAAGGGATGTCAGACCACCTTGTATTAGCAGAGTAACTTTTGTTAATCAGTCGGTCTGGCCGGGGATACTACTGACTTTTGCCATGATGACCAGTACAAGACCAAGGTTTAACAGGGTTGTCATCCAAAGCCACCAGCTCCAGATGCAAGTGTACAAGGAACCCATTGACTTATCCAGAGTCCATCTATTTATAGCCTGTCCTTACCAGATATATCTGCCAATTTAATACATTCACTCTACTAGCAATAACACAATCAGTAGATAATAATAACCATGTATTCTACTAAATTGTTTAAATAAGTTACAACTGTGCCAGTTCAGTCACAATTACAGATGAGTTTTGTAGGACCAACTGTTTCTTCTGTTTCAGTTTATTCAGCATGTGTTAATTGTATAATGTGCTGAATTTAGGTTCCTTTACAACATATGTGAGAGAGCAGCTTTTACAGATGAAGTCTGTGATGTGACGAGAGCACTGTAATTAAGCTTAATAAATGTAATCATTACAGTTACATGAAAGAAATTAGCTATATTTACAGCATAATTTCAAAATCAAAATAAATTACATGTACAGCATGTAATTAACTACAGGTACATTATTTTGCATGTAATCAATTACAGTTACGTAATTGGACCATGTGGTGTGGACGGCCATTCTGTCTACCTGGTGGCTGTTGAAGCATACAGGTGGTGTGGACGGTCATTCTGTCTACCTGGTGGCTGTTGAAGCATACAGGTGGTGTGGACGGTCATTCTGTCTACCTGGTGGCTGTTGAAGCATACAGGTGGTGTGGACGGTCATTCTGTCTACCTGGTGGCTGTTGAAGCATACAGGTGGTGTGGACGGTCATTCTGTCTACCTGGTGGCTGTTGAAGCATACAGGTGGTGTGGACGGTCATTCTGTCTACCTGGTGGCTGTTGAAGCATACAGGTAGTGTGGAGAGTCATTCTGTCTACCTGGTGGCTGTTGAAGCATACAGGTGGTGTGGACGGTCATTCTGTCTACCTGGTGGCTGTTGAAGCATACAGGTGGTGTGGACGGTCATTCTGTCTACCTGGTGGCTGTTGAAGCATACAGGTAGTGTGGAGAGTCATTCTGTCTACCTGGTGGCTGTTGAAGCATACAGGTGGTGTGGACGGTCATTCTGTCTACCTGGTGGCTGTTGAAGCATACAGGTGGTGTGGACGGTCATTCTGTCTACCTGGTGGCTGTTGAAGCATACAGGTGGTGTGGACGGTCATTCTGTCTACCTGGTGGCTGTTGAAGCATACAGGTGGTGTGGACGGTCATTCTGTCTACCTGGTGGCTGTTGAAGCATACAGGTAGTGTGGAGAGTCATTCTGTCTACCTGGTGGCTGTTGAAGCATACAGGTGGTGTGGACGGTCATTCTGTCTACCTGGTGGCTGTTGAAGCATACAGGTAGTGTGGACGGTCATTCTGTCTACCTGGTGGCTGTTGAAGCATACAGGTGGTGTGGACGGTCATTCTGTCTACCTGGTGGCTGTTGAAGCATACAGGTGGTATGGACGGTCATTCTATCTACCTGGTGGCTGTTGAAGCATACAGGTAGTGTGGACGGTCATTCTGTCTACCTGGTGGCTGTTGAAGCATACAGGTGGTGTGGACGGTCATTCTGTCTACCTGGTGGCTGTTGAAGCATACAGGTGGTGTGGACGGTCATTCTGTCTACCTGGTGACTGTTGAAGCATACAGGTGGTGTGGACGGTCATTCTGTCTACCTGGTGGCTGTTGAAGCATACAGGTAGTGTGGAGAGTCATTCTATCTACCTGGTGGCTGTTGAAGCATACAGGTGGTGTGGACGGTCATTCTATCTACCTGGTGGCTGTTGAAGCATACAGGTAGTGTGGAGAGTCATTCTGTCTACCTGGTGGCTGTTGAAGCATACAGGTGGTGTGGACGGTCATTCTATCTACCTGGTGGCTGTTGAAGCATACAGGTAGTGTGGACGGTCATTCTGTCTACCTGGTGGCTGTTGAAGCATACAGGTGTTTGTTTTTGCAGCAGTTTTCATGTTGCATCCGTGGATCTAGTGTAGTGTTTTTTGAGCAAGAAGCTTACTACAGTATGTAACTACCACAAAACTAGAACCTGCCACTCTAAAGCCCTGTACAGTGACAAGTTATAAGTTATGGTTTATTTTCTTTAAAAAAAATTATGTAAAAGCTACAGAATAGTTGTAGTTAGCACAGCATGCTTGGCAGAAATGTGTGCTGGAAATGCTGACTGGAAAATGTTCTGCCTAAACCTCTACCTTAGGAAATGAATGTGAATATAAAGTGCCGTTTTACTTTTACATGTGGCCAATCGGCCATCAATGATAATTCGACCAGCCTTCTGTTGTACCCAGGTGATAATTGCATGTGACAAGGCTATTGTCACATGTATAACTACCTGTCCCCGGTCTCTAAATAGATTCTCTATGGCAGCAACATGGGAACAGGTTACCAGAAATTGCCATGTCTTACTGCGAATATAATGTTATAATCTATTTTAAGTTTGTGTTTAATGTCTTGTTATATATATATCACGCATCTGTTTCACCCGTATAGTATCATAATATTTATTATTTTCATAGTCCAATAATTGTGTTTTTATTCTAGTTATTCATATTTTACTCTGTATTTATTGATCCAGTTTTATATTATTTTTTATTTGAATGTAACTGAATGATTTTTTTATTTTATATAGTTTAACTACTTTTATGTTATTGTTTCTCTACATGCTTTTGTGTTTGTCTAGTTCAGTTTTTAGCTCTTAGAATGTTAACAAGATTTAACAAGATTGCCATCCAAGGCAAAGGCCCATATGGCAAGTGCACAAGGAAGCCATTCGCTTATTGAGAGTCCAAAAATTTTTAATCTGTTTGTAACCTGCCCTCCTGAGATATGTGTCAACCTTGTTTTTAAACATATTCTCGCTGCTAGCAGTTACTCAACCTGTAAATAATTTGTTCCATTCAATGATTATCCTCTGTGTGAAAGAGTACTTCCTGATATCCAATCTACAGTGAACCTTTACTAATGTTACCTCATGTCCTCTAGTTCTATTATCTTTCTTGAGTGAGAAAAAATATTGCTATCAATATTTTCATACCCATTCAATATAGATCTTAGAAACTTCAATTTGATCTCCTCATAACTGCCTTGTATCTAGGGTTGTTAAACCACATTCATTCTTAGTCTTTATTAGTCACGTATAGTCTTTCGTATGAGATTCTAATTCTTAATAGCTGAATTAGGTTTTACTCTGGATATTAGTGTATAAATAAAGTTTTTTGTTAGTAATAATAAAATGGTATATTGTGTGTTTGATAGGATCATTCCTGTAGGATTTTGCAGTGCACAAGTTATCGATGGACGTACACCGAATTATCGATGGACGTACACCAGGTTATTGGCGAACATGTACTTGCGTGCCGACCAATCTACATCAATTCCTGCATCAATTTGTGGCTACAGAATCTGTATATCTGCTGGATTAGATTTGCATCGGTTTGATTTGACCAGTTCGGCCATTTATCTTTGCAGGAATTAACCGCTTAGGTCGGACGTATGAAATATTGATCAGTTGGCCAAAGACCCAGTCACGATATCTGTGGCTTGGTGTACGTAGATTTCTCGACGACGCTCGTAGAATTTACCTGTGAAAGTAGTGTTGCTAATAAGCAGTAATTGTGGATAATTGCCAAATGAACTGTGGTCATGTTGCTTGGTCATCACGACACACTACATATGCGCATGCTTTGTACGGAGCGTAACTCGATCAAGGCCCCCCCCCCTAATAGGTCCCAGCGCGGTGATGCCATTTATTGATGGCTAGTCGAGTGGAAAGGTGCGGCCCTTGTGAAGCTGATGCAGCAATGGGGCATTGATTCTTTTCTTCAGGCATGTTGATGTGCACACTTGTTTTTATGTCCCAGTCGATCAATAGCTCTTCCTTAAGATGAGCGGTGCCATTAGGCAGTGCCGCTTGAATGTCCCTGGCCAAGATTGATGTGGCACAACCACTCGGCACCACTTGGTATTGTTCCATGTAACTTCCTACATGTACATGGAACGGCTGGGTGATTTAGTCATATAAGTGTCATTTTCCATGATAATTTGCTAGCGTAACTTGATGGTATCTAGTCGCTGTTTACACATTTTTTACGGGTAATTGTGTAACAACTAGAATGCTGGTTAATTTGACAGTAGGCCTATAAATGCACAAAGTTGTTGGTAATTTGGCCAATAAATTGCAGGGCATTGTGCCTGGATTGCAACAAGTGGCGTATTTAGGATCTTGGCTGGGGGCAAGCTTAGTCACCCGATAGTTTTTTTGTACTATCGGTAGTGGTGCAACAAGTTATTCATGGAAAAATTCATATCCCGAAGCCAAAGGGGGCATAGCCTAATGCCCCCCTGAATATGCCATTGGTTGCAGCAGAGCAGGTAGTAGAAGGAAAGGGAAGTGTAGTTATAACTATTTATTTTAGGACTGTTTAAAAAATTCATGGATTATATTTTGCATGGTATGTAAAGCGCCCGAGAGCAATCTTGATTGTTCTGGCACTATATAAATAATAATACCCGTTAATAAATGTTCGGTTGTCCCTCGTTCTGATACTGACTTTTGCGTGTCCCTGTTCACGATTATGCTTTAATGATTCTGTTTTTTGCGCCTCTGAGATCAGGTTCCTGAGGATATAGGCGCCATAGAAGTTAATTATTATTATAAATACTTCTATTATTATTATTTCTCTGAATTCCCAAATCCAGCATGGTTTTAGATAGGGAAAGGTTTTAGATAGGGAAAGGTTTACTTTGCTGTCTGATCTTGTTCCTTCAGAATCCTCGGATACTCGAATCCTGATATCTGTCAAACATCAGAACGTTGAGCAACCGTTCAATTTCCCGTCAGTGCAACTTAAACCCTCGGAATCCCGGCCTAGATGTCCCTGCATCAGAAAATGAGACACATCCGATAGGCACAGCTTATCCTTATTTTGCCTTCATTTGCATTTCTCTAAATTCCTGTATCTGTCAGTAGCACTGGAAATACAGACAGTGAGACTGTCTAGATCTGATTATCGGAAAGATCACCCTATTATTAGGAGATCCCCATATCTGCAAGTAACATCTTATCATTGATGTTGCCATTATTGTCATCCATCATCATCAAAACGTGTGCATCAGTTCCATATAATACACAGTGGCATTTAACTTGCAAACAAAGCAATGTTTACTGATAAACATGCAGACAGTAATTACCTTGAGGCTAATTCACACCTAAGACCTTGTTGAACCTCAGTTAGTTCTGATTTACCTGTGCCAGTTATTACCTGTCCACCTGTACTTTGTTACCTGAGGAAGCAGTCACAATGCATCGAAGTGTCTTAATTCCAGTGGTCAGTCACACAGCTGTGCTTGTTGTCGAACTAAATAAACAAATGAAGTAAATTATCTACTTTTGGAAGAGACACTAAAAGCCGTTGGTCCCTTCTACCTGGTGTCTGTGACAGGGAAGTAAAAGATCCCATACGGGGTAAACGTGTAACCTGTCATGGACTAACCAACTCAGAAACGGCTAAATACGCTCACAAAAAGCACAGCCTCTAAATAGAAGAAGAAGATTGTATAAACGCTATCAGTACTTGAATATGTTAAAAAATAAAATTGACAAATATCACATAAGGGTAGGCTACACATGGAGAAATATTGTTTAGACTTCCTTGGCTTGCATTGTTCACTTTTGTTTTAGAATGCAATCTCACTAAATCTTGTTAGATACGTGTTTTACTGTTTCTCTTGAAGTTTGAATTTGTGTGTAATGATTGTAATAAGTGATTACATTTATTTACCATTATAATCGATTACAGAGCATAGACAATCGTGAGTCTACTACGACTCTGCACTTTCAGGAAGTTTTGTTGCACAGCCTGATTTTGACATGTCAGTCATTGATATAATCTGTTGAAAACATGTTAATTCTGATATCAGTTGTGACACACATGGATTGACACATATAGGTAGACAGTCATGCTGGAATAGATAAACAAACCTGGCAAACAGATAGGAAGAGAGAGGAAACAAGAACTGCAGTCCACCCTAGATGATAACAACAATAATAATGTCTTATAAGTTATATAGCACTGATATCTGCCTAGACAAGGCACTCACGGTGCTTATGCCGTTATCTCAGCTAGTTTTGCAGTAGCTAATGCTGTGACTGTAGGAGTTTATATAGATCAAGGCCATTGGTTCTGTGAGTCCATAACAGTTTTTTTTTCCTGTATGGGATCTCTTACTTCCCCTGCCATGGACAGTGTATAGACACCACGTAGAAGGGACCAAAATTTATTGTCTCTTCCAAAAGACACAGGCGAAGTGGGTGAATAATGTTGCCCAAGTTTCAATATGGCAGTATATATGGACTCAAGTTCCAGTCCTCTTGATCGACAGTGCAGTACGGCCAGTACCCTAACCTCTGAGCTACCACACCCGGTCGCCCCAGATACAAGATGCTGGGAATGTTCCTTAAAGGCTTTGTAGCAACGTTGTGGGTGGGCGGGCTTAAAACATGTGAATATGGATATTGTTGACGTACACGCGATAAAAAAAAATTTAAAACCCTCATTGAGGTACAAAAATCAAAAGTTTGTCTCAGATTAGCGGAGTCCATTGTCCGAAGCCGAACACACGCCGGAAACTCCCGAAGTACCGCGTGACGTCACACGTGGAACACAACACAACAAATATGGATTCATCGAGTGTCTCGGATGCGGAACCTGTTGAAGAATAAATCTTGCTACCAAGGACCCAGAGGGTTGGTTGGTTTTACGAAACTTCCTGTGACCTCAAGTATGCTTTTTTGGCACACCTACAAGTGACACATTAATTTGGGTTGTGCAGCTATAAATACATGTTTCTGAACAATGTGTTTGTTTCATTTGTACACAATGTAACAGTATAGGCAGTAGTACTAGTACACCATTAATCCAACAACATGTTAGAACGTACAGGTGTATATGATACTTGCATTTCCACAGGACTGAGTATTTTTTTGAAAACTATTGTTTCATTTTCCCTCTGTGGAGGTCATAGGTCATACATCTTACTGTACAAGATTTGTAAACCATGCAGTTTTGATGACTGATGTTAATTTATCGTTTTGCTCATGACTTTGTCACCCAAAATAGTAGGATACTTTAAACCGGGGGTTCTTAGCCGGTGGTCCATGGATGGCTTCGGGGATCCATGAACTGGGGACAAATATTTATTATTTCATTGAGCTCCTTCCTGTTTAAGTGCATTTTTCTGGGGGGTCTATACTTTCTTTAGATTCTCAAAGGTGTCCATGACCAAAAAATTATTAAGAAACACTGCTTTAAACATAGTTTACTATGTCATTAAAAGATAATGTAAATTGTTGTATTTTTATGCAGATAAGAGCATATATTTCAAAACTTTTCTAAATGTTACCAGAAAATAATCCCAATACATTTTTGGCTAACACAAGATTTTTTTTTTAGGGTCAAATATCCCCGTTGCAAAATGAAAGATTAAAAATTAAGTGGCCCACGTATGTGCATTAACGAAAATAACAACATCGTACTTTGGCCCAGAAAAAAAAATTTCTTGGAAGTCGGAGAAACGGGTAAACATTGACATCAGAGTCAGGCAGAATATTCCATTTCAATTCTCCTTTTCATTATTGGAAACACCATGTGTTTACTCAGAGGATAGCTCCGGTGTTTGACGTAGATTTGTGATTGAAAATCAATGTTTCTTGCATGTTTTGTTACTGTGGATTTCACTTGTCACAGTTGATTAATGTGGATCCATCGGCAGACTCCA
The DNA here is from genome assembly GCA_963662155.1 of Lamellibrachia columna. Lineage (NCBI taxonomy): Eukaryota > Metazoa > Annelida > Polychaeta > Sabellida > Siboglinidae > Lamellibrachia > Lamellibrachia columna. The sequence goes on from OY759274.1 coordinate 44,494,339, forward strand.
ATGTTGTCCTCTGCTTCAGTGGTCGTCAGACTCCAATGTTGTCCTCTGCTTCAGTGGTCGTCAGACTCCAATGTTGTCCTCTGCTTCAGTGGTCGTCAGACTCCAATGTTGTCCTCTGCTTCAGTGGTCGTCAGACTCCAATGTTGTCCTCTGCTTCAGTGGTCGTCAGACTCCAATGTTGTCCTCTGCTTCAGTGGTCGTCAGACTCCAATGTTGTCCTCTGCTTCAGTGGTCGTCAGACTCCAATGTTGTCCTCTGCTTCAGTGGTCGTCAGACTCCAATGTTGTCCTCTGCTTCAGTGGTCGTCAGACTCCAATGTTGTCCTCTGCTTCAGTGGTCGTCAGACTCCAATGTTGTCCTCTGCTTCAGTGGTCGTCAGACTCCAATGTTGTCCTCTGCTTCAGTGGTCGTCAGACTCTCTTCTCGATTGATTTAGCCCATGATCAGTTGGGTTCGCTGATGTTCAGATTTGTAATGTGTGAATAGTTCCAGTAAAAATGTAGTCTGTTCATACTTTTGCTAAAATCATAAAAAAAATTGACTTTGATAGTTAGACCTGGTTACTTGTGAATGAGTGAATACCCTTGTGTGTACTGTAGTATGTAGAACCGGACCACCTTTTTTTCCCGCTGAATTTTCACCAGATTCAGCCAAAAATAACTTAATTGTTTGTTCAATGATTTCACCATAACTAAATAACAGATTTTTACAAACGAGCTGGCATGTCTTAATGGATTCTAGATAGGTTTGATTTTGTGTGAAATGAGGCGAGCGAACAAACCGAATTGAGGACTTCTAATCAGGGTTGAAAAAAAAATCATGATTTAAAAGATTTGTTTTATTTATTTGATTTTTTTTAAATCTGGTATACACAATGTTATAAAATATTTTACTATCAGGCTATCTGGTGTCAATACAGCTACACAAGTGTACACACTTTGTGCTTTTGTATTAAAAAAAACACAAAACTTTGTTGATATCGATGCTTGTAAACAATTATTTGTGTTAAATTCATATAAATCAGCGATTAAAAAAACGGAAGTAAAAAAAATAAAAATAAATCATAAATTAATGATTTTTTTTGGAGCGATTTAAATCATGATTTAAATCAATGATTTAAATCAAATGATTTAAATCAAACAACCCTGCTTCTAATATTTTACCTTTTTGTCAGACAGTTGTTTAATTAACATGAAACTTAGAGTGAACGTAGTCTTTTCAGAATGTGGCCTGTGGTTTTATCGATGCCATCTAGGTATGCCTTGGTTGTGTGATCGACTATATTCACTCCAGGCATGTAATCTCTCCATTGATCTATGCAGGCAATCTACCATATGCTGTTGGAGTGGCTAGGTATGTTGTGTGCACTGCACTGGCTGGCTCTGCTTTATTCAGGGTGACAGGTTTCCCTGAAAAGACTACTTTACAATTAGATAGCTATTAATGGTTATATTGTTACGAGATTGGGGGATAAAAGAGAAATTCAGAAATAGAATGTTAAACACATATCTGCAGTCTTACATTACAATACACACAAGAGCAACTGTCGGTTTGCATTTTGGTAATCTTTTGAAGGAAACAATACCTGCACCCATACAGTGCCCTCTTATAAGGCCTAACAATACCTACACCCATACAGTGCCCTCTTATAAGGCCCAACAATACCTACACCCATACAGTGCCCTCTTATAAGGCCCAACAATACCTACACCCATACAGTGCCCTCTTATAAGGCCTAACAATACCTGCACCCATACAGTGCCCTCTTATAAGGCCTAACAATACCTACACCCATACAGTGCCCTCTTATAAGGCCCAACAATACCTACACCCATACAGTGCCCTCTTATAAGGCCCAACAATACCTACACCCATACAGTGCCCTCTTATAAGGCCCAACAATACCTACACCCATACAGTGCCCTCTTATAAGGCCCAAGCTAACTGACAAACTGATCACTTCACTTTGCTTTCTCTTCTTCAATCTTTATTTCCAGTAAATTCATATTTCCGTTAGTCTTTGTTTATGATAGTTTCATGAAATCCATGTTACTGTTTTAGCCAATCTTTCAATCTATGTTAGTTTTGTAGAATGGTTGCATTCTGTCCTTCCTAAGAATAATTTATTCATAATTTGATGTATAACTGGGTAAGATATATCTTAAATGCTATGCTGTGAAAGCCAGAAATGTGAAACAAATGTCAGACAGAAGAAATATATGCATAAAACACAGGCAAAATGACATCTATCAAGGTTATGGTGTAAGTTGTAACTGTAAACATGAGTGGTTATGTATTTAGGTGTCAGAAACGAATAAAAGTATGATTAATGAAGAAGATGTAGTATTGTTTATGTTGGCAGTGGGCCACAATTATATTAAATGTTTGGTTATGTTACACGTATATTCCAACATAATTTTAACTATGAATAGCAGCATAAAGACTTAGCAGTGCACTTTTACAGTTTGTATTTCAGATGGATTTATAAAATGTTCTTTGCCAGGTGTGGTTTTATGTATACAGTTGAATTGTACAGAAATCTAATGGAGCATTCAGTATATTGACTTACCCCTTTAAAGTAAATTTTTTCCAATCTCCTCACATGAGTAAATGTGGCTGGTGTTTTTGGAGAGCCACTGTTGTACTTTCTACCCATGTGATGTAATAGTATAAAATCTAGTGCAATATGTTACCTTGCCATCAAGGTCCTTGCGTAATGAAACATTCCAGTTCAAACATGTGTAGATGTTGATAATGATCTGTGTATCAGAATTCAGAAATGTTAAGGGACCATCTCAGATGATATGTAATATTTCAGAATGTTGAGCATTGTTTCTTCATGGTTAACCCACTTGACAAACAATTGAAACAATGTTCATATGATTTACTTTAAGTATCCTTCTTGGTTTCAAAATTATAAATTTATAGATCTTCTTATGTAGTGGTATGGGAAAAGGTTGAAAAGCAGCAGCACGTTTTGAAGAAGTTATTGGGTAATTAACATGGGACGTTACCATAAATGTGCAAAGTAACTGTATTGTAACATTTGGTTAAAATAAACAACTGTTTGTAATGGATACATTTTGAAGTCCTGACATATTTTCCAGTTCCTGCTACGGCAGAGGGTTCACAGTGTCATGCTTGAAAATGGCAATGCTATTACAAATGTTTTATAACTGATGATTTGTCCATATACAGGAGTGTCTTCTCTATGAATTGTAGTATGTGGAGTTGTGTCCGGCTCACCCTACCAGACTATAACATAGAACTTACAGTCTGCCCATCCTTCCCCTGTCTGTCAGGTTAACACAGGCCACTTGAAACAACATACCTCACATTGTTGACATAGCTGTGGTCTCTTTTTACTCTGACTGCTGTTTCAGTGCTTGCCATGTCAAGAAACAGCCTCATTACGGTCTCATGGAACTGTTCATGGGAACTGTTGTGTCAGTGTCTGCGGCAATGTCCGCATCAGTGTCTGCATCCGTGTCAGTGTGTGCATCAGTGTCCATGCATGTCAGTGTCAGAGTCACCACATGGATGCTATGTGATGCAATTCGTAATAGTTTATCTAAATCCCAGAATATAAAAAATACTGACACTGACATAATAATCAGTATCAGTATAATAAGTGGTGGGGTGCCCGCCAGGGGTGGACAGGGTGAATACCCTTTTTAACACTAACTTCAATTTGGTGCATTTTGAGGGGTGTATCAACTTTTCCCCTTGAAGTTAGAAGAGGACAGAAATAACCATGTGTAACATTGTTAACTCGTACACAACAACCTGGGGACAACATTGGAAATAAGTGTATTTTTGTGTGCTTTTATGTGTTTATCTTTTACATTAGACAAGGTGGTGAAAAAACCATCATGTGACCCATCTCATTTATCATGCATACCGTGGGGGGGACACGGTGGGGAGGACACATGTAATAAAAATAATACAATAACAAAAACAATTTATTTACTGTAATGGGCTGTTTACTAGAGTCTATCCTTTTCCGAAAAATAACAATAATTTAACCTGAATACAACCCTACAAGAAAACTGACCCGGTTTCAAGAACTTGTTTTGCATAAGTGATATAAAAAACCATCAGATGACTGACAGCAAACATGACTGGAAAATGGATAATCACTTGGGATAACCACGGAATGTGTCAACGCACCTTGGGAAAGGTGTCAACTAGTCATACCACACTAAGTCTTGATGTATAGACCCCTGAGTATCTTGACAGCAAGACCACCACAACTGTCCCACTGGCACACCTACCAGTAGCTCATGTATGCCTTGCCAATTCAGTGGCTGCTCTGAAATCCCTCACAATAAACCCAGAAAGTTATACATGTAAATAGCATCCAGGTACAATACCTCTATCGCAGACATGCTCAGTGTTTAACATACACCCAGGAAGTTATAAATAACATCCAGGTACAATACCTCTATCACATAATGAACACAAAAGATTACCATAATGCATCAGATTACCATAATAAATACCTGGTATGCACTATCATTATGCATAGGCGTTCTGTACAGCTTAATTTCTGTAGCTTTGGAATGATTTGTTTGATATACAATCCACTGATTCCCCACTTTGACATGGTCTGTCATCAAACCTCGGAGACAGTGACACCGTTTCCAAGAACACTTTAAAATGTTTTGTTTTCTTTTTTAGCTGTATTATCACTTTTAATTAAATTTTTACACTAGAAATACTGTAAAGTGATATTTAACACCAGGTAAATATGGCGCTATATAAATATTGTATGTATTATTATGATGTCAGTCAGTATTTTTTTAATACAGGGATTTTGACTAACTTACAAATTGCGTCAGGTATTGGTGTGGAGACATGGATACTAACAACGACAGTGACACTGACACCGACATAACAGTCCACATGACACAACAGTTCACACAAGCCAACTCACGCTGTTTCTTGATATCACAAGTACTGAAACAGCCAGAGTAAAAACATATAAAATAAATTTATTGTTATTATTGTGTTCAGCCATCCAGAGTTGACTGTGTCTCGTTCCTCGCCACTTCAAATGGATGACTGCGCTAGCAAGCCTTACTTATTGTGTGTGAGTTCAGGATTGAGGAAATCACTTCAATAAACATGCCCTGTGGCCCATACATTCATGCACTGCATGTTTATTGGGGTTTATGAGACACATCTGGTGGTTTGTACCAACTCTGTGTGTACATGTATGACGTGATGCTTTTGAGAAATCACCACAACAGGGACTGTCACAAGCTGACCACAAAAAGCATTTTGCTAGTGTTGGGCGCAGTACCACATTGGTTAGAGCAGTTGGACTCGTACCCAGGAGGGCCAGGGTTCGAATTGCTGCTGTTTCAAAGCTTGCACAATTTTTTTACTGCACATTACTTCAGTTGACTCAGTTGTGTAAATGAGTACCTGGCTATAGACAGTGATAGATTATATGTGAACGAATAGTCCTCATGCAGTAATTACAGCATGGCTGAATTCTTCCCAGAGAAGTGAAGTTGGTGTTGGAATGAACGGGTCTGCCGGGGGTGACCTCTAGAACACTTGGAGCAGTCCTAGGTACTGTAGATGCTGTGCTACTTACTTTTTATTGTAACAATATCATTAGGTTGATATAATGCCTGTAAATGTCTACATAATATATATTTTGAAATCCCACCCATATCCAGATTATCATACATCAATATTTTAGACATAAATTAAGAAAGTGTGGATTATTAAAAAATAGGAAATTTGCTGTACATGATATTCATAACACATGCGACATCTGTTGGCGAAGAATAAACACACAAATAGTTGATACCTGGAACAAAACTGTCTGTATTGTAGGTAGAGCGTTGTTGCTCTCCTCTGTCCCTGAAGTCCAGGGTGAGGCTGGCAAGGATACCGGTCGTCAACTTTTCTTTTCTTCTTCGACACTGATCCCATATTACTAGATAAATCGGCAAAATCAGTAAAAAAGAAGATTATTGTGCTTATATTGTTGTTATATAAATTTTCTGGTGTTGGGAGACTTCTGTCAGTTTGTTGGCGTTCAAGGTGATTTCTCATATTGTTCACCATTATCCTCTGGCTGAAGGTGCTCATGTTTTGTACTTGAAATTGTCTGCCCTATAAATTTAGTCTTCACCAGTCAAATTAAGTTTTTTGCCTAATTGAGCTTTCAGTGCAGCATGATGTTGTTATTTTTTGCTGCCTCGTGACATTAAGCTTTCATTTATTTATTATTTCCTGTCTGTATATCGTGACTGTAAGCCATCACAATTAGTCTTCTGGCACTCCATTCCTGTCTCCAATCACGCTTGAATGCACCTTGCTTTGTATTGATTTTTATCGATTTGTATTCTGCAGCTGTGTTATGTTTTCTTTAGATATGCTGCCCTGAGAAATTAATTTATGTGAAAGAGAATTCTGATGCTGCAGGCTGCAGGGTTTGAAGATGTTGTAGTTCTCATCTTTGTCCCTGAAGTCCAGGATGAGTCCATTGATATTGTTCTTCGATTTTTGTTTTACTTCTATCACTGGTCCCATTTCACTGACGTCTCCACCAACCGTCTCCACTCCCCCCATCCCTTGCTCTCATTCTCTACTCCCCTCTATCCCTCACTCTCATTCCCCACTCCCCCATCCTTCGCTCTCATTCCCCATTCCCCCTGTCTCTCACTCTCATTCCCTACTCCCCCATCCCTTGCTCTAATTATCCACTCCCTCCTATCCCTTGCTCTCATTCTCCACTCCCTCCTATCCCTTGCTCTCATTCTCCACTCCCTCCTATCCCTTGCTCTCATTCTCCACTCCCTCCTATCCCTTGCTCTCATTCTCCACTCCCTCCTATCCCTTGCTCTCATTCCCCAATCCCTCCTATCCCTTGCTCTCATTCTCCACTCCCTCCTATCCCTTGCTCTCATTCCCCACTCCCTCCTATCCCTTGCTCTCATTCTCCACTCCCTCCTATCCCTTGCTCTCATTCCCCAATCCCTCCTATCCCTTGCTCTCATTCCCCAATCCCTCCTATCCCTTGCTCTCATTCTCCACTCCCTCCTATCCCTTGCTCTCATTCTCCACTCCCTCCTATCCCTTGCTCTCATTCTCCACTCCCTCCTATCCCTTGCTCTCATTCCCCAATCCCTCCTATCCCTTGCTCTCATTCTCCACTCCCTCCTATCCCTTGCTCTCATTCCCCACTCCCTCCTATCCCTTGCTCTCATTCTCCACTCCCTCCTATCCCTTGCTCTCATTCTCCACTCCCTCCTGTCCCTCGCTCTCATTCCCCACTCCCCCATCCCTTGCTCTCATTCTCCACTCCCTCCTATCCTTTGCTCTCATTCCCCACTCCCCTATCCCTCACTCTCATTCCCCACTCCCCCTATCCCTTGCTCTCATTCTCCGCTCCCTCCTATCCCTTGCTCTCAGTCCCCACTCCCCTCATCCCTCGCTCTCATTCTCCACTCCCCTTCCACTCCACCAAATCTCTTTTCACACAGTCCTCCCATCTCAGCCTTCATCTTCTCCTACCCCCAGTAGCAGAATGCGGCTAACAAAGTTCGGATTCTTTTGTAGATTCATATACATGGATTGTCTAACAGTCCAAATTACTACAGCCAGATAAATCTCATTCTAAACAACTTAAAAATTATTTTTTTTATTTTTATTCCTGGCAACCTGCTCCTTGATGGCACTGCTCAGTGAGAAACCTTTCTTAAGGAAATCTAGATATTGGGGAGACATTTCTGGTTGTGGTTCTGATAAATAAATCTATACTCATCTGAGAGACGTTGTCCAGCTGTCTAGATTCAATTAACCCTATCTTCTCTGTCTCCTCTCTGTCTTGTGGACAGAACCCTAGAGGATATCCCAGTGCAAGACAGATCAGCCAGAAATAGATCTTCCTAGAATTCAATTTCCTACCCAGGATGGGAATTATCAGTGCAAACGTTCAGAAAATGACATTTTCCACAATCCCCCCTCCCGACTTAATGTTGTCACATTCTGAATTATCTGTCACTGCTAGTGGCTTATGTAGAAGTCTTTCAGTTTAGTAATCGATAATATTGTAAATTGCATCTCGTAAGTTGAGAGTTGATAACTAATATGTGGAACAAGGCAATTATCATGAAACTAATGCCAGTACTCGGTACTGGCTTTAGTTGGATTAAGCACAGGTATTTTGTACTGTTGTAAAGGTGCCTATGTTTTGAAATTTTATGTATGCCGAATGGATAAAGATGCAGATAAAATATACAACTTCATAAAATTCCACCAAAATAATTAGCGAACCTCATCAGATGTATACTCAAATGTATTCATCAAATAACTTGTTAAAGTCTCTTAAGACTTTGTAAAAGGAGGGACAATTATTTCACAAGTCAAACTGACCAGAGTCTGTGTGACATGGAAGTTACAAATCGGTGGTGAGGAAGTGATTTTGTGAAACTTAGGTATATATTTGCTGTTTAGGTCAGAAAAATAACATACACAGTGCTTTCAACAGCCAGGTCACTGTGACGTGCCTGGTTTGTTTGCTGTCTTGCTTTCAGCGGAATTAATGTTCCCAGTTCGCTGAAAATGTTTTCATGACAATTGATTAGAGTGCCTCGCCACTTTGAGTTAAGGCTGGTTGGTAGTGGCCATGCTCGCATTCAAAGCTCCATGATTTGTGGATGACATTTGTGACTTGAATGTGCAAGCACCTTATTATGTACCATGAGAGTTAGAAAAGCAAAACATGCTTACTTTACCTTGGCTGACTTATGTTGTCCTGTAAATGTGATGTGATGATTTCCATCCAGTGGTTTTGGTTAAACATAAAAGCAAAACATAAAGAATTGAATGAGCAGAGAGAAATATCAGAATTCCATTTTACTGCCAGGCTTTCATGTCATAATTAATGAACGCATGTGTGGATTGACGTAGTGTAGTAAATACACACAAGAAATATTTCCAAATAATTTGGATGGTTTCCATTAATTAAATTAAATATATACACCCTGTACAGGTGGATGTACTATGATATATGTGCAAATTTGCAATTACATATAAGTATTGTGCTTTCTTATGCTGTAATCAAGAGTGTGCACGCCATTCAACAGCAGATCATTTTAGCTATACGTTTTTTACATTTATGTAAGTATATTACTGGGATTTTTAACAGACATGATGGAAATTTATAGCTGCTAGTGTAAGAACTTAGAAGGCATTCATGACAAATGATGATTTGGGTGCTGAAATGCATCTTTACTGGCAAAACCATCTGTGTGCAGGAAGTGTACCTTTATTGACCAAACACACCTGATGGTTAGCAAACTTTCCAGAAGACACCTTTGTCAGCCAACATGATACCCGACTTGGGTGGTCTACCCTTGTTTCAGAGTGGATTGGGGTGGGGCAAAGTAATGCAAGAGAAACCTGCAGGTAATACTAGACACCCCATTGTAACCTTGTAGTGGATGTGATCCCGTGGACTTGTGTCTTGGGTGGTCGACCTATATATCTGTGAACAGATGTATAATGTACCTGGTTACCTTGACAGGTGTATAATGGAACTTTCAGCTGACTTAGGATATTTGTAAATATACACAAATTCCAATAATCCAAAATAATTGGATGTAGGTGCATGGGTCGAGGGTCCACTTGGATTAGCCACAAAAAACATTTCTGGTTGAAATTTTGCAGTTTTTCATTCACAGCATTGGCAATGCATATATGGCATATGGACAAAATCCCCCCAGATGTAATCCCCTGGACAAAATCCAGTGCCTCTAATTTTCTACATTTTTGGATAGGGTTGTGTGTGGGTGAGGGTAAGTCCTATCCAGTTTTTTTTTTACAAAGCCACTAACGTTCTAAAACCACATTTCCTGTTATGAATGTTCTGCGTTTTTAATAAACCTAGTTTATATATTGATGGCTCAATTAAATTTCACGGTCAAACTGCAGTAATAAACAAGTTTTGGCTGTTGCAATAATATGACATTGTCATAAATATGTAGAAGTACGGTATATATAAAAACAAAGTTTTCAAGAAGTGTAGTTACAAAATATGTTGTATATAAAAGAATAGCAGTTTACAGTACTTTGTAACTACAGTGGTTTTTTCCTTTATTTATAGAAATAATTATGAATTCTATAAATTCTTCAATAATATGGACATGGCATGCAGCTGCAGGCAGTGTGGCTGTTAATAAGGAGTTCACCGTTAGATGGACCAATATAATATTAATTTTAAGGGTGTTATCTATTTAAGTGGAAGGCTTAGCATTGCTGCCTTGGTACCTCTCTATACCTGGCTGTGTTTTCATTCCTAGTGATTGAAATAAAACAACCCCACTGACTGCCCATATGAATGTGGTATGAATATGTTTACATGACCCCTGTACTACACGAGGGGTAGGCAGGTGGTTAGCTCTCATATCCCAAAATTAAAATGTCAATTAATAGTATGTTAAATGAAGTTCACATGTTGAAGCTTCCTCCTCAATTTGATTTTTTGCTTGTCTCGTTTTAGCATTATTTGTGATCAGTCAAAGCTATCTATGCTAATTATTTTGTGATCAATCAAAGCTATCTATGCTAATTATTTTGTGATCAATCAAAGCTATCTATGCTAATTATTTTGTGATCAGTCAAAGCTATCTATGCTAATTATTTTGTGATCAGTCAAAGCTATCTATGCTAATTATTTTGTGATCAGTCAAAGCTATCTATGCTAATTATTTTGTGATCAATCAAAGCTATCTATGCTAATTATTTTTTTAGTGGGCCTGGTTGAAATTGGGCAAAAAAATGGCAAAATATTTTACGACATGATTTTATTATAGGCTTTGTTCCTTTAAAGCCACTACAACAATTGATTCCTCTGTCCCAGGGAAAATGTGACAGCTGTCCCAATCAACAGGAAGTCATAGACTTGCTGGTGACAGCTTCCTGACACCCAGAGAGATGACAGATCTCTCACTTGTGTTCTGTCATCACAGTTGACATGTTGATGCAGACATGTTTCTAAGTTGTGGCACTATTGCTGGAACTGGTCAAGTGTTAGTGGATGAGTGATAATAAACACTAATTGAAGTTGCTGTCACATGTAAGAATAGTAAATCTGTGTCTGTATCCATTGGGGGGGGCTTTTTCTAGAGTCAGTCGAAGTCTGGCAGATCTATTCATTCTAGTCTGATCTTCGCTGTGTGTAATGTCTTCATATTTATGGCAGTGCAACATTAAAGGTATAGAGTCGGGTCGTTTTTGTCATAAACTAATGTAATGTGGTATAAACTATTCCTATTCTAATATCTTGACTGCCCAAATGTGTTTTAATAAACCACAGCTATATAGTTTGACCGTTATCTGTTTAATTTGAATGTTTAGACTCGAATGTCATGTTGACATTGCAAGAAGCTGAACGACAAGGTTGATATTCATCAACAAATAATGATCAAATTATTTTTTTAAGTTTTGGTTCATTCATTATATGGATGGCCAGGCTGTTAGCATATAGTTTATACTACATAACATGGTTCTTGTAACTTTAACTCCAAACAGCAGTTATACTGGGCATAGGCAGGTGGCTGGTTTACATTCATTATATGGATGGCCAGGCTGTTAGCATATAGTTTATACTCCATAACATGGTTCTTGTAACTTTAACTCCAAACAGCAGTTATACTGGGCATAGGCAGGTGGCTGGTTTACATTCATTATATGGATGGCCAGGCTGTTAGCATATAGTTTATACTCCATAACATGGTTCTTGTAACCTTAACACCAAACAGCAGTTATACTGGGCATAGGCAGGTGGCTGGTTTACATTCATTATATGGATGGCCAGGCTGTTAGCGTATAGTTTATACTACATAACATGGTTCTTGTAACCTTAACCACAAACAGCAGTTATACTGGGCATAGGCAGGTGGCTGGTTTACATTCATTATATGGATGGCCAGGCTGTTAGCGTATAGTTTATACTACATAACATGGTTCTTGTAACCTTAACACCAAACAGCAGTTATACTGGGCATAGGCAGGTGGCTGGTTTACATTCATTATATGGATGGCCAGGCTGTTAGCGTATAGTTTATACTACATAACATGGTTCTTGTAACCTTAACACCAAACAGCAGTTATACTGGGCATAGGCAGGTGGCTGGTTTACATTCATTATATGGATGGCCAGGCTGTTAGCGTATAGTTTATACTCCATAACATGGTTCTTGTAACCTTAACACCAAACAGCAGTTATACTGGGCATAGGCAGGTGACTGGTTTACATTCATTATATGGATGGCCAGGCTGTTAGCGTATAGTTTATACTACATAACATGGTTCTTGTAACTTTAACACCAAACAGCAGTTATACTGGGCATAGGCAGGTGGCTGGTTTACATTCATTATATGGATGGCCAGGCTGTTAGCGTATAGTTTATACTCCATAACATGGTTCTTGTAACCTTAACACCAAACAGCAGTTATACTGGGCATAGGCAGGTGACTGGTTTACATTCATTATATGGATGGCCAGGCTGTTAGCGTATAGTTTATACTCCATAACATGGTTCTTGTAACCTTAACACCAAACAGCAGTTATACTGGGCATAGGCAGGTGACTGGTTTACATTCATTATATGGATGGCCAGGCTGTTAGCGTATAGTTTATACTACATAACATGGTTCTTGTAACCTTAACACCAAACAGCAGTTATACTGGGCATAGGCAGGTGGCTGGTTTACATTCATTATATGGATGGCCAGGCTGTTAGCGTATAGTTTATACTACATAACATGGTTCTTGTAACTTTAACACCAAACAGCAGTTATACTGGGCATAGGCAGGTGGCTGGTTTACATTCATTATATGGATGGCCAGGCTGTTAGCATATAGTTTATACTACATAACATGGTTCTTGTAACTTTAACACCAAACAGCAGTTATACTGGGCATAGGCAGGTGGCTGGTTTACATTCATTATATGGATGGCCAGGCTGTTAGCGTATAGTTTATACTCCATAACATGGTTCTTGTAACTTTAACACCAAACAGCAGTTATACTGGGCATAGGCAGGTGGCTGGTTTACATTCATTATATGGATGGCCAGGCTGTTAGCGTATAGTTTATACTACATAACATGGTTCTTGTAACTTTAACACCAAACAGCAGTTATACTGGGCATAGGCAGGTGGCTGGTTTACATTCATTATATGGATGGCCAGGCTGTTAGCGTATAGTTTATACTCCATAACATGGTTCTTGTAACTTTAACACCAAACAGCAGTTATACTGGGCATAGGCAGGTGGCTGGTTTACATTCATTATATGGATGGCCAGGCTGTTAGCGTATAGTTTATACTACATAACATGGTTCTTGTAACTTTAACTCCAAACAGCAGTTATACTGGGCATAGGCAGGTGGCTGGTTTACATTTGTGTTACTGATGTTGGGGGCAGTACACCTTTCAAGAAATTGAAGAATTGTTTGATGGATTATCTGTTTTATATTTCTGGACAAAGGGAAAGTTCTATACTAGGGTGTTTCAGTAATGGAACTTTATTAGCTGGGTGATGTCACACTGTCAGGGCATTCCATTGCACAATATGTATATGCATGCACACACGCACGCACGCACTCACCACACACCACACACACCACTCACACCACACTTGCATGTACGCACTCATGCACACACTGTTGGGGAGGGGTGATAAAAAAATTCTTTAAAACAAAATTTATAGAATTCAATGACAGTCCCATACAGGTTGATGATGAGTATTAATTAGTTTCATTTGATCTTCCTAAGGGTCGTAAGTTTAAAACATAAATATACAGGTAAATGTAGTAGCGTTTAAAATTTAATAATTATGTAAGACAGTACATTTTAAAATGCAGTTAAGATACATTAAAACAATGACTTCAGATAAGTTAAATAAAAATGTGTGGCTTAGTGAAATAAGAAAGGACTTGGGTGAAATGTTCAATACAGTATTCGATATATTAAGTGTACATGCCCTAATTACCGTACACCCCCTTTTTTATTAGCAGATTCCATAATTGTAATTTTACTACTGGTAGTGTGCAACAACTGAAAAGGGTCGCCATCTGGTGTTAAACAGTTGGCACCATTTTTCAGTTGTTCTACACTAGGCACCAAATGACACCACAAGTGTTAAACAGTTACCTTATTATTTAGAGAAACAAATGTTGGTGTACGCTTATAAGAACAGATTCCTTGACATTTTTCCATGGCCCAATTTTTATCAAGCAAACCGTGCACTTGTGCACCATGCACTTGTGCACCATGCACTTGTGCACCATGCACTTGTGCACCATGCACTTGGTAGAATATGGTATCCATAGGAAGGTTCCTTGTCACTGATATGGCTGTTTGACATTTTGTCTAATGTTGCTGATTCCTGTTATTCCAGTGTTTGAGTGCCTGACATTTACCAGGTGTGGTTGTGATGTTGCTGAGTAATGTGACACTTGTTGGTGTGGCCTGTTAGACTCGGCAGACTCAGTCCAGGATGTGGGTGGATTGTGTGTACCTGTATGTGTACATGTGTGTGTACCGGTATGTGTACATGTGTGTGTACCGGTATGTGTACATGTGTGTGTACCGGTATGTGCACATGTGTGTACATGTGTGCGTGCGTGCGTGCGTGTACGTGTATGTGTACATGTGTGTACATGTGTGTGTACCTGTGTGTGTACCTGTGTGTGTACCTGTGTGTGTACCTGTGTGTGTACCTGTGTGTGTGCCTGTGTGTGTGCCTGTGTGTGTGCCTGTGTGTGTGCCTGTGTGTGTGCGTGTGTGTGTGCGTGTGTGTGTGTGTGTGTGTGTGTGTGTGTGTGTGTGTGTGTGTGTGTGTGTGTGTGTGTTGGTACATGTGTGTGTACATGTGTGTGTATATGTGTGTGTATATGTGTGTACATGTGTATTGGTACATGTGTGTACAACTGTTTAATTTTGTTAACCATGCTTCCCGTCCGTAGCTTCCTGGCATAGTCACCCATCTATTGACAACTTTAATGTTGCATACCTATTTCGAGATTGCCTAGCTTTTTGATGCACCTATGAGCTCGGGTTTTTGAGGATTTAGGCATAATAGAAGTTTTGTAGTTATTATTATTAATATTACACTTTGTATAGCAGCATGGTTAAGGCTGACTGGACCAAATTAATTTATGGTGGTTTCTAGTTATTTTCCAGCCGTCGGCAATGTCCTGTAACTGACTAGTATGTAACCATGTTCAGGTTACCAGAATCTGATGGTCTTACAAAGTCTCATTTAGTATTAATTAATTGACATCTTATTAGTTACATGGCAAATTTGTGTCCTGGTACAAAGTAGTAGATATTGCTGTTGCATAGAAACAATTGTTGTGCTGTTGTGCACTTGATATATCATGCATGAAATTAGGTTACACCATGTAAATTTGTAAGGTAAGGAAATACTATGGGTGAGACCGGCTAAAAAAAACTAAACAGTATAATCTGTTTCATGTAATTTGATATGTGCTACTTATTATTTCATACCTGTTCTGTCAGATTGTTAATTGTGGATTTTGAAGAATGCCTAGTGAAATGTAATATGTGCACTAGGTCAGGCTGACTAGTGTTACAGGCAGCAGCAGTGATCCTTAATTCAGCTGTTAGTGATTGTGTCAGTTTGGTAAACAAACAGCTACAGGTAATGTGTATACAAGGCTGAGAGTCAAAGAGACAGCAGGAATACTCTGGATGTGCCATTACGTTTCTCCCAGGTTCATTTATTCACTCTCAATATGTTTATTTATTCATCACCCAAAATCAATTTAGGTTAAAGATCTAAATTCGGTCTTCATATTTACTAGAAGTCTTATTTCCCCCTACACGGACTATATTTTCACAGTGGTTTGGAAAGAGATCATTTATGTAGTCCCCAGTGGCCGGTAAACATAAATGTAATTGTGCATCTCCCCTGGAACATTACTCTGACTTCAGCCATGAGTATTGACAGTTGACTTGCCGGTTGTTGCTCAGTTATAATCAATCAAGTAGTTGACCTTTCTCTTATCATTTATGCTTCAGTAACAGGATGGTAATGTTATTAAGTCAGCTGAATCCACTGGCAAGATGGTGACACATGGCAGTCTGTGTTAGCAGGTGGCTACAAGATGGTGCCACATGGCAGTCTGTGTTAGCAGGTGGCTACAAGATGGTGACACATGGCAGTCTGTGTTAGCAGGTGGCTACACGATGGTGACACATGGCAGTCTGTGTTAGCAGGTGGCTACAAGATGGTGACACATAGCAGTCTGTGTTAGCAGGTGGCTACAAGATGGTGACACATGGCAGTCTGTGTTAGCAGGTGGCTACAAGATGGTGACACATGGCAGTCTGTGTTAGCAGGTGGCTACAGATCACTGTTTTCCCACTGAACCCAATGTTTAAAGTCAGGCAGGCAATTCCAAACTGTGTGAAAAGTTACGATTAGGTTTTAATAAAACCTCTACACTTTGATGTCTATCATTCACCTGTAGTAGTGTTTGTGTCTTGTCATTCACCTGCTGTAGTGTTTGTGTCTTGTCATTCACCTGTAGTAGTGTTTGTGTCTTGTCATTCACCTGCTGTAGTGTTTGTGTCTTGTCATTCAACTGTAGTAGTGTTTGTATCTCGTCATTCACCGGCTGTAGCGTTTGTGTCTCGTCATTCACCTGTAGTAGTGTTTGTGTCTTGTCATTCACCTGTAGTAGTGTTTGTGTCTTGTCATTCTCCTACTGTAATGTTTGTGTCTTGTCATTCACCTCTAGTAGTGTTTGTGTCTCGACATTCACCTACTGTAGTGTTTGTGTCTTGTCATTCACCTGCTGTATTGTTTGTGTCTTGTCATCCACCTGTAGTAGTGTTTGTGTCTTGTCATTCACCTGCTGTAGTGTTTGTCTTGTCATTCACCTGCTGTAGTGTTTGTGTCTTGTCATTCACCTGCTGTGGTGTTTGTGTCTTGTCATTCACCTGCTGTAATGTTTGTGTCTTGTCATTCACCTGCTGTAGTGTTTGTGTCTTGTCATTCACCTACTGTAGTGTTTGTGTCTTGTCATTCACCTACTGTAGTGTTTGTGTCTTGTCATTCATCTGTAGTAGTGTTTGTGTCTTGTCATTCACCTGCTGTAGTGTTTGTGTCTTGTCATTCATCTGCTGTAGTGTTTGTGTCTTGTCATTCACCTGCTGTAGTGTTTGTGTCTTGTCATTCACCTACTGTAGTGTTTGTGTCTTGTCATTCACCTACTGTAGTGTTTGTGTCTTGTCATTCACCTGCTGTAGTGTTTGTGTCTTGTCATTCACCTACTGTAGTGTTTGTGTCTTGTCATTCATCTGTAGTAGTGTTTGTGTCTTGTCATTCACCTGCTGTAGTGTTTGTGTCTTGTCATTCATCTGCTGTAGTGTTTGTGTCTTGTCATTCACCTGCTGTAGTGTTTGTGTCTTGTCATTCACCTACTGTAGTGTTTGTGTCTTGTCATTCACCTACTGTAGTGTTTTCATCAAATCCTCCAATTTTTTTGGGAGAAAATCAACATGGAAGATGCCCCCAGTCATTTGTCGCCCAAACTAAGCCTAACATTATTCAATAGTTTGTCTGATAATTCCACGTCTAGCACATCATTGTGGATACATGATAGGTTAGAATTTTCACGAAATGGTTCTAAACCTAGATGAATGAATAATTGAAATGCACAGGCAGCTTTAAATGCTAAGTTGATATGCCAAGGAACACATACATGTGTGATATGTGTTTCACCATCATTAAATGTGGACTTTTGACCTCGGTTGACCCCGGGTGTCCCTGAGAACTTTTCTGGGAAGTGTTTTATCCAGTCTCCACACCAGGGATGATGGTGATGATGGATGTCGTCGTGGCAACGGATAATAAGGATGTATTTGGAGCATCTCAGTCATTCAGTGAGGAGTAATTGTCACCAATGTGCGTAATTAATGACGTTTTCAAGGCAGAAATGTCACATGTACATGCTCTGAAACAGGTCATACAGGAATACTAATACTTTTATTTCAGGTTAAAAAGAACACACACAAACATATACATATACATATATTTATATATATATATATATATATATATATATATATATATATATATATATATATATACAAATATGCATTAATATATAATATAAGTGAAGTGAAAATATATGTTAAAATATAAAAAGGTTTAAAATATAAATATGTTAAACATGTAAATAAGTTGAAGTGTAAATTAGTAAAAAATTTGTTGTATAATCATATATAAATAAGATATCAAATCATCTATATTCAAAGTGCTCTTTCCCATCTAAACTACGAGTCTATTAACAACAGTACAATTGCTGACAATTTTATCAAATCACAAACCATAATCATTCTTGCACAATAGGGCATCAAAGTTATCTATGGAATTGTTAACACACATAATACTGGGCTGTTCCATTGGTTGTATCCCAAAATCAAGAGGTGCTTAGACTGAGGTCATGTTTTGAGTGCTTAGACCGAGGTCATGTTTTGGTTCCTCCGCTGTTGACCAGACAGTTGCACTGATTTTAAGGAAAGTATCAAGAAAATGTGAAACTATAAAGTAAAATTTGTTGGTTTGTTTTTTATTTCAGGTCAGTTTTGTTTTAATAAATTGTAGTATAAATCTACTAATCATTGTTATGAGGAAATCACTGTTAGTAATAGTAATGGATGGTTTTTGACAAGAAGCTGTGGGTCAAATAAACTCAATTAAAACAATACTTGTTATTTTCAACTTTGTGATTTCTTAGTGAGTTGTCAACTTGAGTAAAGTGATTGTGGAGATTAAGTAAAAGTGCCATACACCACTGAGTTGCCCCAGATTAAAGCAGAAGGTAGCCGGCTGATGGTGCCCAGGCCTGGGAAACTAAACTGCCTTTGACATCAAGGATCACAAGACAGACCCTGGAGAAATGACCCTGGAGAAATGACCCTGGAGAAGGCTGGTCAAATGTTATGAAGGGCATAGGTAGTAAACAGCTGGTCATTTCTGTTCCTAGCCAAAGGGGTATTTTGGAGAACTACAGGGAGGGGGTGCTGTGAACCCTTGTGGGGAGGTTGGTAGGGAGGGGTCTTACCAAAGTAGTTATTTCTATGTCTGCCAAAGTGTGTCAGTCTTATACATCTCCAGGCAAATGTGTCTTGACACTAAAAATACTAAGATATGGATAAAGTGCACAACTTGTGCATGATATGGATCAGAAATAACATGAATGGAACATGTGTTTACGTTGCCAGATACAGCAAGCTTCGGGGGTGTTTTGTCCACTCAGGAAGTCATGTTATTGTGCCAGAATGCATGTTTGCAGCACAGGATTGCTGATTGTCTAGACAGGTCAATAGTTTGGTTGTTAGTTTTATGTTGGGAAAAGGTGTACTTAAAGGTGCTTAATCAATTTGATTATTTGCTAGTCTCATTTCAAATTAATTTAGCGAAAAACCGAACTTACCTAGTATCCACTGCAACATGCTAGCTCATTTGTGCAACTGTTGTATGTAGTTTTTTTGTGAAATCATCAGACAAACTGTTAAATTAGATAATGCTTGTTCAAGCATTAAGTGAAGTGAAAATCGAAATGCTGAAAAATCACGATTTTCTTCCTTGGTGAATTTTTTTAACTTTGTCATGTGATCAGCGAGAGGATGGAAGTAATGCCCATGATCAGCATTGACCCACACAGTGTTTACCATTTTGGATATCCACTATTTTGATCCTTACCAGATCTAACGATTAAAGTCAATTGTTTCGATGATTTGAACAAAAATATGTATTTTTTTTATTAAATTGACTGCAGATTTTACATAAACTATTCACACACAACATATTTGGACACCAATGAACTGGATTTGTGATAGGCTAAATCAGTTGAGGAAGTGGTTTTAAAAGTTGTGAATAAAAGTATTGCATTATTCTGGTTACTAAATGCGAAACACTGTGCACAGTCTATGCCGCTGTACAACATTACTGGTTCTTGATCCCACTCGACTTTTTGGTAGGAATTCTTCCAGTTGTTTCTTCCTTCATCTTTCAACATTGTTCTTGTTTTCATTAGCATCTTCATCATCATAATATACATCATAATGTACATCATAATGTACATCATAATGTACATGCTTGGTCAATGTTTTCACCACTAAGTACTAAGGTCCTCCGTTGTATGAATGAGAACAGAATACAGCAACAACATCGCTGATTTCTTCCCAGAGAAGTTGAAACTGTCTTCCACTGCCGGTAGTGCCAGAGCTGAAGTGTGCAATCCATTTCAGTGGCACATTATAAAGGATCTGCTTTACTAGACATTTAACATAAAACATAATTATAGTGATATATCATGGCTAGTACCTGCTTCTAAAACACATACCTGTTTATGTAAAGACCACTTAAAGCAGACAGGAGCTGTGCACTGGTGGCAGTGGTACTGATAAGGGATCACATTGCATACAGCCAGTGTCATCATCTCAGATAGATACAGTCATTATTGCCCAAGTTTATTACATAAAAGGGCAGTGCAGAACATGTCATTGGGATTAATAAATTAATATAGTCTTGGCATATCCAATGGCAAGCACTTCCAATTTTATGTGCGAATGCTTTGCCACATTTGGTAGAAAGATAGCAACTTAATCGAACCTTTAATTTGATAAATGATATCACTGTTGGCTTTGAAAACTGACCAATGCACTAGTCCATGTTCCTGAGTAACATGAGTTCCCAGGCACATGGACAGTCATAGACCTGTTGCCATCTGAGACGATGACACCGGTCTCACTCATAAATATTCGTGTTTGAACAGTGATATATATATATATATATATCATCTGAAGACTCCTTTTAAACTGTGATTACCTCCCTGGCTCCCTAGTTCCCTGGCTCCCTGGCTCCGTTTTATGTTGATGCGCATCTGAGATTGAGTTTCCGGGGGTCTAGGCGCAATAGAGGCTTTCTTCTGACTATTGCTATTATATTGCATCTCCAATAGCATCGTGACATGAACACCCGTCCTATTTATACCAAGCATGTCTAGGGACAGACTGTGAGCTAGCATTGCTGAGAGAGAGAGAAAATATTCTTCTTCTATAACAACTCTGTGTGTTAGTCACATACAATGTGACTGGAGTATTATTGAGCTTGGTACATTCCCACCATTGGTGGGTTTGAGATAGAGTCCTCCACTCTGTCAGTCCACGACAGGTTTCACAGGTTGCCCATGTGTGGGATGTTTCATTGGCATAGGTTCCAGGTAGAAAGGACCTAGAGATCTTTGTCAAATCTGATAGACATATTTCCAATGTCCTTCCCATGTGCCTGGTGCTAGTCAAATCTGTACATAGTACCTAATTAAACGAAACAGCAGTGCTCTGCTATAGTGCCAGCCAGGTTGGTGTCCTAGTGCAGATGCCTGGTTGAGTTAAGATCTTATAAGGGTGACATGACCACACATGGAGCCAGGGACCAAGGCTGATTGTCTACACAGACATCTGTGAGCAGTTGACATGTAGAGCAAGAGGCACCACACAGGGCTGTCTTCTAGTCAAGTAGGTCGCTCATGCTTACAGTAGAACAACTTCTGAAAATTAACTGTTCTGTCCGTCCATCCCTCCCTCCCTCCCTCCCTCCCTCCCTCCCTCCCTCCCTCCCTCCCTCCCTCCCTCTGTCGGTCTGTCCGTCCATCTCACTGTCATGTTCTGCAGGATGTCCACTTACTCACATTTCACAAACTGACCTTATTTTCATCCATAGGGAAAGAAATTGATACTTACAGTGACATTACAGTAATGGTCATAATTATCTGTACCCGGATATATAAGGGGAACAAGTTCACTGGGTGATCTAACTAGGTATGGATGTGGGGCCTTAACTGATGACTTGTCAGACTCCTTGTGGAAGCAACAGGCAAGGCAGTTTCCTGTAGCTCTGGAGGTCCGACCACAATTACACTCCTCTTGTGGTTCATTCTCCACAAGTTGTCTGGGTACCAACAAGTCATTCTGTCTGTTAGTATTAGCAGTAAAACAGTGCAACAGTTTGATGACAAATATGCTTAAAATGTTAGTGCTTCCTCACTGTACATTGGAAATGTGTATATAAAAAATGTCTCGTAATTTGTTTTGTAAAAATGACCAATAAACACATAAGTTTGCCAGGACTTAGCATTAGGGTAATAAGGTTAACAGCATTGCATAACTGAACCCACTGACTCGAGGTGAGAGTTTCGCCTGTTTCCAGATTATGTGGAAGACATCAGCATGGTTCCAGTGGTTGCCTGCTTGCCTGCCTCTAGACATCAGTATGGTTCCAGTGGTTGCCTGCTTGCCTGCCTCTAGATAGACATCAGTATGGTTCCAGTGGTTGCCTGCTTGCCTGCCTCTAGATAGACATCAGTATGGTTCCAGTGGTTGCCTGCTTGCCTGCCTCTAGATAGACATCAGTATGGTTCCAGTGGTTGCCTGCTTGCCTGCCTCTAGATAGACATCAGTATGATTCCAGTGGTTGCCTGATTGCCTGCCTCTAGATAGACATCAGTATGGTTCCAGTGGTTGCCTGCTTGCCTGCCTCTAGATAGACATCAGTATGGTTCCAGTGGTCATCGTTGCATTTGCATCTTGCTATGTCTAAAATGTGCCGTTTGTGCATCAGACATCCACATTGTCCATGTTGAGTTCTGATGCGGTTGATGGTGGTCCACTGGCTCAAGAGAAACTCAAATCCGGGAGCACCAATTGTAGGATCCAGGACAAGATTCTTGTGTCTCTCGTCTCCACCCGTCTTTTTCTCTCTACGATGTTAGTTTCAAGAAGGGAGGCTGCTTTGGTCCAGAACGTATTTTACCATTGAATATTTATGATCATTGAGTGCATTTGGTAGCGTTTCTGTTCACCTTGCTGTATTTCTATTTGCAGAACATGTGCAAGCTGACTCAGCAGTTTCACACCAAGCGACAATTCCCGTCGTCGTCACAGCTGCCGTGCGATGATGACAAAGACAAGTAAGTATTATGGGCTAGCGTGGTAAAATAATAAATTTAGAATAGTCACACAATGTCATGTTAGATAGATTTTTGTTGCTATTATTTTGTAAATATGCAGTCAGTTTATGTAATTATTTGGGTTGCGTGAAAAAGTTCAAAAGTTTGTTTAAAAATAAATTATCACCCACTAAGATTGTCAATTATAATAACTGAGCTTTTTTATGTTGCCTGTTAATAAAATAATTTGGCAATTAATTTTTACTGAAAGACATGGGTAAACATAGTAATTTTGTAGACTTTAGAAAAAGTGCTGTTATGATATAATCTAAAGTTAGTACCTACAAGTGTGAATCTCCAGTCTGTGGCTAACTAGTGATGGTTGGAAATAGTGAGTTTACAAAAAAAATTATGTGTAGCAATAATGTTTGTCTTACATGTGCTAAAAATTTAATAAAAAGTTATTTTTGTCATCAACAATTTCGCCACATGCAGATTGAAGTTAAATCTAATAGCTGTAAAATAATCCAGCTATAGAATATGGCAATTGTTTTGGAGGAATTTTGGAGTGAATTTTCAAATTGAATATGGCAAATCTGATGCAGCTTTTCACCATCCACTACTGGTCACTATGAGTGTGTTGAGAACTATATAAACTATATATTACCAGTGGTCACCATTTCTCTTTCATGTATAATTAGTCTTATTTCACACCTACAATTCACCTTGTAACCTTAACCTTCACCTTTGACCCACCACAGGAACACAGCGGGGAGGTAGGTCAATGAATGCTCCCTTGGGGGCATTGCTTAAGTTACGGGATTATGCTTTTGATTTTCCTCATTCATTGTATTGTTTATTGAGACACTCAGGTTTGCCAGTCTCTTGTATTCTTATAACCTCTTATTTTGAGAGTATAAGAATTCCAACTTAGTTTCATGTGTGGCGCATTTTTATAAAAGTTAACAGCAGCATTTGGTAGCTCCGGTCACGACAGTGCAGTGGGGCGACACTAGCTATCACCAGAGGGCACTACTTGCAGCTTGCCATTGGCACATTTGGTGTATTACTAACAAATTGTGTTTTAGTTGACTTGCAAAACCTCAGTTATTTATCACCAAAATAAATTTGTCATCTCATAAAATATAAATTAATAACTGCTCACTCACTGGGATTGTCATATGAACAATGAAATATACATACCTTGTATTATGATCTAGATATGTTTGCCATTGTCATAGATCTGCTGTTGTTACTAGTTTACGTGTATAATAAATTATTGTTCAGAAATACAGTGGTATTGCTGTGTCAGTATTAAGAATGGTTGTTGTAAGTAAGTCGTTTTGAAATCTGGTAGTTAGATAATAAGCATCTAGTGTTACTCTTGTTGGTGTACAATAATAATTAGTGTTAGTTATGTAGTTTTGTTGTCATGTTAAACTAACTTGTTTACTGAAACAAAAGAACTTCTCAATTATTCATGATAAATGTAAGAAAAAATATTCTGACCATTTTGAGTTTAATGGATTCAGCTTGCCATAAGTTTAATGGATTCAGCTTGCCATAAGTTTAATGGATTCAGCTTGCCATAAGTTTAATGGATTCAGCTTGCCATAAGGCACTTCCATGTAAATAACTAACATGTTTACATTCACTGGCGACACTTCTGCAAGAAAGCATAGACACCTTTGATCATCTACTTATGATCTACTTCCTTTCCAAAAGTAGAAACAATTATTGGTAAACTAAAAATGCTTTCTCGCTTGCTGCACCAACTATTTGGAATTCACCCCCTCTTAGGGTTAGAATTCATTCCCTCTTAGGGTTGGAATTCACCCCCTCTTAGGGTTAGAATTCACTCCCTCTTAGGGTTGGAATTCACCCCCTCTTAGGGTTAGAATTCGCTCCCTCTTAGGGTTAGAATTCACCCCATCTTAGGGTTAGAATTCACTCCCCCTTAGGGTTGGAATTCACCCCCTCTTATGGTTAGAATTCACTCCCTCTTAGGGTTAGAATTCAACCCCTCTTAGGGTTAGAATTCACCCCCTCTTAGGGTTAGAAGTCACTCCCTCTTAGGATTAGAATTCACCCCCTGTTAAGGTTAGAATTCACTCCCTCTTAGGGTTAGAATTCACTCCCTCTTAGGGTTAGAATTCACTCCCTCTTAGGGTTAGGTCAGTAGGAAATAAAAAAAATTAGTCTTTTCTGTGATTATCTCCTTGGCCCCCCGACATGTTCATTATCTCCTTGGCCCCCCGACATGTTCATTATCTCCTTGGCCCCCCGACATGTTCATTATCTCCTTGGCCCCCCGACATGTTCATTATCTCCTTGGCCCCCCGACATGTTCATTATCTCCTTGGCCCCCCGACATGTTCATCTATCTGTTGACAATTTTTTTTATTGTAAACCAATTTTGAGATTTTCTAACTTTTGTTTTGGGCTCGGATTTCTGAGGATTTTGGTGCGATAGCAGTTTTCTTGTTGTTGTCATCTGACCTGTCAATCTACAGTTTGTGGGTTAGAGTTATTATCATCTGACCTGTCAATCTACAGTTTGTGGGTTAGAGTTATTATCATCTGACCTGTCAATCTACAGTTTGTGGGTTAGAGTTATTATCATCTGACCTGTCAATCTACAGTTTGTGGGTTAGAGTTATTATCATCTGACCTGTCAATCTACAGTTTGTGGGTTAGAGTTATTATCATCTGACCTGTCAATCTACAGTTTGTGGGTTAGAGTTATTATCATCTGACCTGTCAATCTACAGTTTGTGGGTTAGAGTTATTATCATCTGACCTGTCAATCTACAGTTTGTGGGTTAGAGTTATTATCATCTGACCTGTCAATCTACAGTTTGTGGGTTAGAGTTATTATCATCTGACCTGTCAATCTAAAGTTTGTGGGTTAGAGTTATTATCATCTGACCTGTCAATCTACAGTTTTTGGGTTAGAGTTATTATCATCTGACCTGTCAATCTACAGTTTGTGGGTTAGAGTTATTATCATCTGACCTGTCAATCTACAGTTTGTGGGTTAGAGTTATTATCATCTGACCTGTCAATCTACAGTTTGTGGGTTAGAGTTATTATCATCTGACCTGTCAATCTACAGTTTGTGGGTTAGAGTTATTATCATCTGACCTGTCAATCTACAGTTTGTGGGTTAGAGTTATTATCATCTGACCTGTCAATCTACAGTTTGTGGGTTAGAGTTATTATCATCTGACCTGTCAATCTACAGTTTGTGGGTTAGAGTTATTATCATCTGACCTGTCAATCTACAGTTTGTGGGTTAGAGTTATTATCATCTGACCTGTCAATCTACAGTTTGTGGGTTAGAGTTATTATCATCTGACCTGTCAATCTAAAGTTTGTGGGTTAGAGTTATTATCATCTGACCTGTCAATCTACAGTTTTTGGGTTAGAGTTATTATCATCTGACCTGTCAATCTACAGTTTGTGGGTTAGAGTTATTATCATCTGACCTGTCAATCTACAGTTTGTGGGTTAGAGTTTCCTGGAGAATAGCATATGGCTAGTTACTGTAAGAAACGCAGTCAGCAATGCTTCTTACTAACACATTGACACCAGTGATACGCAAAATAAATTGGCAAATTGAAACAAACAGGGTATGTTGGTTTGTAAAGGAGCTTTTTAAAACTAAATGCAGATATGCATAAGGTGGCTTCCAATAGATACTGATCTAGTGGTGCAATACGGTTAGTGGGTGTTTAGCATATTAGCATACATGTAGTTCAGGTTTGCATTAAAGCTATGTTGCTATGGACATAATAATACATTGCACATTTTCAGTTATCATAACATGGTTTTTGTTATGAATAGAAATGTACGTTTTTCTGTAAATGTGGATATATATGCATGCATACCTTACATGCATGCATGCATATATGCATGCATAAATATACATGCACACGTTTGCATGTGCATAAGCATGCATACACATTAAGCAATGAAAATAACTCTGTTGTATTTTAAAGCATGTGATCTAAACAATGAAAGTGATATCTGTGTATACAATGACTTGTGATGACATTGATACTTGCCTTAACGGTATTATTATGTTATATTCTATAAACTACATTTATTCTAACAATTTGACCACCCTAATCTGTTCTATTGAACCACAGTTTGTTAATATAATTTCACCGTTATATGTTTAATTTGAATGTTTTGACTCAAATGTTTTGTTTACATTGTGTGCTGAGTGGCGAGGTCAATATTCAGAAGCAGATAACAGCAAAATTATATAAAAATTAATTGTGGTTCATTAAAACACATTTGTGTGGTCAAGATGTTATAATTAATATAGTTTATATTATGTAACATGACTTTATGATTAAAACCATCAGACTTTGTACCTTGCTACACAAGTGGAGAACCATTCCAAAAATATCAATGTGCATTTCATTTTCAACAAAACTGCCACAGCTGATAGCACCCCCTGTGTTTTGCTACAGAACTATCCTGGCAGTGTGGAAGTCGCTGCTGGAAGAAACAGAGCGTGTCGCCAAAGCGAGGCTGCAGGCAGCCGAGACGTATATGCAAAATATATCAGAACCCGTGAAACCTATCAAAGTGTCAAAGACCCTCGTTGCCAAAAAGGTGTGTTTTTTAGACAAACTGCCACAATCTTATGTTTTATTAAATGCAAGTTTGACCAATCCCTTCATTTGTCTAACAGGAGATATGTTACTGAAGTGTTGATATCTAATTGGTTAATAATAATAATATCCTGTGTTCATCACAAAATACTTTATAGCGGTCAAAGCACAAATACTTTTGATGATAGCAAGGCAAATTTTCTATAAAAACTGGCAGATTTCATTTGAAGTCAGTTTATTTCATAGCCTGATACTACTGATAAATGGCGACACTCAGTCGGAATCAGAACATTAGAAGGCGATTAACTAATGAAAATGTTATGCAGGTGCAGAATTCCAAGTAAAAAATACAGATTTCATCCAAACAAAACAAACAACATATCTGCATGGAGAACCCTGCTTAGAGCTAGATGCCGATGTAGTTCTGCACTCTGCCACCAGGTGTGCGACCAGTTGCAGCAGCTGCACAAGGAAGTAGCCCAGACGGTTCAGGAGATGACAAAGGCACAGAAAATCTACGCAGACGAGGAGAGGGTGGCGCACGAGGCTCGCCTCAAGGCAGCAGATGCAGAATCCAAGTGAGTTGATTGGCTGAATGTTCATAACAAGGGACAGATCATTAATTTACTTCCGGCTTTATGATATACACTTAAAGTGCCAGTTATTTTGAGATGGTACCTACTTTCAAGGAATTTTTGCACTCTGAATAGGTAATTGATGAAGAAGGAAAGCTGCCCAGAGTTGTCTAGTTGGTGGTGGGCAGTGTCAGTGATGGCAGGACCCCCCCCCCCCCCCCCCCCCCCCGTGTAGGAAGACAAAGTCCGGTTTGTTTGATGACAAATGACAGGGAGCATCTTCCTTAGTGATTTACTGGAAGTTAGTGTGCTCCCAAGCTGCCCACTGAAATGGTTTGCAGACATTTAATATTGCTACTGTTGAGAAATGACAAGAATAAGAGTCAGTGTCTGTTCTAAATGTGGATTTTTACTTTGCAGAGTCAAGCACAAGACAACTAAACTATTCACATCATTCGCATCGCTACAGAAAAATTGCACCAAGGTTGGTGAAGTGGCAGACTTCGTCATTTCGTAGGCCTACTGCCGCTTTTAAAGTCCTTCAAAGTTCATTTTGACTTCGCCATGCATTTATCCATTTCATTTTTTTAAGTCATCGGTTGATGACAGTGTCATCAGTTGAAGACAGCGTCATTGGTCGATGATGGTGTCATTGGTTGATGATGGTGTCATTAATCGATGATGGTGTCATCGGTTGATGATGGTGTCATTGGTCGATGATGGTGTCATTGGTCGATGACGGTGTAATCGATTGATGACGATGTCATCGGTTGATGACAGTGTCATTGGTTGATGACGGTGTCATTGACACTGGTTTGGCTTAAAAGTACTGATGGTTCTTTTAAATCATGCTATTTAATATAAACTATATATAGTCTAACATATTGACTGCACGAATGTGTTTTAATGAACCATAATTTTGAAATATACTGTGTAATTTGACCAATATCTGTTATTGAATAAGGACCTGACCATTCAGCATGTAAACTTATGTTGAGTTGAAACATTAAAATTTGGGTGGTCAAGATGTTAAATTAGATATTGGTTATATTATAAAACATGATTTTACTAAACAAAAACGGTAAGACTTTGTATTTTTATTTGTCTTGCACATGATGTGTATGTCATGAATAATTACTCATTATGTATAATCATTATTTCTCGTGTCTCGTGTTGCAACAGTTGACCCAGCGCAAGGAAGTTTGCGAACATCGGGCGACCGTCGCGAGAAACGATTATGTGTTGAACTTGGGTGCGACGAACGCCCACCAGCAGCGCTTCTACGGGGTCGACTTACCACAGCTGATTAAGGTATGGCTGAGGGGTGATGGAATGTGGAAGAAAAAGAAAGGAAGTATACCTGATGACGGTTAGAGAGGCATAATTGAGTGTGAAAGTGAAAGCTGGGTAGGGGAGTATGCTAGTTTTACGACATATATAGAAACCACTTTACTGCGGTTAAATAAATCTTCACCATTGAAGGTGAAATATATAATGTTTTTCACCATTTTATTATTTCTGTCAAATTCCCATTTTGTATTGTTTCTGGTGGTAAATATGCTGCAGCAGTGAAGACTAAGACGTGACATACAACATATATAGGCGAACTTTGAGATCACAAACTTCAGAGAATTTGGGCATTTTAATTATATGAAAACACCCAACTAGCTGCTGTCAGTTAACCTATGAAAATCATTGCAGATTCCCTATAAGGCAAAGTGAAAGTGTAAGTGATCTATTGACCAATGTATGAGACATTGATGACCCTGTTTTTGCAGACTCTAGATGGAGAGATGTTCGAGAAGATGCGAGAGTTCTTCACAGTTTTTGCGCGTACAGAGTTGCAATGCTGTGGATTGACGCAAGAGTGCTTCACCAGGGTCCAAATGGAAGCTCTGCTGGTGGGTTCAGGGTCAACTGTTGCTGGTGGGTTCAGGGTCAACTGTTGCTGGTGGGTTCAGGGTCAACTGTTGCTGGTGGGTTCAGGGTCAACTGTTGCTGGTGGGTTCAGGGTCAACTGTTGCTGGTGGGTTCAGGGTCAACTGTTGCTGGTGGGTTCAGGGTCAACTGTTGCTGGTGGGTTCAGGGTCAACTGTTGCTGGTGGGTTCAGGGTCAACTGTTGCTGGTGGGTTCAGGGTCAACTGTTGCTGGTGGGTTCAGGGTCAACTGTTGCTGGTGGGTTCAGGGTCAACTGTTGCTGGTGGGTTCAGGGTCAACTGTTGCTGGTGGGTTCAGGGTCAACTGTTGCTGGTGGGAGTCAGGGTCAACTGTTGCTGGTGGGTTCAGGGTCAACTGTTGCTGGTGGGTTCAGGGTCAACTGTTGCTGGTGGGTTCATCTTTGTTCAGGGTCAACTGTTGCTCTCCTCTTTACCACTGAAGTCCAGGGTGAGGGAGGCATCAATACTGGTCCTCGATTTTTTTTTCCTTCTTTCACATTTGATTCATTGCATTCAGTGTTAATAGATTGGTAATATTGTTGTACGTTGATGCATAGAATATGTGATAAATAAATATTTAATAGAGATAATGATGGTGCGTCTTGAAATAACATGTTTTCATGCATTTTGTATGTGTTTAGTTTGTATGTGTTTTGTTTTTGCATCTCGCGCCATACTACAATACCAAAGATTTAAATTAATGGCTTACTACTAAATCTAGATTAGGCAAACAGATTATAAATACACTTTGCATCATACGTTCATGATTGTAACTCGGCTGGTACGCAACTGGAAAGAGGACATGCAATACTCAAGTGACTGGTTTCTTAGCTACTTGCAGAAGATGCTATAATTTTGTGTCTGCAGTGATTGTCCAATGAAACTGTTAGTACACTGATAACCTAACCTTTGTAGGTCAGTCAGGACTACAACCAGCGCAGCTTCCTGCATGAGAACCCAGTCTTCACAGACCCCATCCAGTACCAGTTCTTACCTCAAGACAACGACCAGGTAATTCACTCATTACACTCTAACAGCTTGCTATATATACTGTATGGCCTTCTGTAGCTGCACCCAAAAATTTTATACAAATTTCCCATCACCTTGAAATCGTCTGAAACTATAGCTACCTTCCACAAAAAAACAAAGACGTATTTATTCGAAATTGCATTTCTACCCGAAATCGTTGGAGGTCCTTTGCACTGATAGTGACTTTTGTGCATCCCTGTTCATGATATCATGCTTAATGATTCTTGTTTGTTGTGCCTCTCAGCTCGGGTTCCTTAAGATCTAGGCTCTGTGGAAGTTGTATTATTATTAAAATTGTGGTTCATTAAAACACGTTTTAGTGGTCAGACCTGGGGCCAAGTACATTTTCATGAGTACAAGTACGAGTACATTGGTGATGGACGAGTACGAGTACATTGGTGATGGACGAGTACGAGTACATTGGTGATGGACGAGTACGAGTACATTGGTGATGGACGAGTATGAGTACATTGGTGATGGACGAGTACATTGGTGATGGACGAGTACGAGTACATTGGTGATGGACGAGTATGAGTACATTGGTGATGGACGAGTATGAGTACATTGGTGATGGACGAGTACGAGTACATTGGTGATGGATGAGTATGAGTACATTGCTAAAAGCTGCCAAAGCTGCATTGCTAAAAACATTTCCATTCCCAAATATACTGTTACCTTTTTACGAACCCCTCCCTTTTACAAACATAGACATGGTATCACTCATAAAATCAGTTTTTGCTTGGAGTCCCTTCTTAACTGCAATTAACAATTCATAAACAACATGCTTTGATATAATAATACCCATTAAGCCAATATATTTGTACCAGTGACTAATTCGTACAAGTGACATGCCCCCCTCCCCCCCAACATGTACATCATTTGAAAGGGTAGAGGTGAGAACATTTTTCCAAATTGGAACAAAGGGGATGTGGCAATTTGAATAAATTTTGTTTGTCCTTGTTTTGAATAAAGACCACATGAGACCAATTTACATGCTGATACATCAGTTCAGTTTGTCTTCCTTTGGTGCACAAAGGTAACCATCTCGGGAGGTACTGGGACTCGGTGGTGTCATAGTCAAATTAATTAGAAATAACAAATAACAAACTATTTTAAAAAATAGTTGAACATTCAAGTAGTTCAGGAAAGTTTCATTTTGTTAACTACAAATAAATTAATTTTCACAGCATATATTGAGAAAGTACTCAGATGTACTCGTAAAATCTGAGTACAATACGAGTACATGACCCATAAGTTGTATGAGTACGAATACTTCAAAAATGTACTTGAGTACACGAGTTCCGAGTACTTCCGCCCCAGGTCTGTTAGTGGTGAAGATGTTAGAATAGATATATTTTACACGAAGTAACGTGATGTTACGATACAAAACAATCAGACTCTGTACCTATAAAAGTACATTGGTAGGACTCTGGATTCTGCTAAACAGAAGTTATATTATTATGTGGTGTTGTGTTGCGATAGATCGCGACGGTGAAGAAGCCGAGTGATGATGACCAGCTGCTGAAGAAGGAGGGCAGGAAGTGGGCCATGAAGGTGACGAAGGAAAACCAGGCCATCCAGGAGACACGGAGGAAGATGGAGCTGCTCCTGTCAGGTGGAGCAGTTGACACACACAAGGTACTTATTGCAGGATCCATTGTACGGTTGCCATGGTTCCCTGGTTGCCATGGTCCCTCTGGTTGCCATGGTCCCCTGGTTGCCATGGTCCCTCTGGTTGCCATGGTCCCTCTGGTTGCCATGATCCCTCTGGTTTCCATGGTCCCTCTGGTTGCCATGGTCCCTCTGGTTGCCATGGTCCCTCTGGTTGCCATGGTCCCTCTGGTTGTCATGGTCCCCTGGTTGCCATGGTCCCTCTGGTTGCCATGGTCCCTCTGGTTGCCATGGTCCCTCTGGTTTCCATGGTCCCTCTACTACCCTTCCTACATCAGAACCAAAATCAGAAAATGTTTATTTGTGCCATAGACATCACAACACAATACAGTGAGAAATCATATGAACTGTTTCAGTGCCAGAGAACTGATACAGCCGATCACCTGTTTTACAGTGAAATGCCCTGCAGCCGGTTTTTACTGATTCCGTTTTGCAACATCTGTTGCCATTGCATGGAAGCAACGTCATTGATGAAAATTAGATATGAGATTAATGGTCCTTCCTCAATGTTAGCTCATTTGTGCATGTTTTATATGTAGTTTTTTTTTAAATCATCAGACAAACTATTCAATTATTTAATGCTTGATCCAGCATTTATTGAAGTGAAAATGGAAATGCTGAAAACTGACGAATTTCGCTCTTGGTGAAATTTCATAACTTTGTCATGTGATCAGCGAGAGGATGGAAGTCACACCCATGATCAGCCTTGACCCCATAAAGTGGTTACCATTTTGGATATCCACTATTTTTAGCCTTACCAGATCTAATGACTAAAGTCAATTCTTTCAATGATTTAAACAAAAATACGCACTTTTTTTATTAAACTGACTACGGATATTACTTTAAATAATTTGAGGATTGAGTTTTAAAGTACCACTGGATGTATGATAGGCAAAATTATTTGAAAGTGGAGTTTTAGACGTTACAAAACGTACGCGTTCGGTTGCTGTTATGTCGATGCTTTTATTCCCCTGCATTTGAGCGCAACATAAAACTGAAAGTCGTAACCCAAATTTACCAGCCAAATGTATCAGATGACAGTCAAAGCGCAAATTTTACTGAAAGTGAATCATGTTCTTTACCTGACTATTACATATCTTGAATTAAAGAGAAAATTGTCTCCC
Source organism: Lamellibrachia columna (assembly GCA_963662155.1). NCBI lineage: Eukaryota > Metazoa > Annelida > Polychaeta > Sabellida > Siboglinidae > Lamellibrachia > Lamellibrachia columna. The sequence continues at coordinate 44,528,320 of OY759274.1, forward strand.
CTTTCCGGAAATGTATAGTATAATCTTGGAGAAATGTGTGCACTAAACACATTGAATACAAGTTTAGAATGTGATGTTTTAAAAAAGGCCTGGCACTTCTTGTGCTTGTTGCTTATTGTGCACTTATTGTGCTTGTTGCTTATTGTGCACTTATTGTGCACTTATTGTGCACTTATTGTGCACTTATTGTGCACTTATTGTGCACTTATTGTGCACTTATTGTGCACTTATTGTGCTTGTTGCAATTGTGGTTGGCACTGAAACAGTTAACAATCAACACAATACAACACAACACAACACAATCAATGAAACAAACAGTTAACAACCAACACAACACAACACAATCAAGGAAACAAACAGTTAACAACCAACACAACACAACACAATCAATGAAACAAACAGTTAACAACCAACACAACACAATCAGTGAAACAAACAGTTAACAACCAACACAACACAACACAATCAATGAAACAAACAGTTAACAACCAACACAACACAATCAGTGAAACAAACATTTAACAACCAACACAACACAACACAATCAATGAAACAAACAGTTAACAACCAACACAACACAACACAATCAATGAAACAAACAGTTAACAACCAACACAACACAACACAATCAATGAAACAAACAGTTAACAACCAACACAACACAACACAATCAATGAAACAAACAGTTAACAACCAACACAACACAACACAATCAATGAAACAAACAGTTAACAACCAACACAACACAACACAATCAATGAAACAAACAGTTAACAACCAACACAACACAACACAATCAATGAAAAACAGTTATCAACGCATTATGCAGTGAAAAATTAAGGCCACACCCGGCAGGTGAAATTACGTATTTTGAAAAAATATGCTCAAAATGTGTTTCGTCCTTTTTCCGATAGCTTTGTATGTTAATTATCAATAAAGTTAATTTTTATAATGGTCACATACCTCTAAATCACTTTTATTCGTGAATAAAGTGTACCCCTATCAAGTAATAATCCAGTTTTGATTCTCAGAAGTTCGAAAATACGCGATGTTTAGACCTTAGCAACACTGCCGTAAATTCACCGTACGCCATCTTGTTTGGTACGGATAGATTCCCCTTTCCGTTCTCTAACCGCCTGTCTAGACGGCATCCCCACCCTCTGACCCGTATTCGCTGGACATCGTCATATATGCAAGCAGTATTCTACCGACTATCTCCTTATTTGGTATTCGGCATCATGCTACGTCACCGTCGGGACGCTCCGCTGTACTTGCGACCCGCGTTGACCCGGATATTTCCATACATGGCGCGGACATTTGCATGTATGATGCGTGATCTCCCATAATGCACGATATTGCTATTTCCGAGTGTACACAACAATGGCGTCTAACGAAAGTAATCATCGAGTCAGAACGAATAAATTTTGTTGCCAAAATGAAGTTTTTTTTCACACGTTACAACAAAATTATTTTAAAAATAAAGACAACATTTTAACAAATGCTCTGGTCATTGTATAGTAGAATGTGTACTGAACATGGATTTGCAAGAATTATAATCATGTGTTCAATAAAGAATGGCAGTGTTTCCAAATTTGCCAATATTTGTTCAAAATTGCGGGCATTTTGTTTGTTACCATGGAAACGGGGGGTCTGGTTGACAAAATTTCAATATATTTTTTACTCAGTAAGACCCATTCTATACTTTTGGCCGAAAAAATTGCAAGATTTGCACAAATAAAAAATTATCCTATTTACCTGCCGTGTGTGGCCTTAAAAGTTGATGTATGAGATACGAGGCTACTCCGAAGACCCAATTTGGTTACTGCCGTAGGAGCCATCCAGGTTTTCCTTCACAGGAATTTATATACTACAATGAATAAGTCACAATATCGCTATTCTCACAGCCGGCCGACCCTACCACTGGGGGCAGCACCACTCAGCCCATCCAAGTTGACCCAGAAACCAAGATGGAGGAACTGCGACAGACAATACGAAGACTAGAGGTGGGTGTGACCTGTTGAGTTTTGAAGGGAAGTTGTCGACAACTGCACTGAACAGCAAGGTTGATATTCATAAATAAATACATACCGTAAGTTTCCGTGTATAATACGCCCCCATGTATAATACACACCCTGACTTTTGCTAAATTCTGATAGAATATCTATATTACCATGTATAATACGCACCCCAACTTTTGGCATTGACCCCTGATTTCCCCTCTTCTGATAGTTTGCTTGAAGCGCGACTCACAGTCATTTCATCAAAGTTCGTTTGTGATGATCCTTGAATCCATCTCAGAATCGTAAACATGTCACGCAAGTTACAACAATGGCAATGCCGCCGGCTCATCGCACGTGACGATATATCACCTCGTTAGTCGTGTAAGCCCTACGTAACTTGCATTGTAACTTGACCATTGCAGAACTGATTAAATCTGGGCTTGTTAGAACTTACTTTGCATCGTTCTGATCTCAATTTTAAATTAATACCAAGCTCTATTATGATATGTTGCACGCACACTTTCTACAGTGAAGCATACATCTGGTACAATCATCTTTATTTACATTCACAACTTTGAGTCACATTGGCTGACTATTCAGGTCGCTCACGTGATTCAAAAACGCCAATCACGATGCCTTGGCGCTCAGGGAGCAACACATATTTGAGCGTATTAACCCGACACCGTCCACATATTTCTGCGTTATTCCCGGTCAGCGACGCTCCCGGTCGCGTACGCTTCCCGCTCATTGATGTCATAGTACTAATGTTCCAGTAGCGCTATCCATATCCGGTCTGAGAAATTTTTTTCACCCTATCACCATGTATAATACGCACCCGGACTTTTAAGTAAAAAATGAAGGGAAAAAATGCGTATTATACACGGAAACTTACAGTAATTCAAGTTATAATAAAAATTGTGGTTGATTAGAATACATTTTGGGCAGTCAGTTTGTTATAATAGATAATAATAACATTACTAGAAGAACTCTCTGTGAAACTGACCATAAAAATGGTGCTATCTCTTGTTGCAGACAGGAAAAGTAAAAGCCGAGGCAAGGATTGAAGCCCTGAGGGAGGCTGGAGGTAAAGATACAGATATGTGGTGTTGCAAGGATGGACTGCTAAATTATCATCACCCCCATTGACCTGTGGTGATTGGTACCAGTTTTATTGCACACTGTTAAGCGACAGACCAATATTTCACCAGTCAACAGCATGACATATAACACATTTTTCCACAAAACAGTTTTACCTCCGTCACTATCGACTTGATGGCAGCACAGCACTCTTAACTCAATTTATGTGATTTTGGCATTTTTTATAGTTTGCATTTATATTTAATAAACTGTAAAGAGTATTGAATGCAACAATGATGATTTCCTCGTTTCAGTGAACGTAGAGGAGTGGCTGAACAAGGAGGTGTTGAATACGTTGTCACCAGATGGCGACGGCACTAGTCATCTCAGCTCAAGTACGCAGTCTGTGAAGACAGATAGTTCTGGCGGGCAGGTCAGCTTCCTTCTCCAGCTCATTCTCTTTGTCATTTAACAAAACAATATTTGTCTCACTTTAGTCCTTGTTTAGGCCAATTTACACAGGTGAATTGTTCTCCAGTTTGTTGGATGACACCATGTGGCACAGTGATGTTTGGACGATGCCGTGTGGCACGGTGATGTGGGACGACACCGTGTGGCACGGTGATGTTCGGATGACACCGTGTGGCACGGTGATGTTCGGACGACGCCGTGTGGCAAGGTGATGTTTGGATGACGCCATGTGGCACAATGATGTTTGGACGATGCCATGTGGCACGGTGATGTTTGGACAACACCTTGTAGCACGGTGATGTTTGGACGACACCATGTGGCACGGTGATGTTTGGACGACACCGTGTGGTACGGTGATGTTTGGACGACACCGTGTGGCAAGGTGATGTTGGACGACACTGTGTGGCATGGTGATGTTTGGACGACGCCATGTAGCACAATGATGTTTGGACGATGCCATGTGGCACGGTGATGTTTGGACAACACCTTGTGGCACGGTGATGTTTGGACGACACCGTGTGGCACGGTGTTGTTTGGACGACACCGTGTGGCACGGTGATGTTTGGACGACACCATGTGGCAAGGTGATGTTTGGACGACACTGTGTGGCACGGTGATGTTTGGATGACACCTTGTGGCACGGTGATGTTCGGACAACACCGTGTGGCACGGTGATGTTCGGACAACACCGTGTGGCACGGTGATGTGTAACTAACCTGTGTGTGTGTGCGTTTATACGAGCAACATTTCTAGACACAGCGACCTAAATCTTATATGACAGCAACCTAGATCTTGACGAAAGGTCACAATAGGTTCACCGGCTCAAAGTTATTGATTGACCACTGGTAGACAAATGTGGCCAACTGTTTGCAAGATTGGGACCAGTCCAGTTTCTCCCTGACACTAAATTGGTTTCAGTCAGGGGTTACACACTGGGGTTACACATGGGGGTTACACACGGGGGTTACACATGGGGGTTACACATGGGTGTTACACACGGGGGTTACACACGGGGGTTATACACGGGGCTTACACAACTGATTCTTGCAGCATGATATTGCTGATATGTGCCTTTTCCTAATAAGTTTGTCTCACTTTGTGGTCTGTGTTAGAAACACATATTTCTTCTCCTGTATCTGTGTAAATCTTCGATAGAGTCGACCGACGTCGAATGACGATCGTGGAGGCAGTCCGACTGGTCAGCCTAGTCGGGTTCCCACGGACAGCACATACATCAACTACGAAGAGGACGATTATATTGACGAGACGTTTGCTCCAAGTGGAGACAGTCTCGAACCGTCAGACAATGGTTACTGGTCTGGACGAAGCTATCCGACCCGCTGCATGTCACTCTATGATTTCCAGGTAGGTGGCGCTACCTGTCATTATTGGTGACGCCGATGTCATAGTGTCAGGTTTTTGTAAATTTTTCATCATTGATCAGACATTGTACCTTTAACTGAAGATGTGTGCACTAGATGGCGTTAATGTCCATCGTGTGTCACTTGAATTAGTAAGCATAGTGACTTTGTCACAAGCCAGGGGTTCAGTCATGTTATAACAACTAAGCATTGAAGGTGGATTTATGCATTTGGGGAATTTCTTGCCACTTCATCAGTAGGCTTATTGTTGTATTTATCTGGATTGCAGGCATCTAATGCAGATGAGTTGAATCTGAAGGAGAACGAGTACTTGGAGTTGGTGGGAGACGGAGACGGAGATGGATGGGTTCGGGTACGTGAAACGTAATTACTCAGCCTCTTCATACCCACACACATAGTGTGGCACATAAGATTCAAACAAGATCTTGCCAGTTCTCTCTATCTCGGGCTCTCTTTGCCGCTGTGCCCCATGTGAGCTTATATATGTGTGTGTGTATATGTATATATACATATTTTTTATATATATATATACGTAATAATTATGGCTGTTCCAAGACTGCACAGAGCAGCCGGCCGCGGCCGTTGTGGGGTCTAATAGGTTAAATGTATATGAGGGAACTTGCTAAAAGCAGAATCTCAGAAACTCACTGGTAACTTGGTTTATGTAGTTTGTGCATGTGATCTCCCATTCTGAGCACATAGCTTCTCCTGTAGGCTCGGAACGCCGATGGCAAAGTCGGCTACATCCCAGAAAACTACATTCAGGTGGTGGATGATCAGTCAGAGGTCGTAGACGAAACAGAGGTCATTGTTGACAGCGACAGTGAGAGTGCAGCCAATCAGCAGGCAAAACCTCAGTCGCCCCTGGCAACCGGAACGACAGGGAGCGGGGGGTCGGCTTACTCCGCCACGGACTACGAAGTTCAAGAAACCGTCATGTCTCCCAGTGTTTCGAGAGGTTGGTATCCATGAAATAGATCATTGCAGTGTTCTAGTTAGATTTCTTGCCATTAAAATTGTGTTTTTGTATGTATGGACAAAACTGAAGTGAATTCTGTTGTTGTGGCAAGACCATCTGTTAAATGTACACAGTCTGATCAATGTATGGTAAAATCATGTCATACAGTATAAACTATATTTTTCTAACATCCTGACTGACCAAATGTGTTGTAATGAACCACAATATTAAAATCTAATTATGGCATTATGAATATCGACTTTGCTCTTCAGTATGCAATATAAACATGATATTCGAGTCGAAACAATTAAGTTAAACATATAACAGTCAAATAATTTTTTTTATTGTGGTGCACATAACACATTGTCAACTGACATGACATGGTATATTGTCAACTTACATGACATGGTACATTGTCAATGCACATGACATTGTACGTTGTCAATGCACATGACATGGTACATTGTCAACTTACATGACATGGTATATTGTCAATGCACATGACAATGTACATTGTCAATACACATGACATGGTATGTTGTCAACTTACATGACATGGTACATTGTCAATGCACATGACATGGTATATTATCAGTGCACATGACATGGTACATTGTCAATGCACATGACACGGTACATTGTCAATGCACATGACATGGTACATTGTCAATGCACATGACATGGTACATTGTCAATGCACATGACATGGTACATTGTCAATGCACATGACATGGTACATTGTCAATGCACATGACATGGTACATTGTCAATGCTCATGAAATGGTACATTGTCAGTGCACATAGCAAACCTTTTGGTGATGCTCGAAATATTTGTTATGTCCTATGCAGCAGCAGTAGAGGCTGTATGTGTTTATTTTATGTTTGTATGTGTTTATTTTATGTTTGTATGTGTTTATTTTATGTTTGTATGTGTTTATTTTATGTTTGTATGTGTTTATTTTATGTTTGTATGTGTTTATTTAATGTTTGTATGTGTTTATTTTATGTTTGTATGTGTTTATTTTATGTTTGTATGTGTTTATTTTATGTTTGTATGTGTTTATTTTATGTTTGTATGTGTTTATTTTATGTTTGTATGTGTTTATTTAATGTTTGTATGTGTTTATTTTATGTTTGTATGTGTTTATTTTATGTTTGTATGTGTTTATTTTATGTTTGTATGTGTTATTGTGTATTATTATCTCGGTAAATAGAGCAGATAAAATGTTATGATAATTCAGTGGTTAGAGTGCCAGATGGTCAGTCAAGTCGACTTGGTGCTATTTCAAAGCTTAGGCAATTCTGTTCACTCCACTTTGAATGTGTCTTCTGGAAGAGATACTAAAAACCGTTGGTTACTTCTACCTGGTGTCTGTGCCATAGGAAGTAAAAATTCCCACACAGGGAAATGGAAAAACCCCTCATGGACTCACAGAGCCAATGGTCTCGATCTACAAAAACACATACAGTCGCATTAACTGCTGCTAAACCCTTTCTTTCTCTAATATTGGAGTAAACGCCATGAGTGCCTCATCGAGGTGGATACCAGGCTACATGGAATGACATTATAACTTGTAGAAGGGCCGTGGGCGATCGCGATCTACGACTACAGGGCAACATGTGAGGATGAATTGTCTTTCCGTGAGGGTCAGCGCATCCGACTGATGACCAAGGACGAGAATGGGGTGGACGACGGCTTCTGGCAGGGAGAGATTGACGGGAAAGTCGGGGTGTTCCCCTCCCTTGTGGTCATCGAGGAGGTCAACATGGATGACCACGATCTGGTCAAGGTGAGAGTCAGCGAGGTTAAAGGTCTCTCCTCAATTCAACTCTTCCACTCGTCTCGTTTTAGAAACATTTTGCAAAAAATCAAACCTCCTCCTGCTAACTCGTTTGTGAAATTTTTTTATTTAGTTTTGATGAAATCATCAGATAAACTATTAAATAATTTTTTACTGGATGCATTCAAAATCAGGCAAAAACAGTCCAGTTCTATATATGTGACCCACCGTAACAAAATGAGTCGGATGTCGGTAAACATGAAACTTCGCAAATGCCGTTTTTATCAAAAACTGGCTAATCCAACGATTTTGAGATTTTCCCTGAAAATGGTTCCTTAGTATTCATTTTAAAGATTACCACAATTTCTACTGTATATTTAGCTATGTTTAATGTATTTTAGTGTTATCTTTGAAGAGCTGTTCGATGTGTTCCGCTTGACTTCCGTAAAACCCAGCCGAAAATGCCGATAATTAATCGCTTTTTTCATCCGTAATTTTTGGATGGTCCCTCACAAATGTGGCATCATTGCAAAGCTTTGCATCTCATCTTTCCATATATGGTCATCAAATTAACCTATATTACGGATGTGTCGAATAGGAGGGCGTGAGGGGTAGGCACTGTTTGTCCAGCTGTGTAAACAAACCCAGCTTGTTACGATCACGTGATCCAGGAAAATTATTTTATTGGCGCAGCAACGAAGTCATTTAAATAATGTTCATAGACGCATGCGCACTATGCCATTCTACCGCGTCACACCCCTCACCCACATGTCGAGTAGAAAATGGCGTTCGATGTAGATGGTTTGTTGATATCCTGCCCGAAGTTATCGCGACCAGATCAACACTTTGTTAGACAAGTATTTACTAGAGGAAGACCAGCAGGACAGTGAACGAGACAGTATAGTCGTTTTGTGGGGCATGGGGCGAGGTCGTCAAGCCCGCAAGACGTGTCCAACTGTGCTCGAGACTGTCCCCGTTGCTGGGCCGTCCGACCAGCGGGACAGTGAACGAGGCACTAGCCGCTACAGTCGTTTTGTGGGGAAGGGGGCAGGGCACGAGCTCGTCAAGCCTGTTAGCTATCCCCGTCATCTGCTCTCTCGCCGACGTCATAAAAGAGAGGACGGGGCCGCTGTCCCAGAGATGAATAACTGTTTTGAGGTGTAGCTGTTTATTTATGTGTTGTTGTCTTGTATTAAATATGCCATTAATTGGCACTGACATTGTTAAGAACCTCTTGCGCATTTTTTACTATGAAAAGTATCAGATTGAACAAATATTATTATAATTATTTCAAACACTTATTTCAGTATACAATTTGGTACACAACTGGTAGAAAACATTTTCAAAAAAGTAGTTTATTTAATACATTTGTGGGTAATTTCTGGAAAAAATATTTTTGCGACAAATATTGATGTAGCTTTTAGTTACATAGATAATGTGTTCTACAAGTTGTGTAAAGAAGAATAAGCTGCATATAACACTAAACACCTTACTTTGTTAGCATTATTACTTCCAGAGATATGAGGCGTTTTTGAGAAAACAGGATTATTTCTTGGAACACGCATGCTTTACCCACAAATAAAAATTATTTAGAGGTATGTAATTGCAAATGAAATGAACGGTATGAAAGCAATGCTTTCAAAATAGGGTGGACACATTTTGAATAATAAAATAATATTTTTTTTTAAATCCACTTGCTGAGTCTCCCCTTAGGCTGAATAAATATTATTATTATTATTTAAATCGCAAAAATCAAGTAAGTTTTTATTGCCTCAACTTTGCTTTACAAAAGAAGGTCACTAGGAACCATTATCTCAACTAAAATGTGCCACATTATGACACTGGTGGCATAGTGCTGCTAGTTTTGACATTCCTTAACAATGGTGGTAATTACAAGGCAATTAATTGTATTTTTGTATTTTGTATTTTTTTCTGACAAAGATCATGTTATTATATCAGTAGGATGTCATGAGGATGCCTTTATCTTCAAGTGGTCCAAATATCTGCCAGATATGTGCATGGTAACTAAGGTAGCTTTGGTAAGAAACATACTAAACTTTGACGGCTGATTTCTCAGTTTGAAGATTTCTACCCCATACATGTTTAGCGAAACGTAGCTTCGGCTGGAATCAAGATATCAGAATGTTTGATGATATGAAAGCTGAGATGCTGCTCTTTTCAACGATGCTAATAACTCTACATGTTCAACTTTGGACATGTGACTCATTTTGTTACGGTGGGTCACATATACTATAACAAGGTTATTGATGCTTTTGCAAGTTACCTGATCTAACGATCAGAGTCAATTCTTTGGACGATTTCAAATTCAAACACTACAGGTTTGTACTTCAATGAACCTGATTCACGATGGGCTAAGTCATTTGAAGTTAAGTTAATGTTAATATTGCAACACAATCACATTGAAGCTCTTTAACTCGACAGGGTTCTACACGGAAAACCTCTGCGATCTTATTAGCAAAACACAAATCTTCATAGCTTCAGTATTCATGCGAAACAGTTACCATTCTATACTGTGTATAGTATTGTGTGGGAAAAAATTTGCTGATGCCCATCCACTGTTTTTGCAACCCAGAAAATCTGCTCACCGGACCGACCAGATCACCCTGCTTTCACGCCCCCTGAACCAGGGCCATTCCCTCCCCACCTGACAGTGACAGAACCCAGCCCTAGTCCCAAGGACGAGAGGGCGGCAGAGAGCAATGGTAGGTCATCAATGTTGTTTGTGCACATCTACAGAAGGAAGACAAATCTATGTAGAAGTGCAGAAAATTAATTAACACTGGTTCCCTAGCAAAGTAAGGACTTGGTGTCAACCAACTATGAGATAAAAAAGGTAAAATTTTCACAGTGTCGTGTACAATATTACAATATGATGTCCAGTACTGAATTGTGTAAGTTACACGGTGTCCATGGAGTCTCTTTCATGTGACAAAACATTTCCTGTTCACATGGATTTTTCTTATGGTGTGTACAGGTTTGTGGGACATTTCTAATATATTAGAGATGTTTAACAAACTGAAACAATAAGATTCATGTCAATAGGAAATGTTTTTGTAATGTGAAAGAAACTTACACCGTGTAAGTTACACCGTGTAACTTACACAGTGTAACTTACAATGTGTAATTTACATAATTCAATAATGTGTTGTTCATATTGTACAAGACACAGTGAAAAAGTTCTCATTTTAATCTCATTGTTAGTTGAGACCAAGTCCAAACATTGCTAGAAAACTAATTTTTAGTCATGTTCTGCAGTTCTACCTGCTGGCTGTTAATACACTTCATTCTGTCTTCCTCCTGGTGCCTGGTGTTGTGTCAGTGCGCACCTCTTATTGTTCCCATCTATGGCCAACTTGCATTATTAATATCAAATATTATTCGTCGAAAGGAAGCCTGGTTAGTTATGCGTACATTTATTTTTTTACTTTCATATAACATTTCACAGTACTTTACTATAGTAGCAGCTATAGTCCTAATTACTATAGTGATGTGATCATGTCTTAGAATGACACTTGTTGTTTAGATTTTGTGCATGTTACTCAGCTATTTTCTTTATTCTGCACATATTTGATATGTATAAACGCCTTGTCGATTGCACTTTAGTATCAGCACTACACGTCGGTTGGTTTGAGGATCATTTCACTAACAAGCATGGGCTGCTTGAATTTACATCTATTTGTCTCCCAAGTGTAACTGATCCATTTCTTTACTGTTTGTGTTTCGAGTATGTTAGTTTGGATCTATTCTATTTGTCTCTTCACCATTCTATTTTTCGCGGCGAGCTCTCCGGGCCATATAGAACATCCTGGAGAGGCTCCCAGTGTCGTTGCAGGGCGTGTCCCAATAGAACACCCTGAAGACACTCCCGGGGTCGTTGCAGGGCATGTCCCAATAGAACATCCTGGAGAAGTTCCCAGGGTCGTTGCAGGGCATGTCCCAATAGAACACCCTGGAGAGACTCCCAGGGTCGTTGCAGGGCATGTCCCAATAGAACACCCTAGAGAGTCTCCCGGGGTCGTTGCAGGGCGTGTCCCAATAGAACACCCTGGAGAGGCTCCCCGGATCGTTGCAGGGCATGTCCCAATAGAACATCCTGGAGAGGCTCCCATGATCGTTGCAGGGCATGTCCCAATAGAACACCCTGGAGAGACTTCCGGGGTCGTTGCAAGGCGTTTCCCAGTAGAACACCCTGGAGAAGCTCCCGGGGTCGTTGCAGGGCATGTCCCAATAGAACACCCTGGAGAGGCTTCCAGGGTCGTTGCAGGGCGTGTCCCAATAGAACACCCTGGAGAAGCTCCCGGGGTCGTTGCAGGGCGTGTCCCAATAGAACACCCTGGAGAGACTCCCGGGGTCGTTGCAGGGCGTGTCCCAATAGAACACCCTGGAGAAGCTCCCGGGGTCGTTGCAGGGCATGTCCCAATAGAACACCCTGGAGAGACTCCCAGGGTCGTTGCAGGGCATGTCCCAATAGAACACCCTGGAGAGACTTCCGGGGTCGTTGCAGGGCGTGTCCCAATAGAACACCCTGGAGAAGCTCCCGGGGTCGTTGCAGGGCGTGTCCCAATAGAACACCCTGGAGAAGCTCCCGGGGTCGTTGCAGGGCGTGTCCCAATAGAACACCCTGGAGAAGCTCCCGGGGTCGTTGCAGGGCATGTCCCAATAGAACACCCTGGAGAGACTCCCAGGGTCGTTGCAGGGCATGTCCCAATAGAACACCCTGGAGAGACTCCCAGGGTCGTTGCAGGGCATGTCCCAATAGAACACCCTGGAGAGACTTTCGGGGTCGTTGCAGGGCGTGTCCCAATAGAACACCCTGGAGAAGCTCCCGGGGTCGTTGCAGGGCGTGTCCCAATAGAACACCCTGGAGAGACTCCCGGGGTCGTTGCAGGGCATGCCCCAATAGAACACCCTGGAGAGGCTCCCCGGATCGTTGCAGGGCATGTCCCAATAGAACACCCTGGAGAGACTCCCAGGGTCGTTGCAGGGCGTGTCCCAATAGAACACCCTGGAGAGGCTCCCATGGTCGTTGCAGGGCATGTCCCAATAGAACACCCTGGAGAGGCTCCCTGGATCGTTGCAGGGCATGTCCCAATAGAACACCCTGGAGAGACTCCCAGGGTCGTTGCAGGGCGTGTCCCAATAGAACACCCTGAAGAGACTCCCGGGGTCGTTGCAGGGCATGTCCCAATAGAACATCCTGGAGAAGTTCCCAGGGTCGTTGCAGGGCATGTCCCAATAGAACACCCTGGAGAGACTCCCAGGGTCGTTGCAGGGCATGTCCCAATAGAACACCCTAGAGAGTCTCCTGGGGTCGTTGCAGGGCGTGTCCCAATAGAACACCCTGGAGAGGCTCCCCGGATCGTTGCAGGGCATGTCCCAATAGAACATCCTGGAGAGGCTCCCATGGTCGTTGCAGGGCATGTCCCAATAGAACACCCTGGAGAGACTTCCGGGGTCGTTGCAAGGCGTTTCCCAGTAGAACACCCTGGAGAAGCTCCCGGGGTCGTTGCAGGGCATGTCCCAATAGAACACCCTGGAGAGACTTCCGGGGTCGTTGCAGGGCGTGTCCCAATAGAACACCCTGGAGAAGCTCCCGGGGTCGTTGCAGGGCGTGTCCCAATAGAACACCCTGGAGAGACTCCCGGGGTCGTTGCAGGGCGTGTCCCAATAGAACACCCTGGAGAAGCTCCCGGGGTCGTTGCAGGGCATGTCCCAATAGAACACCCTGGAGAGACTCCCAGGGTCGTTGCAGGGCATGTCCCAATAGAACACCCTGGAGAGACTTCCGGGGTCGTTGCAGGGCGTGTCCCAATAGAACACCCTGGAGAAGCTCCCGGGGTCGTTGCAGGGCGTGTCCCAATAGAACACCCTGGAGAAGCTCCCGTGGTCGTTGCAGGGCGTGTCCCAATAGAACACCCTGGAGAAGCTCCCGGGGTCGTTGCAGGGCATGTCCCAATAGAACACCCTGGAGAGACTCCCAGGGTCGTTGCAGGGCATGTCCCAATAGAACACCCTGGAGAGACTTTCGGGGTCGTTGCAGGGCGTGTCCCAATAGAACACCCTGGAGAAGCTCCCGGGGTCGTTGCAGGGCGTGTCCCAATAGAACACCCTGGAGAGACTCCCGGGGTCGTTGCAGGGCATGCCCCAATAGAACACCCTGGAGAGGCTCCCCGGATCGTTGCAGGGCATGTCCCAATAGAACACCCTGGAGAGACTCCCAGGGTCGTTGCAGGGCGTGTCCCAATAGAACACCCTGGAGAGGCTCCCATGGTCGTTGCAGGGCATGTCCCAATAGAACACCCTGGAGAGGCTCCCCGGATCGTTGCAGGGCATGTCCCAATAGAACACCATGGAGAGACTCCCAGGGTCGTTGCAGGGCGTGTCCCAATAGAACACCCTGGAGAGGCTCCCATGGTCGTTGCAGGGCGTGTCCCAATAGAACACCCTGGAGAGGCTCCCATGGTCGTTGCAGGGCGTGTCCCAATAGAACACCCTGGAGAGGCTCCCCGGATCGTTGCAGGGCATGTCCCAATAGAACACCCTGGAGAGGCTCCCATGGTCGTTGCAGGGCATGTCCCAATAGAACACCCTGGAGAGACTCCCGGGGTCGTTGCAGGGCATGTCCCAATGGAACACCCTGGAGAGGCTCCCGGGGTCATTGCCGGGCATGTCGCAATAGAACACCCTGGAGAGAATTCCGGGGTCGTTGCAGGGCGTGTCCCAATGGAACACCCTGGAGAGGCTCCCGGGTCGTTGCAGGACATGTCCCAATAAAACACCCTGGAGAGGCTCCCGGGGTCGTTGCAGGGCGTGTCCCAATAGAACACCCTGGAGACTCCCAGGTCGTTGCAGGGCATGTCCCAATAGAACACCCTGGAGAGGCTCCCGGGGTCGTTGCAGGGCATGTCCCAATAGAACACCCTGGAGAGGCTCCCAGGGTCGTTGCAGGGCGTGTCCCAATAGAATTGGTCCTGAAAGACCAGAGTGACCCGGAGAAATCTCTGCCCCTTTTCGTGAAAAACCGGCACGGACAAATATAATAAACCCTGTTGTCTGTGGCAGCTCAAGAATTGAGCTAATTATATGTATTTAAAACTTACTTCAACAAGTTCCTTGTGTGTTACTGAGATGATCCCCAAACTGCTGTTTATGTTTCACGGTAGGCACCGTTCTTAAGACTTTGTGTTCACCTGTTTTGTTTTATTTCCTTCATTCTCTCACTTTCAGGTGGTTTTGGTTTCTATAGTGATGGCACGCATTACAGCGACGACTTCTACTCGACTGAGTCGACTGTATGATGACGGTGGTGGCCACTAACAGACTGTGTAGTTGTATGTCACGGTGATTTGTCACAAGTTTGCCATGACTGATATTTTTGTCATGAGAGTTTGTCACGACTCTTTGTCACGGTGGTTTGTCATGACAGTTTGTCACAACAGTTTATCATAGTGGTTGGTCATGATGGTCACTGTCTTGTCTCAACAGTTTGTCACACCAGTGTCACAACAGTTTGTCACAGTTGATTGTCACAGTGGATTGTCACAAAGGATTATCACACAAAAATTGTCACAACAGTTTGTCATGATGGTTTGTCACAGTAGTTTTGTTTCTTCCGACTGCAGCGTGAAGGCAACAAGTTGGCAGTCTTGTCTTTCTTCGTCGTTGCAAAATGCTGCAACGAAACAGAAATAGACCGTCAGGAGAATATGACGTCGCCACTTCGGTGTACTTAGTTAAGATTTATGAAAATATATGTTTATTATGACAATTTGCGTTTATATTTATACACAGTATATATTATGTACATGTAACGACAGTGCCGTTGGAGTTTCTAAGTAAAGATAGGTACCATGGGAAAAGAACACATTGTAAAATATATTCCCAAGTTTTTCCAAATGCTTATATTAAGCTGGATGGGTTGTTTACCATAGTTTGTTAATAAATATTATCTTAGATATCAGCAATTTTGTCCATCATAAACACTGGGTGGTTTTGTGGAAATCAAACAAATGTATTCTCCAGGTATTGGTAACAGAAATACCAGAAAATAGTATCATTTTTCTGATGAATGACAAAAACTAGGCTATCCATTCTGTAATGTTGTATGTCTTAATAACAGGTCAATTAAAGATGACTTCACACTTCAGTTTTTTATGAAAATGGACACCTTTCTGGAATGTACATATTGTCCAAGACCCAATGTTGTCTGTTAGAGACAGATTTTACAGTTTATTTGTTTTTGCATCACCTGTATAAATATTTTTAATTTGTTGGTTAATTTTCAGAAAGTTGTAAAAGCGTATGCAAGAGGAACTGATATTTGTTCAAAGAGTTACATACATTCTGGTTAAAGGGAATTTAACACAATTTTCATTGGTCAACTGATACAGAGCTAGTTGAGGGTTGTATAATTGAAATGCCCAAATACTCTGAATATTCTCAAAGTACATCTAAATTAACAATGTTATACTTCGTGTTTTGATCTTTATTGCTGTGATACATTTAAAAATGTCAAAAAACGGAATTTGACAAACCATAAATTATTCGGTGAAAAACGTTATATTCCACCTTCAAACGTGAAGAATTATTGGTTGGTCTTTAATTGCCGTAAAACAGTCTCTATTTAGCCTGTTTTGTTTTATCGCTGAATTGTGTATTTTCTAAAATACTAAGAGTTGAGAGATGTCGATAGTAACATGTTTTGGATATTATTGTGAGCTAACTGAGACATTATAAATAGCCTACTAATAAATTAAGTTTTGCAACATCCTGCAAAACAGTCCTTTAGTTAACCAAATAAAATCGTTGTATGTTCCCTTAATTATTTTAGGAAAACTACTTTCCTTTAAGTATCTCGTAAAAAGAGAGGTGATGCAATTAAATGTTGCAAAATAATTGCTGGCCTGTAGAAGCAGACATTGAAAGATGGTTCTGTCTCATTTGCCGCAGGGTGTAAATAAATAGGGTGCTTTTTATTTAAAGATTGCTTTGTGTATGTTCGGTACGCAACATGGGGAAGCTTTGACTCCGCAGGACTCTGCAATGTTAGTGAACAGTCTCCAAAAGTTGCTGCCTAGAAATACTCTATGATTTGTTACTGAGGACAGTGTCCATATATATATATAATATAAAGTGAGGCATTTATTTTTCAGAGATCTCGTTGCCATTTTAGGACTTCTTGTAAATATATCATAGCAGAATTGAATGCCGGTGTAGGTACCATGCATGTGTATAGTCTTTGTGATATATAGTAACGTGTTTATGTACAACCTGAGCACATTTATTGTGTTCATGGCTAAAATGATCATTGTGCATCATTATGTTCAGTCTCTTAATTTTAACCAACACTGATTACATTAATAATTAAAGTTCCCTCCTCAATTCAACCTTTTCACTCATCTAGTTTCAGCCTTGTTTCATGACAAATCAAACCTATTTAATAACCACTATGACATGTTAGTTCATTTGTACAATGTTTATTTAGTCTTAGCTTTGGTGAAATCATCAGACAAACTATTAAATTATTTTTAACTGGATCTGATCAAAATTTTATGAGAAAAGGCAAAAATAGTCCAGCTGTGTATACTATGACATGCAACTATTCATACTTTCACAAGTTACCCAATCTAATGATCAAAGTCTATGACATGCAGCTATTCATACTTTCACAAGTTACCCAATCTAATGATCAAAGTCTATGACATGCAGCTATTCATACTTTCACAAGTTACCCAATCTAATGATCAAAGTCTATGACATGCAGCTATTCATACTTTCACAAGTTACCCAATCTAATGATCAAAGTCAATTCTTTTGATGATTTTAGGAAAAGTACGCACTCTTGTATTAAACTGTCTATACATATTATTTAAACTATTCACAGTTTTGTTATTCAGTTATCGGTGCTGTAACAGTTCCATGTAAATATGCTCCTTTTTATTGTGTTTGTTCAACCAACAGATATATTGTGAATTGATGATGTAGTGGACTAATGATGATAGACAAACACACAAAATTAATTGGAATATAAATACTATGAACAAATGTTTTACAGGATAGTTTGACCCTAAATTATTGGAAATTATAACATTTCAGTTTGTTATAAGTAAAATACCAAACTTATTACTATTTGTGATCTTTCATCTGGGGGCACGGTGGCATTGTGGTTAGAACATCGGACTCTCCATTGAGAGAATCTGGGTTCAAATCGTCTTACTACCGTGTTGAGCAATTTAGTTCAGTCCATGTTGCTCCAGATGAAATAAAATATGCCAATATTATGACATCTAAAAAGGTTTCTCTATGGTAATTATTGATAGAACAAAACATTTTGGAGTATTTATTAGTTTGTCAAATTCCCATTTTATGCAATATTTAGAAAAATTCAGAGAATTAGAATTGGAGCATTTTAATTATACAAAACTTCCAACTAGCTCCAGGTCCGCTAAACAGTAAAAGTTGTTCATTTTTGATAATTCTTATTGTTGGATGTATCAGTCTCTTGGTTGGTCACTGTTAGGGCCCGAATGATACACCTGTGCACCAGTGTATCGCGATACACGGTATGTACGTAGTACACTACGATATGCAATAACAAAACATTATTTGCGTCACCTTTGTGAAGCAGTAAAGTTCATCGTGAACCACACCTGTCTGTGTATCGATAAAATAGCGAAATATAACATGTCGTACGTTTCCCACATGTATATCTAACTATAATCTATGTAAACTCTACACTATTATTTTTTTCAAAGCACGCGTGCAATTTGGACCTTATGAGTGATGACGTGACGTCTGCTGTAGCGTTGCCTTGTCCACGTGATAAATAAACATGTGTTTTACTGTTGTATAATTCTAGTCAGTGTAGTCTGTATTGCGATATGCATCGTATCGTGACCTCTGTATCGCGATACGTATCGTAATGTGAAATAATATATCGTTCCGGCCGTAGTCACCATCCATGCAACTGATTCAACTAATCAGCCATTACTGTGGTGTGACTGAAGCTTCCAATAAGAGTTTTAACATGATTGGTTCAACTACTGTGAGATCGAAGGTCAAAATGAAAGGTGACCACTCATTGGATGGATGATGTATATCTCATTGATGGAATAGAGAATGTAACTAGGTTTTAAGCTCATTGCTTGAATTTTTTAGAACTGTGCAGTGGATTCGACTTAACAGAATCACTTCCGGCCAGAGCAGTGTGATTATCTTAAGTGGATGATTCTGTTAAGTGGCTGATTCTGTTTAGCAGAGTCCACTGTACATAGATCTAGCCAACTAATCAGTGTTGTGAATCGAGTACTTTGATTGGTTATCAGGATGAAACAAAGTGAAATACTACCTGTTGGTAATAATGTAAGAAACAAATCAAGGAAGAATTATAACTCTTACTTACTCCCCCCTTCAGACACACCAGACAGAGGGCAACCTACCGTGCCGACCATGCTACAGCATTGCAGATGATTTAGAAATTATATATTCCAAGAGGTTATTATTTTTCAATAAATTTAGATATTAGTGGACAACAACTCACACAGAAATAAACTACTACCGGTAATTGTCAAAACAACACTTCTCTTTCATAATCTACGCAACATTTAACAGTGCTTTTAATGGATAAGAAAATGTTCTCGTAAACTAACTGCTATTTGATTGGTTTTATTTGTCTTGTAACTTACGTCACAAGGTTGTGTTGTATTTCTTGTTGGACTCAAGCTGTGACATCAGTTTTTACTGTTGTGATGTAAACACTGCCTGGAAATGTCAACGTTGTGTATTACGTGTACTTTGTTACTGTTATTTGTAAAATACACATTGGTCATATTATATTTCATTATTGTGTACATATGAAATGACTGTAGTGATATATATTAAAAGTTATATATGGAATTTTTCTTCTAAAACAATCCGTGCAATTGTTGTGTTTATTTCGTCCTCGTCTGTCGGTAATAACGGTTGATTATAATTCATGGTGGATCCACCGAAACAAAATAATTTAACATTGTTCAATGCATGTACGTCTGGTTTTTGACATAAGCCAAATGTGGCTAATATAAGGGGCAATACGGTGTACAACACTACCAGGCTTGTTAACAAATGTGGCTAATATAAGGGGCAATACGGTGTACAACACTACCAGGCTTGTTAACAAATGTGGCTAATATAAGGGGCAATACGGTGTACAACACTACCAGGCTTGTTAACAAATGTGGCTAATATAAGGGGCAATACAGTGTACAACACTACCAGGCTTGTTAACAAATGTGGCTAATATAAGGGGCAATACGGTGTACAACACTACCAGGCTTGTTAACAAATGCATTTCAGACGCAGACATAATTGTTTGAATAATTGTTATTGTTTGATTATGTACAAGTATATAGTTGTATCAGTATTAATGTTAGTACCTGTAACTTAATTAATAAAAGTCATAAATTGTTTTTATACTTTTAGTTTTTGTGCCAAATATAATACAAATTTAATATAAAGACAAAACATTTGAATGCATTTGCTAATGCATAGCCAGAACATTTGAATGCGATCCCGAAATATGGCATTTGCATTACAATACACTTAAACATTTGCATTAAAATGCGTTGACATGCATTTGTTGACATGCCTGAACACTATATAAAATTGGTTTCGTTGTGGAGGAGGTTCAGTTTAGCGGCTGTTTCGATTAGCGTCAAACATCAGTGTTGATTTTATTTTTTAAGAAACATTGTTTATTTTTATCACAGTTGGAAAGAATGACAGCCTGTGGTTTAGGGAAAGAATGACAGCCTGTGGTTTAGGGAAAGAATGACAGCCTGTGGTTTAGGGAAAGAATGACAGCCTGTGGTTTAGGGCCACTGGCAAATACAAAGTTGCCAAAGCTGCACTTAGGTCGATGTAATTCAAAGTTTCATGTAGTGGGGGAGGAGGGGGGAGGGTCTGAAGTAAATTTATGCTGATTTTGTCTAGTGTTGAACATTGATGTTTTGAGCCCTCACTAATTTTTATTATATGCAGTATTCAACTTCGGTTTTGCAAATTACAAAATGTCCTGACACACAGAAGACTGGAACTTGTATATTTCAATGATACATGCTTCATTTGAAGAAAAACTTAATATCCCTTTGCACTGCTACTCTCCCAATGCTAGTTAGTGATTAAAATACATTAAAACAATATTTGGAAATGGGCGATGTTTTAAAAGTTCCTTGACGCTCAAAAAGGGAAGGTTGACCAAATGTGGGGGCCGCCTAAAAGGTGGGCAAATAAAAGGTGGACACAAATGATAAGGTTGCATGATATCTTGACACTCCTTCTTCCGACACATTGTTGTTACTGTTGTTGCTCTTCGTGTGTGTCTGTGTGTGTACATTGTGATTTGTCAATATATTAACAAATATAAGATAAAGGCTAAACAACAAGTTTACATTTGTAGAATGTCGCTGATCTCTCAATTGCTCATCTTCATAAAGGTGGCAGTTCTCACCGACTCATTATTGATTCTTATTATGGTGTAACATGTGTATGTGTGTATGACCTTAAATTTAAAAGCGCTGGCGCACACACACTTTACACCAAAAGAATTTCACAATTGAAAGATCCGTAACATTCTACAAAAGTAAAATTGTTATTTAGCCTTTATTTATTATATTTGTTAAAATATGGTTTTAAAGAATCACAATGTAAATCCAGCAAACACGAACGCACGAAAAGTCAGAACAATAACAACAACGAGAGTAAAGAGGGTGTGGAGTGTGGAGATTGGATTCTTGCCTTACCTGTCCGCCCTTTAATTTCCCGCTTTTTAGGTCCCCCGAATGTGGCGCCGTCTGTCGAATGGAAACAATTACATTTCCTATGCCCGTTATGTTGCGCCACCATTTGTCGCACACACCGTAGTCTGTCCAGAAGCAAACTATATTTTTCAGTGATGACTATGATTGGTTACCGGATTCTGGGTAACCAATGATATTGACTCTCAAGTTAACTTATCAAATGCTTCTCAAATAACTTTTTTCTGCTTATTCGAACCAACTTGAAACATCGATATTGACACAAAAACAAAGTAAAACAAAATTGCAAACGTTAATGTTTTGGTTGCGGGTTCGAATTAACTTTTTTCGTACTCTGTTATTTTAGGAACTTTATTAGAAACTTATTTTCGTTATCAAAGCACACACAAACATACATCAAATGTACACATCAATATAGCCCCTGTCACCGAAATGAAGTACTCGGACCAGTGGCGCCATTAGACGACTGCAACAGTCGAACTATGTGTCCGAGGACAGACGCTCAACTGTGAGAGTTGCCGAGGGCGAGCGAGAGGTTTAATGCTGGATACGCCGAGTTGTTTCAAAATCTGCCAATAACTGAACGTTGCACCATATATTTAATTTTTATTTAAAACTAATTTAAATGATGTTCATGCACGAAAAGAATGTAAAGCACATGTTTGACATTTCTTCGTAATTTGCATGTTCAACAGTTGCTAGATATTAGTTTAGAAGTAGTATTTTAGAAGCACAATAATCTACAACGCATGTTACCTTTCAGGCTTTTTATGTTAAGCCAAAGCAGTGTCCCATAGCACCTTCTTCCCGACCGGATGTTCGCATCATCTTCCACTAACATTCGTTCAGTAGATTGTTTTTAACGCATGATTAGAAAATCAGTGCTAATTGTGTATTATTATTTGTTTAATAATCAAGCGCAAAAAACATCTAAAGCAAAAACCGACACGACACATGGACAAGAACGACATTGGCGCTCCAGGAGCCCAACTATTACTCATAACTAGCCTTTATAAGATATTTATCGATCTACTTTTAAACATATTCACACGCGCTTACACAGTCATCAGATAAGTTGTTCGAATAATTTATTGTCCACTGTGTAATTTTTTTTTCTATCTACATTGTTTATTCACCAGTTCTTCTGTCTTCCTTAACTTCCTTCCTTAATAAATACGTCCAGCAATATTTTCTTATCCATTTTCTTATCCATTCATGACCTCTTAATGACCTTGTCTGTAGCTGTTGTTATATTCCGTAACTAATCATGTTGTGTCCTTCTTGTCCGCTAACCGCCTTGTTACCCACAGTCGATGGGGCTGCAGCGATAGACATTGGTCCTGCTACAGCGGCCGACCCAGACACCGAGGTCGAGCCTTCGGAAGCCTCCGCTTCCAGTCCCCCAGAATGCCACGCGAAGGAGAACGAGGCAAGCGTCGGGCAAATCATTGCTGCGGAACATGTGAATTGTGTCCAATCAGACGAAGTTTTTGTTGAATCGCATGGGAGCGCGGATGACGAATCCCTGGGGAAAGACGGGAAGGCGAGAGATCTACAGGAAACGAAAGTTGCACAAAAAGTCCCCGACGATGTTAATCTCCGATCTGGTGGCGCCGGAGATGTTGATCACAACCAAGATGGCGCCGGAGATGTTGATCAGAACCAAGATGGCGCCGGAGATGTTGATCACAACCAAGATGGCGCCGGAGATGTTGATCACAACCAAGATGGCGCCGGAGATGTTGATCACAACCAAGATGGCGCCGGAGATGTTGATCACAACCAAGATGGCGCCGGAGATGTTGATCACAACCAAGATGGCGCCGGAGATGTTGATCACAACCAAGATGGCGCCGGAGATGTTGATCACAACCAAGATGGCGCCGAACATGTTGATCACACCCATGAGGGCACCGAAGATATTGATTGCAGCGAAGAGTGTACCGACAATACTAAAGGTAGCAACATATTCAGTGCATGATGTAACGATTTTAATTATTTTCTACCAACATTTTCACGATGCAGTTTGATACTAGTTTAGTATGAGTTCTTGCTGTGAAGGTACAGTGGTGAACTCTCAGATACAATTTAATTGTGTTGACAAGGTTAGAATAGCATTTCAGTTAACGTATGAATGTCTTTAGCTTTAGCTCACATGCACGACAAATCAGTTATGAAAATACTGTGATAGACTCTGCTATATGGAACACGTTGGACCGTGGCCAAATAATAATTTGTTCCATTTATCCGTTCCATATTGTCACGGATTGGCGGGGTTTCCGCTCACTAGTTAGGTTCGGATCTAGTTGGGATGCCCCTTTTCTCTAATTCAACGCTCGGGAATGGCGGTTGCACAAGTGAACAGGACAACAACGACAAGTGAAATAAAATAAACATTTAATATACGATAGTTACTAAATAATTTACAAGAAAACAAGTAGACTCCTGGGTCTATGCAATATAATCTAATCTTCCGAACCTCTGACAATCGGACCAGTATAATCGTAGAAGCTTCTACTAACATCTAATCCTAACACGCACGCACGCACGCACGCACGCACGCACGCACGCACGCACGCACGCACGCACGCACGCACGCATGCACACACTCCCGCACGGAGATCTACCACATTGGCGTGTAGATTTATCTCACGTGACTAGCCCTACAACCGCCTCCCTGTGCCCACAGCTACACAGTTGGTTCTAAAGCATATATTGCCTAATCAACATTCTAATTTCAGCTGAGGCAGATAAATGCCTAAACAATATCACAGTTGATTTTGAGGCATCTAATTCCTAAACACCCTCACTGCCGAGTCTCTGCATTCTTACAACCCGTTCATTAGGCCTGGCCTTTGTGTGACGGCGTGTCCCCATTACCGCCGTCTTTACATGGGAGACGGAGATGATTTCCCGGTCGTCGTGAACGGAGAGTTGCCGATCTGCGTGATCTGCTCGCCGAGATGATCACACGTGTATCCAGTCTCTTTGTATACGCCTTGTTTCTGAGATAACACATGATACAGTTCACCAATCACCGTTTCTTGGTCTAGCCCACTAAGAAAACACCACATAAATATTAGTGTAAATTGCCTAAAACACCCCTAAATTGAGTAATACTCCGGTCCTTGCTTACGTTATATGCATCATTCTCCAAGATAAACAAACTCACGCCGTAGACACGGACACGGGCTGCTTGAGCAAACAAATTACATAATACTGGTCGGCTCCAACAAAGGCCGATGCATTCATTTATACTTGAAAGGTTTAACTAATAAATAAAGAAGAAGGAAATAGTTTTGTGATAAAAAAGTTGCAGAAATGCTACAGTTATATCTTTCCTGGGGCCAATTTTATGACAACAATGCGGGGATTTCAAACTTGTTTCTAAACGCAGTTGTTCCTTGCACCTTTAGTAGTAACCACATCACCCACGGGTATATAATTGCACCTTTAGTAGTAACCACATCACCCACGGGTATATAACTGGGCACACTTCTGTATTCCATGGTTTTATTGTTTCAGCGATTTATCCAGTTGGGTATCTTACGAAATGCGTCTATATTTTCGATACTGGTGTTGAGTAACACTGTGTTTAAAACACCGACTGCATTAATGTATTTGACGAAGCGCGAAGTTACGTTTTCTACTGGATAAGACCTTACGCTTTACTGTGTAGGCCCAGCGTTGGCAGATTCCACACGTCCAGACATCCCGGCAGTTGTGCAGGAGACCTCGCCGGAATCTGCCCAGGTACAGTGACCGACGGACGCAGGTCCACATTGTTCTCTGCAGAGCTCACTGCTGTAGTCACCGTCAACAACGTATAACACGGGAAGTTTACAAACATTGTTCTCTGCAGAGCTCACTGCTGTAGTCGCCGTCAACAACGTATAACACGGGAAGTTTACAGACAAACACTGTATTTCACCTTCAAATGTAAATATTTATTGGTCTGTCTTCAGTTGCAGTAAAGCAGTCTCTATGTATGTAATAAAACTAACATACTTTAATTCATCACCAAATCGGGTATTTTTGAAAATATTAATACATGAAAGATCACAATAGCAATGCATATTATTTTACCCAATCGAGATGTTATAAATACTAATATATTCAATGATGCAATGTCTTGTAAAACGGTCGTTCAATTAACCAACTAGTTCTACTGGTCCATTCCCTTTAACGATTGTCTCAAGTTGTTAAATATTGAGCATGTACACGTCTATGCGTTGAGCGGATTCTCAACTTTTCCGGTTTCGTGAAACTGTTCAAGTTGTGAGTTGAATTATTATACAATGTTCATCTTGACACAAGGATGAAGTTAACGCGCTCTCGGTTGTCGAAACGTCGAAAGTAAGTTAACTTCATAGTTGTGTCAAGAAAACAATTGCTTAATAATCATTTCTGGTTTCGTTTCAGAGAGCCGAGTCGGTGGTCGTGTCATACCCAGATGAGCAGCCGGCGCACTCTGAAGCCTGAAGCTACTGGTGATTCCAATAAGTCGGATATTTTACAATACTATTCTGCCACCCAGTACTCACATTGGTTTGTCGTATGTTTTAAGGCGACTTTTACACGTAGGGAGGAATCTAGAGCACTGCTAAAATTACACCGTGTAGGGTCTACCACAGCAGTGGAACCATATACCAAGCGGGTTGGCCGTTTACCGTTACAACGGACGGGTATGCGGGTAGTTGACTTACACGTAGAGGCACGACGCGAGTTCGTGTGATATATGTTGATTACTCGGTCGTGCCTAGTGGTATGTGTCGCACTGAACTGTTATAGGTGCCGGGTATGTTCTTTTTTATCATTAAAATTGTGCGCAGTCAAGATGTTAGAATGTATATAGTTTATACTAAATAACATTACTGCAAAAACTATATATGTATACTGTTTTAAACACTGACATAGAGATAGAGTAACGTTTTGCATGGATATACAATATAGAATAATGCGGAGGTGATAGATAATGTTCCATTTGCCATTGCAAAGACGTTACTGTACCAGGGTGCTAGAAGGAGACGTTACTGTACCAGTGTGCTAGAAGGAGACGTTACTGTACCAGTGTGCTAGAAGGAGACGTTACTGTACCAGTGTGCTAGAAGGAGACGTTACTGTACCAGTGTGCTAGAAGGAGACGTTACTGTACCAGTGTGCTAGAAGGAGACGTTACTGTACCAGTGTGCTAGAAGGAGACGTTACTGTACCGGGGTGCTAGAAGGAGACGTTACTGTACCAGTGTGCTAGAAGGAGACGTTACTGTACCAGTGTGCTAGAAGGAGACGTTACTGTACCAGTGTGCTAGAAGGAGACGTTACTGTACCAGTGTGCTAGAAGGAGACGTTACTGTACCAGTGTACTAGAAGGAGACGTTACTGTACCAGGGTGCTAGAAGGAGACGTTACTGTACCAGTGAGCTAGAAGGAGACGTTACTGTACCAGTGTGCTAGAAGGAGACGTTACTGTACCAGTGTGCTAGAAGGAGACGTTACTGTACCAGTGTGCTAGAAGGAGACGTTACTGTACCAGGGTGCTAGAAGGATACGTTACTGTACCAGTGTGCTAGAAGGAGACGTTACTGTACCAGTGTGCTAGAAGGAGACGTTACTGTACCAGTGTGCTAGAAGGAGACGTTACTGTACCAGTGTGCTAGAAGGAGACGTTACTGTACCAGTGAGCTAGAAGGAGACGTTACTGTACCAGTGTGCTAGAAGGAGACGTTACTGTACCAGTGAGCTAGAAGGAGACGTTACTGTACCAGTGTGCTAGAAGGAGACGTTACTGTACCAGTGTGCTAGAAGGAGACGTTACTGTACCAGTGTGCTAGAAGGAGACGTTACTGTACCAGTGTGCTAGAAGGAGACGTTACTGTACCAGTGTGCTAGAAGGAGACGTTACTGTACCAGTGTGCTAGAAGGAGACGTTACTGTACCAGTGTGCTAGAAGGAGACGTTACTGTACCAGTGTGCTAGAAGGAGACGTTACTGCACCAGTGTGCTAGAAGGAGACGTTACTGCACCAGTGTGCTAGAAGGAGACGTTACTGCACCAGTGTGCTATAAGGAGACGTTACTGCACCAGTGTGCTAGAAGGAGACGTTACTGCACCAGTGTGCTAGAAGGAGACGTTACTGCACCAGTGTGCTAGAAGGAGACGTTACTGCACCAGTGTGCTAGAAGGAGACGTTACTGCACCAGTGTGCTAGAAGGAGACGTTACTGCACCAGTGTGCTAGAAGGAGACGTTACTGCACCAGTGTGCTAGAAGGAGACGTTACTGCACCAGTGTGCTAGAAGGAGACGTTACTGCACCAGTGTGCTAGAAGGAGACGTTACTGCACCAGTGTGCTAGAAGGAGACGTTACTGCACCAGTGTGCTAGAAGGAGACGTTACTGCACCAGTGTGCTAGAAGGAGACGTTACTGCACCAGTGTGCTAGAAGGAGACGTTACTGCACCAGTGTGCTAGAAGGAGACGTTACTGCACCAGTGTGCTAGAAGGAGACGTTACTGCACCAGTGTGCTAGAAGGAGACGTTACTGCACCAGTGTGCTAGAAGGAGACGTTACTGCACCAGTGTGCTAGAAGGAGACGTTACTGCACCAGTGTGCTAGAAGGAGACGTTACTGCACCAGTGTGCTAGAAGGAGACGTTACTGCACCAGTGTGCTAGAAGGAGACGTTACTGCACCAGTGTGCTAGAAGGAGACGTTACTGCACCAGTGTGCTAGAAGGAGACGTTACTGCACCAGTGTGCTAGAAGGAGACGTTACTGCACCAGTGTGCTAGAAGGAGACGTTACTGTGCCAGTGTGCTAGAAGGAGACGTTACTGTACCAGTGAGCTAGAAGGAGACGTTACTGTACCAGTGTGCTAGAAGGAGACGTTACTGTACCAGTGTGCTAGAAGGAGACGTTACTGTACCAGTGTGCTAGAAGGAGACGTTACTGTACCAGTGTGCTAGAAGGAGACGTTACTGTACCAGTGTGCTAGAAGGAGACGTTACTGTACCAGTGTGCTAGAAGGAGACGTTACTGTACCAGTGTGCTAGAAGGAGACGTTACTGTACCAGTGTGCTAGAAGGAGACGTTACTGTACCAGTGTGCTAGAAGGAGACGTTACTGTACCAGTGTGCTAGAAGGAGACGTTACTGTACCAGTGTGCTAGAAGGAGACGTTACTGTACCAGTGTGCTAGACGGAGACGTTACTGTACCAGTGTGCTAGAAGGAGACGTTACTGTACCAGTGTGCTAGAAGGAGACGTTACTGTACCAGTGTGCTAGAAGGAGACGTTACTGTACCAGTGTGCTAGAAGGAGACGTTACTGTACCAGTGTGCTAGAAGGAGACGTTACTGCACCAGTGTGCTAGAAGGAGACGTTACTGCACCAGTGTGCTAGAAGGAGACGTTACTGCACCAGTGTGCTAGAAGGAGACGTTACTGTACCAGTGTGCTAGAAGGAGACGTTACTGCACCAGTGTGCTAGAAGGAGACGTTACTGCACCAGTGTGCTAGAAGGAGACGTTACTGCACCAGTGTGCTAGAAGGAGACGTTACTGTACCAGTGTGCTAGAAGGAGACGTTACTGTACCAGTGTGCTAGAAGGAGACGTTACTGCACCAGTGTGCTAGAAGGAGACGTTACTGCACCAGTGTGCTAGAAGGAGACGTTACTGTACCAGTGTGCTAGAAGGAGACGTTACTGTACCAGTGTGCTAGAAGGAGACGTTACGATGCATTTCATTCCATTATTATGATTGATGCAAGTGGCAACTATATTTTGCAGACACCGTTATCCCAGGTGGTCGTGTTGTTCTAAATACGATCGTCTCATGGCTGCGTGTTTGTCCACCAGAAACGTATCTAGTTCTTATCTAGGATACCAGTGAGATGAACAGTACGAATTAGAAATGCTAATGTACTAGAAAGTGCTTGTTATATATCAATAGAGCATTGGTCATGCCTCAATAAATAAATAGACACGCTCATGGTGATAACTCTTTGGTTGGTCGTAATATATTACATCTCTGATTGTTCGACACGCAATGCTGGATAACTAATCACATTTAGTTGGAGGTGTAGATATATCTGCCAGACACGAGGTTGTTTGGGGGATGAGGCATGACTTGAAATTCTGCATAAATCCGTATGACATTTTGTGGCTACGTTGGTTAATTGGACAATCGCATTCCAACCCCGATCGCGTGTCACTTTCTATCTGGACGCAAAATATACTTACATCAAACAAAATCCGCTAGGATTAGCCGGAAATCTTCCTAGCGATGTTTCCGTAAATTAAAAACTACTCTGTATAATAAGAGATACGGCCGAATCCCTCCCCAAATCGCAAAAATTCATATTTAACACGGAACGGGATAAACGGCATGACTGCTGGAATGACGGAATAAATGTTATAATTAAAACTGATTGTAATTGTAAAACACATTATAGTGTATCATTTAACACAAATATGGTGTATCGCCATCTCCCTTGAGGCGAAAACTTGCCCTCACCCTCTCACCGCACCCCGTCCCCCGCACCCCGTCCCCCATCACCCGCACCCCGTCACCGTCCCTGCTGTGTGCGTCTACAACGAACTGGTGTAGATAAAATCACGTCTATAATATGAATGTCTGGGGACGCACATTTCACCCGAAATCGACAACACCTGCGCCAATTGTACGCAGGCCACGTTTTATTCCAAGGTCTTTCATTCATTGACAATTGAAATTTTATATTTTCGCGTCGTCTCCTACGCATTATGCTCTACGTTCATCACGTTCATCACGTTACAATAATCGAAGTTGGCGAAAAGATAAGTGGGCTTCGTGAGACGCGTCGTAGGTGGTCCCAGCACAGAGCGCCACCTTGCGATTACAAACTGCCCCAATCACTCACTTACGCCCCCTGGCGAGTTACCGACCACCGTGTGGCATCACTGTCGTAAAATCTGGATAGACCATCTATTTGATAATGGATTCATCCGCCATAACCCATTATATATAGTCCATGGGAAAGTGTGGATTGCGTGCGAAGTGTGAATTTTTTACAGCACTTTTGTATCGGATAAGTAAACAAAGTTAATGTTTTCCATTCAGTGGCGTATCTAAGATCTCGCAAAGGAGGAGGCCGAGGAGGGGCGCGCTCAGTCTCCCATTAATTTAACATTTACTGGCGCAAAAGTTTACAAACGAAAAAAGATAAAAAATTAAGCCAAAGGGGGCCTCTTAACTCTTACAGTTTACCTCTCTCGTCTAAGGTCTCACGTTGAGTCAAATTGTATGTCTACTGTATTACAATCAGCCTACAAACAGTTTCATTCTAAAGACTGCTGATGTCTAAATATGGACAGAGGTAAAGTAACAGCGCTTACATTGCTTGATTTATCTGCTGCTTTTGAAACTATTGATCATATGTAACATACTCATTAAACGATGTGGTATGGCATATCTGACACACTGAGATGGTTTTCATCATACTTAACTGATATATACCAAATAGTAAAAATAGCTAATTGCTTTTCATGTGCACTACCCACTTCGTGTGGTGTTCCTCGGGGGCACTACCCACTTCGTGTGGTGTTCCTCGGGGGCACTACCCACTTCGTGTGGTGTTCCTCGGGGGCACTACCCACTTCGTGTGGTGTTCCTCGGGGTTCTGTTCTTGGACCACTCATTACCTTTTACTCTCTACGCTACTCCACTCATTCATTACCTTTTACTCTCTACGCTACTCCACTCATTCATTACCTTTTACTCTCTACGCTACTCCACTCATTCATTACCTTTTACTCTCTACGCTACTCCACTCATCCCAGTTATTCAACTCACAACTTGGATCACCACCTATATGCAGATGATAGAGAGGTTTACCTTCCTTGGCCACCCCGGATATAAGTTGCTACTTAAACTAGCTCAGGGTTTGTCTTCATGACATTTTCCACTGGATGACTGACAGCAAAATGTTTAATACAAATAAAACTATCTTATTAATGGAATATTAATGGTACACAAACGCAGCGTGGTAAACACATTACTTTAAAAGTATAAGATTACATGAACGATACCTAAAACAAAATACCACACTACATTAAAAGTATAAGATTACAAGAGCGATACCTAAAACAAAATACCACACTACATTAAAAGTATAAGATTACAAGAGCGATACCTAAAACAAAATACCACACTACATTAAAAGTATAAGATTACAAGAACGATACCTAAAACAAAATACCACACTACATTAAAAGTATAAGATTACAAGAGCGATACCTAAAACAAAATACCACACTACATTAAAAGTATAAGATTACAAGAACGATACCTAAAACAAAATACCACACTACTTTAAAAGTATAAGATTACAGGAACGATACCTAGAACAAAATACCACACTACTTTAAAAGTATAAGATTACAAGAACGATACCTAGAACAAAATACCACACTACATTAAAAGTATAAGATTACAAGAACGATACCTAAAACAAAATGCCACATTACTTTAAAAGTATAAGATTACAAGAACGATACCTAAAACAAAATACCACACTACTTTAAAAGTATAAGATTACAAGAAATATACCTAAAACAAAATACCACACTACTTTAAAAGTATAAGATTACAAGAACGATACCTAAAACAAAATACCGGGTATATCATATAAGGTGTTACAGGGAAAAGGTTTTTGCAAGAACGACCTCTGAGAATATTAAATATCATCTCACAAAAACAAGATTTGGTGCTACAAGGAAATGTGAGCAATACTTACCGAATGAATATTTAACACTTGATTATCGTGCCCTAAACAGTTATAGTGATCGATGCAATTGCGTAAACGTGAGGCATTCTATTTGCTTCTTGTCGATGACTTGGCACGAAGGTAGCTTGGTTGGCAATTTGTTCAGTTCAGTCGCATGGTCGAGATTATCGATGACGACAAATTAAATATTGCTTAGCTACGTTGTACAAGCGTTGACACTGGCCGGACGACGACGCCATGTTGACAGGTCGCATTAAAATGTCATCGCGCCGACTTCCACACTCAATTCGTGTCGTTTTAATTCGCTGTATATCGTCCGGCGTGACCATTTTGCATTGACGGTCCGCCAAATTAGGTTACGCATCATTACCGACGATTCGTATGTTAAATCGCGTCTGTTGTGTGTGGGTTGACCGAACTAATTTGCCCTAGCGATTGATTAATTAATTGACGTTTCATTTTAACTGGGTGGTCGCCGCTAAAGGTGCGATGTCTGTTCGTTTTTGTCGTTAACATCACGGTATATAGAATAAAGTAAACATAATCTAACGAATGTGTTTTAATGAATGGCAATTAGTTAATACAATTTTATAATTATATGTTTAATTTGAATGTTTCTAGTCTAATATCAAGTTTACACTGCATGCTGATCGCCAAGGTCGATATTCAGTTTCGTATATTAGTAGCCATGCATACGTTTCCGGGAAATAACCGCAATAATACTGATTTGTCTTTGAATCTTTCCCAGAATACAGTATGAAAGGCACGATGAAAGGCATGAAGAAACGCTATACACGTAATTGAACATCCTAACCTCGCTGCGTTTAAATCATATGACTTATAAGTCTCTAGACGTGCATAATTAATTACTTTTACTTTGTTTGAAGATTTTGTACTGTTTTTTTTAGAGATTAGTTTACTAGTGCGTTTACGCGACAAGTTAGCTATTAGCATGTGATAAGTTTACTAGTCGTACAATCGTGTACGAATAGTAAACTAATTAGACTTTCATAACAACAATTACATTTTAACGGTCTTTGGTATATGATTTATTATACGAGGCACCGTAAACCGACCATCCGGTTTCGCACTAAAGGCAGGATAAGTGTGCCTGCACGCTCGTGTGGACATCGCATTTATTACCCAGAGATTTAGCACCGGTCTGAGTAAGAGTTGCTCAGCGAAGCGTGTCCACGGCCAGCACTGGTGTCACGCTTCATTTATCTGCATTTTCGCAGCATATGCGTCCAATAAATGACGGGCAAGATGTTATTTGACGCTGTCATAGTTTCAGATAGACATAATTCAGCCAGGTACGACGCACCACTAGATACGGCACGACACATGTGTCAAGGCCGTAGTCAGAACATTGAGGAGGCGAACTGGGTTTTTAGTTTTTGGAGCCATTCTGACTTATCTTATTTATTTATATCTACAGTACAAACCGCTTAGGTGTATCGAATACAGCTGCCTAGATGTCGGCTACATAATTTGGCATGTTATTTTATTAAACAGGAAATATCGTGACGCCAACAAAATAGTCAGCTATTAATAACAACGAAAACGAATTACGCACAATATATAAAGTGTTGTGAAACTGTTGGCTTTACTTAAGAAGAAGGTTATTATCGAATGCGTAAGTATTGTTTGTTTTTCGTCTATTACTTGTTGTCGAATATATGTTTTAATTATAAGTGGATGTATCTATTGACATAGTCATTAGTTTGTTAATTATAAAATGCAATTATCTAACTATGCCGTGAACATAAGTACGTACGTGTGTATGTATGTATGGGTGTCCTTCAAACATATGCATTACATCAACATGTTTCATTTCCTACACATGTTCATGGTCATTGGCTCGACTTGTTTATTACTAGATCTACTTCCATTAACATTAAAGCAACATTTCCTACTGATGGTTTATCACACCACCATTTATTACTAGATCTACTTCCATTAACATCAAGGCAATATTTCCTACTGATGGTTTATCACATCACCATTGTGTCATTATTGATTTGTGGTTGCAAGTTGGTTCAAGATCTAGAAAAAAAATTATCACATGTTGACCAATAAATAAAATTAACATAAATACCCTTCATGACGATTTAGCAAATTCTGATCTTTTGATCAAACCTAAATCTACATTATGCGAGCTCGTTAATCAGTACAATGAGACATTAACTAAACTCTTGGATAAACATGCTCCGAAACAAACCAAAAGTGTACAAGTTCGCCCTCCATCACCATGGATGTATAATGATAAGAAAATAAAAATTATAATTGTAGCAAAACGTCGTCGTGGATATCTTGAAAGAATTTGGCGACGAACTCTTTCTCCAGTTGATCGATCCCGTTATACTAAACAGCTACATAATAATATTATATGCAATCACATGATGTCAAAAGCAAAGTCTGATTACTGTACACATTTTATCTAAAAAAATTCTGAAAACCCTCGCCAGATGTGGAAATCTGTAAACACAATTCTACATCGGCAGAAATTAAAAGCACTGCCTGAACATTTAGGGGCAGCCGTGGCCTAGTGGTTAAGGTGTTGGACTCTAAATTCGAGGGTTGTGAGTTCAAGACCCACACTGGGCACGGTTCGTTTTCGAAGCTTAGGCAATTTCGTTTACCCTACTTTGCCTCAGTCTACTCAGCTGCAAATGAGTACAAACACTGTTTGGAAGGTACCTGTGATGGACTAGTGTCCCGTCCAGGAGAGTCAGTATAACTGCTCTCTAAGTTGCTTCGCACTACAGAAACCAGGTTTAAGCACTGGCCATATAAGCCTTCATGGCTTCCTAAGGCGTAATGCCTGGGGGATGACTTTACCTTTACCTAACATTCTTCGCTGGATACATTGTGTAGTTCTTTTTCAAAATACTTTACAGATAAGATTGCTCGTATTCGGTCAAATTTTTTCATTGATCATAATGACTATGATTTTCCTGAACCACCACTTTCTGAACAAACACTACAGAGTTTCACACCTGCAACTACTAATGAAGTTCTCATTATTATAAAAAAATATCCTAACAAATCGTGTGATCTTGACCCATTTCCAACACTTCTACTAAAACGCTGTGTCGATCAACTTATCTTTCCCATTACTACTATCACAAACATTTCAATGCAGAGTGGAGTTGTTCAACGGGATTTCAAACACAGTTTTTTGTTGTACAAACAATCGAATTACCCTTTGTAGTCATTACGTACGATTGTACGCAACGCTATGCGAACAATTACGTACAATAATTCACAACGTCAGGCGTCTTTTCTACGATTGTTCGAAGTTACATTATACGAGGCAAGGCCTCGTAATTATCCAAGAAGACATCAAGATATTGACTGGCAGCGCCAAGTCCCAAGTAAGTTATGTGATAACGTTGTGTGTCCTGAATGGTTTTTATATATTGTTATCATTATCAGTCACTTACGAAATACCAAGTTATCCCGTTTGGTTTATAAGATTAAAATAGTATTATGCATTAATAAGATATATCTGTCGAGTATTAAATTAGTAACGATTTACCGATCGCCAAATCTTTCGCAAATACAAATTAATAAAGAATCGTTAGTGACCACATCCGGACTACTCGTAGCACATCCGGACTACTCGTAGCACATCCGGACTACTCGTAGCACATCCGGACTACTCGTAGCACATCCGGACTACTCGTAGCACATCCGGACTACTCGTAGCACATCCGGACTACTCGTCATGTGTGTTGCTTCCATATTGAATGGCTTGCTACCTGTTATGCAGATGGTGGTGTAGATACTCTCAAGATTTAGTCAGATTGTCATCCAAATCAAAAACCTCCAGATGGCAAGTGGACAAGTGGACAAGGAAACAATTAGCTTATCAGGAGTCCGACATTGCTGTTAGAACCTATGGAAGGTCCGCTCTTGTCAATTATGTTTTAAAACACATTGACACGGCTGGCATTTACACAATCTGTACATGTGTGCATGTCCGTAGATAATTTATTACATTCATTTATTGTCATCGGTAAAAAAATCTCATATCCACCATACAATGTTCTTTTACTAACACTTTAAAAAGCACATTTCATTTAAAATTCAATAGTATCCACTACGACATGCTAACTCGTTTGTGTAACCTTTTATGTAGTTTTTTTGTGTGTGAAATCATCAGACAAGCTTTTAAATTATTTAATGCTATTGAAGTGAAAATAAAAACGCTGCAAATTCACAAATTTCGCCTTTGGTGAAATTTCATAACTTGTGTCGCGCCCATAAAGTGTTTATTGTTTTGGATATTCACTGTTTTGATCCTTGTAATTCTTTCGATGATTTGAGCAACAAATATGCACTTTTGTAGTAAACCGACTGCGAATATTACTTAAACTATTCACATACTACATAATAGGACATCAACATCACCGGATTCGCGATAGGCTAAATCAGTTAAGGATGGATTTTTTAAGTTTGAAGAAAATATTTATAACAATATCTTCATAAGCATTGAATACTTAAAGATGCTTAATCAATTCGATTTTTTTTGCTAGTCTCATTTCAAATTAATTTTACGAAAAAACAAACCTACCTAATATCCACTGCAACATGCATGCTAGCTCGCTCGTGCAATTTTGTATGCAGTTTTTGTGAAATCATCAGACAAACTATTAAATTAATTAATGCTTGTTCAAGCATTAACTGAGGTGAAAATCGAAATGCTGAAAAAAATCATGATTTTCTCCCTTGGTGAAGTTTCTTTGTCATGTGATCGGAGGGATGATCGGCGTTGACTCGCACAGTGTTTACCATTTTGGATATCCACTATTTTGACCCTTACCAGGTCTAACGACTAAAGTCAAATATTTCGATGATTTGAAAAACAATAGGCACTTCTTCGACTGCGGATGCTACATAAACTATTCACACACTACATATCTGGACACCAATGAACCGGATTTACGATAGGCTAAATCAGTTGATTAAGCAGTTATAAGCAATACCTTTGGTCTCCTAGACGGCTTTCATAACAAAGTCTCTCAGTTCTGTAATAAGCTTAGTTACTCTTCTTTGTATTTGTTCTAGTTTATTTATCATGTCCTTCTTACTCAGCTAAAAGTGAGAAGACCATATAAAAACAGCAAAAAAAATAGCATAAGATTTGATAACAAATATATGAGATGTACTGACCTTGTAATACCCCAAGCAATACGTACGGACTATTATAATTAAATACATATGGTAATTGCATTCAAATACAAAGTAATGAAGGGAATACACAACTTGTGTAGACCATATAATATATAATAAGGAATTCCACGTCATTACGTGTTTGACGGTCTCATAGTTCTCGCATAACTCTCATCGAGAATGACTCGCAGCACCTGTTCGCTGCGACGCTCTCTCGTCAGTCGAGTGACACGTAAATTAATGTGATTCCAGCGTCGGTCGTGGGAATGTTACAGCCAATATTGACACAATGTTCGGGCGAATTTCGCACGCATAATTGCCGCGAAGTGCCGTGGGCGAGGGTCGTCGTGGCTCTCCATTCAGACGTCTTCACCGACGCGACGAATGATTGTCCGTACGCCACGCGCTCCGTCGTCCGAGCAAGCGTCCTGTGACGGTCTCGGCACCCACCGGACCGAGTATTCATATGACGGGGTTATATGAAATTTGGCAATCATCCAGAGATTGAACAAAGTTTAATAGGATTGCCATCCAAAACAAAACCCACATGGCAAGTGGACAAGGAAGCCATTGACTTGTAGAGAGTCCAACAATGTTTCATTTATGTGTAACCCATCCTTTTGAGATATTTGTCAGTTGTGTTTTAAACATAGGTCTAATCACCATGCTATACACAGTCTGTAGATAATATATTCCATTCGATTATAGTCCTCCGTGAGAATTAGTATTTTCTTATATAAAATCTTAACCGATCGTTCACTATGTTACTTCGTGTACTGTAGTTCTATTATCTGTCTTTAATGAGAACAAGCAGGGTGTTTGTTCTGTATATAGAGCACGATATGTAAGAGAGGACAGTTTAAAATGTATTCGATAAGTAACAGGAAGCCAGTGTAACCATGAGTACCGTTGGAGTTTAGCTCAGTCTCGTTTAGCAATATTGTTTAGTAGTGAATTGCAATAGTCAAGGCGGCTACTAATTAGTGCTATTGTTTTAGCCGTAGATAAACATGTGTGACGCCGAATTCGACGGAGATCACGTATAATATTATGATAGACACAGGATTTGCATACTTGAGAAGTACTGGCGAAAGTTGTAATCACTCTCAAAGACAACACCCTAGATTACGGATGGTATCTGGTGGGGATGTATCACTGCCAAACAGTTTACCGGAAAATGGCTGATGACCCTATTTCGTTTTTGCTAATAATAAAAAAGTATGTTTTATCTGGGTTAAGTTCAGCTTACTTCCAAAACAAGATGTCAGTGAAACAATCACTTAAATACGAAAGAGATTCTTGTACATTAATTTTGATTGTGAAAGTGATATGTAAACATGTGTGTCATCAGCATACACGCGATGACTGAAATTATGATTAGTAATGACTTTAGTGCATAAGCTAAACAGAACAGGGCCAAGGACGGGTTCTTGCGGCACTTCGAGTGGAAGGTGTTGTGGGCGAGATAGTGTGCCAGGTGGTGTCTGTCTGGAAAATGTAAATTGAACCAACGAAGAGCTGTGCCAGAAATGTCAAAATGTCTATGGAGGCGTAGTAAAAGGATTGAATGATCAATCGTATCGAAAGCAGCTAATAGATCTAGTAAAGTGAGTGCTGTGACTTTGCTATTGTCCATGTCGTCAACTATATCATTGTGTATATCGAGAAGAGCCCATTCGGTACAGTGAAATCGTTTATATGTAAACTGTAGATCATTTCATAAGTGAAATTTATAAATATGTTCATGAAGGCGATTAACAACTATTTTTCCAATACTTTTGACAGAAAACTGAGATTAAAGATAGAACGATAATTATGTAGGTAATTTTTACACAGAGTTTGTTTTTTAGTAAGATGATTTAAAATAGTTTGTTTGAAATCCAGTGGAACAACTCCACCCTGCATTGAAAGGTTTATAATTGTAGTAATTGGAAAAAATGTGTTGATTGATACAGATGTTTAGTATAAATGTTGGAAATGGGTCCAGATTACACGATTTGTTATAACATTTTTTAATGAAAATGAGAACTTCACTAGTAATTGCAGGTGTGAAACACTGTAGTGTATTTGCACAGTAATAAGTTTTTGGTTTTGACATCGTGTGGCTGCATAGATGTAACGGTTTATTTTAAAAACTTCAATTTGATCTCTTCTTAATCTCCTTGTTGCTATGGTTGTTAAACCACATTCTTTTAAGGCATCGCCGTTTTGAAACAGTTTAGTTGCTCTACTCTCCTCCTAGGCTATTCGTTCTAGCGTATCTATGTCCTTCTTACGATGTGGTCTCCAGGCATGCAAACAGTATTCGAAATGAGGCCTATCTATTGCTATATGCAGAGGTTTAACTAGTTCTTTTATATATATATATATACATATATATATATATATATATATATATATATATATATATATATATATATATATATATATATATATATATATATATATATATATATATATATATATATATATCCTGCTATATTTTCTTTACCGCGTAAATGATAATAACTCATACTGTTCCTAACTTATATATATATATATATATATATATATATATATATATATATATATATATATATCCAGCTATATTTTCTTTACCGCGTAAATGATAATAACTCATAATGTTCCTAACTGATTTCGTCTTTAATAA
Organism: Lamellibrachia columna; assembly: GCA_963662155.1. NCBI lineage: Eukaryota > Metazoa > Annelida > Polychaeta > Sabellida > Siboglinidae > Lamellibrachia > Lamellibrachia columna. The sequence goes on from OY759274.1 coordinate 44,568,394, forward strand.
TATAATTATATCGTCATCCTAGCCTAGAGCCATGCAGGCGCGTTACTATACTGCAGTTTTGGCATAAGTTTATGCATGCATTTACTTATTTTAATATTATAATGTTTTCATTGCTTAGTTTCTAGTAGTTTTGCATGACGCGTTTTATGACAGGCAGCTGCGAAAACAAGGGTATTATTGTTTGTATTATTCTTTGCACTCTTTTGGACGACAGGTCTGTGTATAAACCACGCGTTGATGCCGGCCTTTATCGCTTATCGCCACTTATTTTGTTACGTGGGATGGTAATTTGTGTTGGATTTTGGGAGGGCAACAAATTGCATTGTGCTTGATTCGGCGACGTAGACCGAAGACATCACCAGTTAGAACTGCTAAAAACCCCTGACATTATGATTTCTCACAGAAACAAATATGACTGAATTGATTGCGAGGTCGTGGCCTTGGACTTGGTGCATCCTGCTTTACACGCAGAGACAAGGCCGACTGACATTATCTTGATAACATCTTGTACAACTCGTATAACAGAAAAACAGAAGCAATTAGTAGAACACAACACCCAAGTCTCAAATCTGAAGTGGGTGTTGTATTCCAATTAATGGAACACAATTGATGGAACACAACACCCGCTGAAAAAGTAACGTTTAGACAATGTCTCGTTATCTTTCGTTGTCGAAATTCGGTGTCAGCGACTGAAACGTTCGATCGGCTACGACAAATTAGCGACCAAATATATCGGTTATGTTGGCGCGGTGCAGACGAATGCTTTCTGCGTCACCATGGCAGGTGTCGCACGCTGAAATATTGTCCCACCCACCATTCAGGCAGAAGTCAGCGGTTTAGAAATTTGTCGATTTCAAATTGAATACGCTACGCGCCCACAAATTAAAGTTTTGCTTTCGACCATCTGTTTCTATACACGTCGTCAATGATCGAGTTTGGCGGAAACCGCCACAACAATAACTCCGGATACTGGTGAGAATAGGCAAGATAAATGTCGCTTTAGAAACCAATGGGCTTAATTTCGTTTCATTGTAGTTTCTCGGTGCTCTGTCCTTTCTCGCCTTCCCTCTCTCTTTCACTCCCTCCCTCCCCCTTTCTCTCCCTCCCTCTCTCTTTCTCTCCCTCCCTCTCTCTTTCACTCCCCCTCCCCCTTCTTCCAATCTAGCTCCCTTCCTCTTTCTCTCATCCTTCGTCCCATCTCTCATATATTTTTCTCGTCCGCCTTCTTTCTTTACCTCCCTCTCCCTCTCTCTCTCTCTCTCCCCTTATTTTCTCCCTCTAATGATTATTATCCACTCGTGTTTTTTCAACACCATCACGTGGTACAAGTACACCGTATGACATTGCTAATTTAAATTAACTTTAATATCGAAAAAGTAAGAGAATCTGAGCATTTTAATTATTCGAAACCCCCAACTATCTCTGCATCAGTTACAGAAACGTTGTACACGTCATTTAAAGTATCTGTATGCAGTGGAGTATTTGGGGGGGGGGCATTGAGCCATGGCCCCTTTGGTTTATATTTTCCATTTATTCTGTATATTGCGCCGCTACATGGTAGCATAGTAAACTAATGGGTAGCTAAACTTGACCCTTGCCCCCCCCTTTGCGAGATCCAAGATACGCCACTCTATGTATGCAAAATGAGTTTGTCTTTTTCTGTCTGTTAAATATAATAATTTTCTTCCTCAATTAAAGGTACAAGTTTGCCCATGATATACCGGTATATTTGTGTCTATTTTTAAATAATAACAAGTACGCTGTGTAACATTTAGATTAACTTTAAGGTAAACTGTGAATTGGGCCATTTTAATTAAATACAAACCCCGTTTCAACATCGTTGTGCAATCCCTGTAACTGTCCTATCCTTCTTTGTACGACTCCGCCGCAGCCAGAAGTTAATAAGTCGCTTATGTATACGCTGTTGGGATTACGTGATACTTTTAGTTAAATCACGACATAATATTATGCAAATTATGTACCACCAGCATGAAATAATATATTTTACACAGGCCCTACAATGGAAACATCGAACTGCATAACAATATTTATCATTGTACACGCAACCATATTTTTTATAATTTTAAAGAACGCCCGACAACTAAACATTTAGAAACTAACATTTGTGTCGTAAATATTTCCACAAAATTACTCAATACAGAGTCGAAATGTTTTTGAGAAAAGTAAAATACGTCTTTACAATAATGTTAGCGTGCAGACAGTGGTGCGGACGACGGATTTAGACAATTTGTCAAACATATGTTTTTATACTCCATGTGGACCAATCCTAGCAAGGACAAACAGTTGACAATCTGTTTACACTGTGAACAAAATGGTGGTACTTAAAAGTACTTGATGGCAAATGGACAGGTAATTTGGTATCATGAGGCTATAGGTTTTTTAATATCAATATGACGCATTGTTAAGTGTTATTCTAGGTTCAGGTGGAAAACCTTCTACTTTTAAAGGAAGAAGAAAATATGCTTAACAGAAAAATAAGACGAACTAATTTTGTATACCTAAGCTATCAAGAACTGAAAAATAACAATGGTAAAATAGGATTGAATGCATGGATCTTCAGGTTCTAATATAGTAGTAACTTAACTGCAAATAAGGCTTTTTCCTTTTAAGCACCTTCCTTTATTCGTCGTAATTTATAGATGTGAAAAAAAATCGTGGCTTGATTTGTGCATATATAAATAAATAAATAAATTTTGGTTCTTTTAAAATTTTAATATGCCCCTCTTCCAGAGATCGTCAAGTATTGTTTAACGCGAGGATGCTTGGGGCTTCTACGGCTGATGGTGCAAAGTCATTCCAGTCCTGAAACACGCGTTGCGAAAATGCATATTTTCTAATGTTGAGTCTGCTGGGTGTCTTGTGTCGAGTCTGCTGGGTGTCTTATGTCGAGTCTGCTGGGTGTCTTGTGTCGAGTCTGTTGGGTGTCTTATGTCGAGTCTGCTGGGTGTCTTGTGTCGAGTCTGCTGGGTGTCTTATGTCGAGTCTGCTGGGTGTCTTATGTCGAGTCTGCTGGGTGTCTTATGTCGAGTCTGTTGGGTGTCTTGAGTCTGCTGCGTGTCTTGAGTCTGCTGGGTGTCTTGTATAATTTCTCTTTTTGGCCGCGGGTGCTCTGGGTGTTAGTTGTGGAGAAATCGTCTTTGTTTGTCATCGATGCCATGTAGTATCTTGAATATTTGGATAATATATCCTCTCCTCTTCGGTATACCAGGGATGGTAAGTTAAGATGTTTCAGTCTGTCTATGTATTCTAAGTTTCTAAGTTCTGGAACCAGCTTGGTGGCTCTGCGTTGCGCATTTTATAGTGCGTTAATATATATTGCATAGTGTGGGTTCCAAACGGAGTTGCCATAATCTAGATGTGGCCTCGCTAACGCGTTGTAGACAAACCTGAAGATGGTGCAGTCCATATGCTTTAACGTATTTTAATGAGGCCGATCATCTGATTTATTTTCTTCACCACAGTGGCAATATGCTGGCGAAATGTCAATGAACGATCGAAAGTTACTCCTAGGTCGTTTTCTGTCTCTTGTTGTCAATGTATGTCACTCCTCCAGCTGTGTTTCCCATGGTGTACGTGGAGTCGTATTTTGACTTGCCATATGTCAAATGTTTACATTTTGTTGGGCTGAAGTGTAGCTGCCATTTCTCGGACCATGTTGTTAGTTTGTTGATGTTTTCTTGTAAAATATGTTCGTCCATTCCACATCTCACATCTCTGTAAACTGTAATATCATCAGCAAAGTTCGCTAACAATTCCATATGGCAGGTCATTTGTGAAGAGTATGAAGAGAATATGGCCGAGGACGCTTCCCTGGGGATACCACCTTTCACTTCTGACCACTATGATGGACTTCCATTTACGAATACTCTTTGTCTTGTTCCCGTTATGAAGGCTTCTATCCACCTCGACACTTCTCCCTGTACACCTTATGCAGTTAGTTTCTTGATAAGTCGTTGGTGTGGCACTGTATCAACAGCTTTTGTAAAGTCAAGATATATTGCATCAATGCACCCACCCGAGTCCACAATGCTAGTCCACGACTCCACCACTTCCAACAGCTGGGTGACACATGATCTGCCCGGTCTAAACCCATGTTTGTCTTTGTGAAAGAGACTATGGGTAGTCGTGTGTGCTAAGATGTGGTCTCAAATTATGTTTTCCATAATCTTGCATGCTATGACATGCTATGCATGTCAAGCTGAATTGCCGGTAATTGCGTGTTTGTCTCGCTGAGTTCTTTTTGTGGAGAGCTGTCACGCGTGCTGTTTTCCATTGAGCTGGGAGCACTCCATCCTCGATTGATTTATTGAGGATCTGAAGGAGAGGATCTACTAATTCATTTCTCATCTCGTGTAGCTCATACGGATGACACTTGTCTAGGCCTGGTGACTTGTTTGTCTTTAAGTTTGTTAACTTTGTCAGGACTTCTTCCCCGGTAATCTTGATATTGGTCAGAAGGTATCCATTTTGTCAATCTCCCATAGTCGGAACATCTGTCAGGTCTTCATTTTAGAACACACTGGTGAATTGTTTTTTATTTGTCTGCTTTTAATAGATCAGTGTTTGCAGTTGTGCCATCATCTAAGTCAAGTTCGCTCATGGCAGATCTAACCTTCCTTCCATCTTGGATATGGAGCCAAAACTCTTTAG